>WAAD01005894.1:7914-64217 GCA_013389945.1 Fregata magnificens
TCTGGAGAAGAGGAGGCTGAGGGGAGACCTTATCGCTCTCTACAACTACCTGAAGGGAGGTTGTAGGGAAGCGGGTGTTGGACTCTTCTCCCAAGAAACTAGTGATAGGACGAGAGAAAATGGCTTCAAGTTGCGTCAGGATTGGACATTAGGACATTAGGAAGAATTTCTTTACTGAAAGAGTGGTTAGGCATTGGAACAGGCTGCCCAGAGAGGTGGTAGAGTCGTCTACCCTGGAGGCGTTCAAAAAAGGTGTAGACGTGGCACTCCAGGGCCTAGTTTAGGAGTCATGGTGGTGTTAGTTGATGGTTGGACTTGATGATCTTAGAGGTCTTTTCCAACCTTAATGATTCTATGATTCTATGATTCTATGTTTTCACTGAACTGATATTCTAAAGCAATCATACGTGATTATAAATCTCTGAAGATGACTAATTATAGTCTAGGCCCTTGGTTGCTTATTTCATAGCAGGTGATTCTGTTTATTTACTTCGCTTATCTGAATTTACAAGCATGACAGGAATGGGCTTCCACCTCCTGATCTTAGACAGCCAGCATCATGGGTATTATACTACTGCATGCAATGTGTTGTGTCCTTGTATACCATTATGGGATGGCCCCCCAAACACTAGCTTTCAACCTCAAGACGTGGCTCAGTAGGCTCCATTGTACTAATTAGATCACCATTGATTATAATGAGAGTTCAGACATCTATTACACAGGTAGGCACATAAATTGAAAAATTTAGTCTCAAGCTGATTCTTACCTAAGACTGGAATTCATTTCATCTGAATTTAAACATCTAGAAATTGAACAAAATCATTGACTCATAGAATAATTTAGGTTATAAGGGACACCCAGTGCTTATCTAGTCCACGCCCTCCTCAAAGCAGTTTTAATCATTAAGGTGCTCAGAGACATATCTGGTCAAGTTTTGAACATCTCCAAAGGTGGAGATTCCCCAGCGTCTCTGGGCAGCCTGTGCCAGTGTTGATCACCCCCTTGGTTACAAGTATTCTTCCTTACATCATTATCAGAATCTCCTGTGTTTCAAGTTGTGTCCATTGCCTCTTGTCCTATTGCTGGACACCTCCAGGAAGAGAGTCTGCCTGTCTTTTCTGTATGCTCTGATGAGGTAGTTGCAGACAGCAATAATGTTTCCCCGAGCTTTTTCTTCTACATGCTGAACAGACCTAGCTCTCGCAGATGCTCCTTGCACAGCCTGTGCTCCAGCCTGGCCATCATGGTGGACTGTGGGAGGCTGTCAAAGGCCTTCCCAAAGTCAAGGTATAAATGATTCACTGCCCTCCCTTTGTCCACAGAGCCAGTCACCTTATCATAGAAAGAAACGTTTATCAGACCCTTCTTAAATCCATGCTGATTGCTTCCAACCACTTTCTTGTCCTTCAGATTTTTAGAAATGGCTTCTAGGAAGATTTGCTCCATCACCTTCCCAGGAACTGAGGTGAGGCTGACCAACCTGTAGTTCCATGGATCCTTCCTTGCAAAGATGGGTAAAAGGCATTTGATTTTTTCCTAGTCATTCGGAACCTCCTCTGACTGCCAGGACTGTTTGTGATGATAGATAGCAGTCTTGCAATGACATCAGACACCTCCATCAACCCCTTGGATGCATCCCACCAGGTCCCGTTGTACTGGGTCTGGCTGAGGGGAGCTGGTTTCCCCCTGGCAGCCCGCTGTGCTCTGTGTCGGTGGCCGGAGGCGGCACCAGTGTCTGGCTGTGGCCGGGNAGGAGGCAGCGGGGGGCATTCCTGGTTTGGGACGTGTGTCTGTGTCCTCGGGAGCAGCCGCGGCACGTGCTGGGCCCTGCTTCCCGGGAGGGGGCCGGGCGTCGCTGTGGGGAGAGGTGGGGAGGGGGGTCCGTGCTGTCCTTTCCCTTTTGTTTCCGCCCGTGGGCTTTGTTTTATTAAACTGCCTTTGTCCTGACCCAGGAGGTTTCTTTCCCCCTCATTTTCTCCCCCTGCCCTGCTGAGGAGGGGAGTGATGGAGCGGCTGGGTGGCACCCGGTGTCCAGCCGGGGTCAAACCACCACACCATTAATTTGTGCAAGTCTGGGAGGGTTAAGTTATGTCTAAACCTATGTTACTCTACAGTGGGTATTCCTTCACTCACATAGACTCTGCTAGGAGGCTCAGTGACCTGAGAGGCCTGGGGAAAAGCCATACAAGGGAAAACTGAGGCAAAAAAGGCATTGAGTATTTCAAACTTTTCCCATTAGATCCCCTGCCTGACTGAGCAATGGGCCCATAATCTCTTTAGCCTTTCTTTTGCTCTCAAAGTACTTACAGAAACCTTTCTTGTTGTGTTTCATTTCTCTTGCCTATTTCAACTCCAGCTCAGCTTTGTTTTTCCTCATTCTGTTCCTACATGTACAAGCAATGTCCTCGTATTCTCCCCTCACCTCCCCAGTAGCCTGTCCCTACTTCCACCTTCTATATACTTCTTTTTTTGTGCTGAGCTCAGTCAGGATCTCCATGTCCATCCATGGTGGCCTCCTGCCATCCTTGTTCAACTTCCTGCATGTAGGAATGGACCGTTCTTGAGCTCTGAGGAGGCTGTCCTTGAAGATCAGCTGGCTCTCTTGGGCCTCTTGTTCTCTAGGGCAGTTTCACATGGGAACCTACAAAGTACATCCAAAATCTCCTTTTCTGAAGGCCAAGCTCACAATTCAGCTCTTAGGATTTTAAAATCCACAATTTCATAGTCACTACAACCAAGGTTACCCCTGACCTTCATATCTTGAGCCAGTACTTGTTTGTGAGTAACAGGTGTAACAGAGCACCTTCTCTTTTCAGTTTACTGATCACCTGTATCATGAAATTGTATTAATATACTTCAAATATCTTCTGGATTTTTTGTGCCCAGACATATTGTTCTTCCAGCAGGTATTGGTGTCATTAAAGATGCCCATGAGTAACAAGGTCTGTGGTTATGAGGCTTTCTTCAGCTGCCTAAAAAAGTCTTCAACTACCTCCTCTTCCTGATAATCCATTCTAATATAGTTATTTAAGCCCTCTCTGGAGTTGTCATTAGAAATTACAATGTATTTTGCCTGCTATGGATATGTATGTTAGGACGGCATGATAAATCTTCTGGAAATGCTTTTATTTCAACAGTGACTCTCACTAGGGTCTACATACATAGTTTAACTTATAGGTTTCTAACTTTTAGGCAGGTAGCTTTTAGCTTTGGTGAAGTTAAGTGTGATGAATCTAATCATGAGCACAGCTGGAAATAAATTACGGTACGTTATGCTGAAAGTGCACAGCTACTAATCACTTATAAGATTTATTCTTTGTATTCACTTCCCATTATACCACAAAAAATGCTTATCTCTAGGCTAAAGATACCAATAAAGATCTATAAAAATTGTTCTATCTGTAATCATTGCTCCATTTCACTTTGATGACAGTTGTGTTCTTTGAAAGATTATATTGACGTAGTTTATTTCCCTTACATTGAAAAAAGGTTAAAACAAGAAGACACTTGAAGTGGGATTCATTTAGTCCCAGTTAGGTATCAGAAAATTAGTTTTAAGTCCAAGTTTTTAAATCTGATTTAGTCAGATTGTGATTCATTTATAGTCACAGAAGAGAACAGGCACCTTCAGTGTGTGGTTCATCTCACCATGGCATAGGTCTAGGACAGGTGAGATGAATCATTCTCTGGAGCCCCCAGCTCTTTCCACTGATGACAGAAAGAGCTAAGGGCTTAGAGTAGATGTATAACCTTTAGATATCTTAAGTGAGATGAATCTCAACCTTCCAGCACTTTTTCTGCATGTTACCACAGATCGCTTTATCTGAAGTCTGTTCTGCCATCCCTGAAGGAAGTGTAAAGGGTCTTCATTTAAACAGGAACTGGGGACTTTTGAATTCTAATGGGCGTATTAATAGGCTGGATGGGGGTGGAGAAAATCCTTTTCTTACTAAACAGCCTAGGTCCACAGCTTGTTTCTTTAATGGGAGATTCACTATCTTCACCACATCCTTTAGTTACAGAAAAAGAGAGCATTGCTACGTAGTTTCTCTGCTTATAACAGAAATCAACACTTGACATTGAATCGCTGTTGAATACCGCTTATCTAGGATGTCACAGAAGTTTCAAAATAGTTAAGTACTCTTACAAGGCTGTATTTAAAACTAATTGCCTCATGGCAGACAGTAGCACAGATCCAAATGCCAAACAGTGGTCCTGCTACGGTCCTGCAGAATTGGTTACAAACACCCATGCCCATTTCTGTAGCTCCTTCCTACTACTAGATACAGTAGGCTCTATAGTATCTATAACACAATTGAGATAGTGTTTTATAATAAAGAGATAACATCAAAATATTTGCAATGCTTTTCACAAACAACTTTACCTTAATTTCTAGGAAAGCTTCACTCACGCTGAATTCAAGAGTTAGTTGCATGGGAAAAAATTGAGACCTGGTCTTTCAGCAATACAGGACTGCAGGAACCTTCTGAGATCAACAGCTTGAATTACTTTCCATAAAAATTACACATTAAAGGTAATTTTCCTTTCTTTTGCTGTTTATTCACCTAAACCAGTTTTTGTTAGCTCTCTTGCTAGCCAGGCCTCAATGTCCTCAGTAAACACACAGGTACATGCAGAGGGTGACTCAAGAAATCATCTTCTTGTGATTCTCTCTTTTTACCATACACATAGTTTAGGAGACTTACTGTAAAGGTCTGTCAACTAAAAGTAAGTGAAACAAATTCATTCTCAGCCAGAGTTTAACAATGATGAGGACATGAGGACATCTATTCTGACCCCATGTACATCACAGATCATAAATTTCACTTTTATGTAAGGCCAATAATAGGTCTTTGACTATGGAAATTCTGCTTTTTGCTATAGCCGATTTTCTGTGTCAACATGGAAGCCTTGATTTGAAGACAACACTAGGCAGGCACTGAGAGAGGAAATACAGTTTATTGGTTCCTTCTGATTCAGAGTGCAGAGAGTCAATACCTAGTAGAAGTTATTCATGTTCTCAGTGTTATCTTCAGAATGGCTCTGTAGTGGTCTGCTTAATCATCGGTAGATGTGCACCAGCTATATTCATGTCCCAGCTCGTGGAACACAAGCCAGTTCCCATCTGGAAGACTTTTCTTCTTTACTCTGCTTCAGCTAAAAAAAACATTTTTTGAGGAGCTTTGGGACTGCAGTTGGTTTGCTTGCCACTATCTTGACATGTAGGCAGAGCTGGAGTTGCGACTGCCTACACTTGTGGGGCTGTTCTGGGCACTGGCCATCTGCACAATATTGTCTTCCTTGGAGATGAGGCTCCTGAGCATTTTAAAGCAGATGTGCAATTTCTTGAAAAATGGTTTCATACAACTAAATCTAAGTTTCATAAAGCTAGAAAATGAAATCATATGGGAAAAAAACAATCTCATTAAAAATACTATTGTGGAGTTGAAATATTCCAAGAAGCTGTTTTATCACCGGTTTTATGAATTGTTTTCATAGACAAGCTTTCACAAGCCTTCTATATACCCTGAAATATTCAGTTCATAACATGCAACTATAATTAAAGAAAACCAATCTTCCACACCATTTTTATTGGAAAATACATTATTACAATACTATGTCCCTTAAAATTTTAGTTTCTCTGACAACCTGCTAAGGAGGTGAAATAACTTTAGCAGCAAAATAATTCCTTTCTTGAGAAGGCAAAACAATGGAAAAAAAAAATCACTCAGTGTAGTGAACTTTTCACTTCACTTTGGATTTTGGTACCATTATTCCTATTTCCCATATACTTATTTCCACTCTGCACTTTCCCACAGAGCAGACTGATTCACTTAGAGGAGCACAGCTGAGAGGGTACAGAGAAAGTGTTTTAAGAGAAAATCTCTCTAGGAGGAGTTATTTTGCTTGACTTTCTATTGTACAAATTGTCCTGAACCAGCTCTGGTTTCTCAACTGTGCAGGGAAAGTCTCGGAATGGCTGGACTCTTCTTACAGTGAGAGGAGTGGAAATAGTAATTATTGCTTCTGAGAAATTATTTACACCTGCAGCAGAGGTTATTGCCTGCACTCCCCTCCTGGCACAGCAACCCAGGTTTCCTGAGAATTTCACATAGCAAGGAGGTCACCAAGACCGTGACAGTTTTTCTACCCCTTGTCACAACATGCCGTCAATATAAAGGTTAAAGCACATATCTACTTGATGTCTACAGCCAATTCTAGCTTTGTAAAAATCACAAAGGTGTCTAGAATGACCAGAATCCTTTGTCAGCTGTCTGTTAACCTCTCTACACGTGAGAAAGTCCTGTGCATGCATGGCAGCTTTGAAGGAGTCATTTGGCTGTAATACATCGAAATGTTGACTGACAGTGTTTAAAATTATGTCAGAGGTTAACAGTACTGCAGTATAACGCAGTTAGTCAAACAAATGCCGTTTCTCAAGAGGTGCAAAGGTTCCATGCTGGCCTGCTTACTGAAGAGAGTATATCTTGTTTTCTAAGCAAAAAACAAGTTTCTAATCCTGTCCTTTCAGTGATAATACAGACAGGTATGCAGCTACCCATCCATCAATCGGCAGCAGATGAGTCAAAGTTGATAATCAGATTTCTGAAAAACGTTTTGTGCTTAGTAAGTCTTTATTGACAAATTCAAATACTACTGACCTGATGTGATGTAAGAAAAATTTCTTTTGCATGGATCAAGAAGTATTAATGCAAGATGATATTTAAAAGCCCCTATAAAAAGGGCATGAGGGAAGATCTGGGGAACTACAGACCTGTTAGTCTAACCTCAGTTCCTGGAAAAATTATGGAGAAGATTATACTGAGTACTGTTGAAAGGCATTTAAAGAATAATGCAATCATCAGGCACAGTCAACATGGGTTCAACAGAGGGAAAGTCCAGCCTAACCAATCTGATATCTTTCTATGATAAGGTCACCCACCTAGTGGATGAAGGGAAGGTGGTGGATGTAGTTTTTTCTGGATTTTAGCAAGACTTTTGATACCGTCCCTCACAGCATCCTTCTGGACAAGTTGTCCAACTGTGAGACGAGCAGGTTCACGGTGCGCTGGGTGAAGAAATGGCTGAAGGGCAGAGCTCAAAGGGTTGCAGTGATTGGGGCTTCATCTGGCTGGTGACTGGTCACCAGCAGCATTCCTCAGGGAACCAGGGACAGTCCTTGTTCAATATATTTATCAACAATCTGGATGCAGGAGTTGAATGCACCGTTAGCAAGTTTGCTGATGATACCAAACTGGAAGATGCTGTTGACTCCCTTGAGGGACAAAAGGCCTTGCAGAGAGATCTAGATAGATTGGACCACTGGGCTATGATTAATGGGATGGAATTTAACAAGTCCAAATGCCGGATTCTGCACCTAGGACAGAGTAATGCCAGGCACAAGTAAAAATTGGGAGAGGAGTGGCTGGAGAGCAGCCCTGCAGAAAGGGATCTGGGGGTGCTGGTCGACAGCAGGCTCAATATGAGTCAGCAGTGTGCCCTGGCAGCCAAGAGGGCAAACCGCATCCTGGGGTGCATCAAACACAGCGTAACCAGCCTGTCAAAAGAGGTGATTATCCCGCTGTATTCAGTGTTGGTGCGGCCTCACCTTGAGTACTGTGTGCAGTTCTGGGCCCCACAATTTAAGAAGGATGTGAAGGTCCTTGAATGCGTCCAGGGGAGGGCAACAAAGCTGGTGAAAGGGCTGGAAGGAATGTCCTATGAGGAGAGGCTAAGGACTTTGAGCTTGCCTAGTTTGGAGAAAAGGAGGCTGAGGGGTGACCTCATTGCTCTCTACAGCTTCCTGAGGAGGGGAAGTGGAGAGGGAGGTGTTGATCTCTTCTCCCTGGTATCCAGTGGGAATGGTTCAAAGCTGTGCCAGGGAAGGTTTAGACTGGACATTAGGAAGCATTTCTTTGCTGAGAGGGTGGTCAAACACCGGAACAGGCTTCCAAGAGAAGTGGTTGATGCCCCAATCCTGTCAGTGTTTAAGAGACATTTGGACAATGCCTTTAATAGCATGCTTTAACTTTTGGTGAGCCCTGAATTGGTCAGGAAGTTGGACTAGATGATTGTTGTAGGTCCCTTCCAAATGAAATAGTCTATTTAGTACACACTTCATTTTTAGGAAACCTTGTTCCAAGTGACAGAAGGACAACTAAACTCAGCTAAGCACAGTAAGCAGTTTATAAAACCCTGTTATGATAGCCGAAGGAAACAAAGGGCATACTCACAGAATGCAGTTATTAGCTGACATACTACAGCAGTATCCCTTTGGAAAGTTATGAGAAAAATAAAAAAATGTTTATGAAATAAATGGTGTTTGTTTTCCTTTCTGGATTGCCTCACTTGGAATATACACCAAAACGTCCACAAAGGGCAGGCAGATTTGACAAGGGACTTTTAAGAATCATAAAATCATAGAATCATTTAGGTTGGAAAAGACCTTTAAGATCAAGTCCAGCCATTAACCCGGCACTGCCAAGTCCACCTCTAAAACATGTCCCTAAGCACCACATCTACACATCTTTTAAATACTTCCAGGGATGGTGACTCAACCACTTTCCTCAGCAGCCTCTTTCAATGTTTGACAACCCTTTCGGTGAAAAAATTTTTCCTAATATCCAATCTAATCCTCCCCTGGTGCAACCTGAGGCCATTTCCTCCTGTCCTATGGCTTGTTACTTGGGAGAAGAGACCGACACCCACCTCACTACAACCTCCTTTCAGGTAGTTGTAGAGAGCGATAAGGTCTCCCCTGAGCCTCCTTTTCTCTGGACTAAACAACCCCAGTTCCCTCAGCTGCTCCTCATAAGACTTGTGCTCTAGACCCTTCACTAGCTTCGTTGTTCTTATTTGGACACACTCCAGCACTCTAATGTCTCAGGAAATCTATGTGCTTCCCAAATGGGAGCTGGAGGCAGGGTAGATTACACTAGGTATCACAAAACCTCCTGCAGATATACGTTTAGTTAACTAGGTCACATCCTTACTCAATGGACTTGATTCAGTTGTCTACATTTAGATGTCTACTGCTATTTGTTATTCAGAGAGTCATACAAGGCTGAAGAGATCGTTTCACGGGTGACAGATACAACACAGATGATAGGTCTGATGATAACTTTTTGGAGACCGCTGGAGCTGAGGGTACTACATGCCTGTGTACAAGCAGGTGGGTCAAACCTAGTGGAGTCTAGAGACAGATTCAAATGAAAAGCCATTGACAACCTTTTCCAAGACTGCTAAAACCTTGGCCCCGGTGAACTCCCATGCTATGCCAAAGAGCTTGGCAGCCGCATTACATGTTGTGTGGAGAATTACATCAATGTTTACACTTCTAGTGCCATTGAAAGTTCTCTTTGCATTCTATCCTGAGAAATGGAAATAAAATTTCTTTCTCCAACACATTATTATAATTATATTATTATAATTATTATTAGAACTTTGTATGTCCTACCTATTCTAATGCAAACCATCCTGAACTTTTCATTCTCTCCACATTAGAGAGTCTTCCATATCCTTGTACATTACTTCCTTCCTTGAGCCACCTTTAATCCTATATAATCTTTCTTGAAAAGATCTGTAGAAAATCTCTCTAAATGATTCTGCACTATTGATAAAGGCAGATATACTGATCATTTTAATAATTTTCTCAGTACCACATTCTTTTGTTTATCTTTCAACCAGAGAAAAGCATTACATGCAGGTTCTCACTGACTTGACCACAGTAATAATACCAGGATCCTTTGTATACACCTATATAGTTTAATTCTGTGATTTAAAGATGGGTTTGATTCCACCTGATTTCTTCTGCCTGAATATTAGATGCATAGTTTTACTTAGCCATCTATTCCATCTGTAACCAAAACAGAAATAGTCACATAGAAAGGACAGCTTATCTCACCAAACCATGTTTAAAGAAACAAAACTGAGATACAACAGAAGTTCTTTATAAAGATAAATAATCAGTTAAAGGGCATGAAACAAAGGGTAGGAGCACATAGTGAGTTCTTTCAGTGGAGTACCCCAGAAAGCGTTGCTGAGACCTGTGCTTTTAACGCATTTAATTATGACTAGGAAAGCATTGAACAGGGAAAGGACAATATTTTTCTAATAATACTAAATTAATCAGCATACTTAAGTTGAGAACCAGCTGTGGAGAACTGCAGAAGGATCTTACAAAGCTCACCAACTGGGCAATAATATGGCAGATGAAATTTAAGAGAGACAAATATAGAAATACACATGGGAAAAAAATCAAACAAACAATTTCCTGTGGAAAATGCTATGCTCTGAAAAAACTACTAGGTAGGATAGACCCAGGAAAAATCAGCTCAATGCCCCATAGAAAGTAATTGTTATGAATTATTTGAAAAGTTAGAACAATATAGAACTTCATTATATCACTGTTCCATCCAGGGTTTGTCTGCACCTTGAATCTTGTGGGCAGTTCTGGCTGCCCCACCTGTAAAAAGATTAAGTATAATTAGCAAAAGTTCAGAAAAGAGTAGCTAGGGCAATCAAAAGTACAGAACCTCTTCTATTCAGGAAATGAATATTTAAGACAGCACTCTTCAGCCTAGAAAAGGGACAACTGAATGGTGATATGTAATCGTGAACAGTGTGGAGAGAATTCTCACTGTTCCTTTGCAGGAACAAGGGGCATTAAATGAATCAGCTGAAGAGATATATCTGGTGTACAAAAAGTTGTGGCTTTTCACACATGATTAAACAGTGGAGCCCCTTGCCAATCGGTGTTGTAAACATTAAATGTTTGTTTCTGCTATTGAGGAAAGCAAAGGGAGAAAAGCTAAGGGAGGAAAAAAATCCAGGTCACCACAGTAACACTTCATCACATCTCTAGCCACCATTTCAGATTTCTGTTGCCAATGATTTAATACCCTGCTCTGATAACCATCATCATTACTCCACTTTTCCTTCCTTTGCCCATGGTTGACTTGATTGACTTTGATGAGCAGCAGGCATCTAACAAAGATTATGACAATACTGGAAAAGTAACTGTACAGAGGAGAGGCAGCAAGAACAGTAAAATGTTGACATCATTTGATCTTGCCTGATAAAGTAATCTACCAATCAAAATCTGAAGCCAGCAAGCAGTCATGTATTGATTTTTATTTTAAAAAACAATCAGCACTCTAAAAAGGTGTTTGCAGAATGCCAGTCTTTCCTACAGTTGATGATCTTGATGGTCCTGTACATGTTTCTCTGTCTTCCATGTCATATACATTGTCTTCATGTATTTAAGCTGTGTGTATTTATTTCTGTAGTCCCTACATATAACTCCTTTCAATTACACTAATCTTTATGGGGAAAAAAATGTGTTGTTTTCTGTCAAATTGTTAACAGTTACACTTTTTAGGAATGCATCTTCAATGAGTAGGGAAACTACAACCACCTCCTGAAGTTCCTGACCTGAAAAAAGGAGCCTGGGAGGATGTGAAAGGGAAGTGTGGCATTTGCTCATCCCTAGGCATTCACTTCTGGGTAAAGTTAGAGACAGAACAGTGGCTGGACCTTCAGAGCTCAATTCAGCAACCAATACAGAAGAGTCCATTGCCATTTGATATATTCCAAGACATCAGACACTGGTTTCTTATAAGAACTGCATAGTACCCTCCATGCCCATGTAGATTTCTTGGGTAATCTCAGGTGACCCAAATGTGTGGGTATCTAAGTCATGCCTTTAGACTGATCCAGTGTAATCACTCCTATGGTACTACCCAACCTTAGACATTTCTTAGCATGGAATAAATCACTGTGTGGAGGTGATTTTAATTGGTTAAAAAAAAAAAAAAGACCCTAGGTAACTATCTTAGACTTACATATATTTTCTTTTAAACCTTGGAAACTGTGAGACGACACTCTCCCTACAGGAGGAGAGTTACCTAACACAGGTAATTTAATTTCCCCCTCAGTATGCATTGCTGCACACTTAGCAAAAGTTACCTTTGTTTAATATTGCTTTATTTTGTTTACCTTTTAATGCTGCTTTGAAAATATAGTCCTCTCTACTCTGTTAACCTAGTTTACGGTATCTAGATCCTGACTCTTTGCTTGATGCCCTTATTAGAGGTATTATATAAGATCAGGCTATCCAGCATTAGTATTCTAACAAGTTTTTGTGATACCCTTTATTACACACACTGCTCTACAATACCAAAGCAAAGCATGCATCTTTCTAAATGATTGAGGCAAAAGTATGGCAAAACTGTATTTTTTTTCCATCAGACTGTATGTAAATGAAAGATTTCCCTGTCTTTCAACACCTTAAAATAAATAGTTTTCTTATCAACTTTTATGAGCTTTGAACGGGAGAGGGAAATATAATGTCAGTTTGATGAATTTACTCTGTACTGTATTAACTCACAGGTTCACGGCCAAATCTCCACCTGGAATATATTGGCATTGCCCCATTGACTCCATTAAGCTGTGGGTTTTTTTAAGATGTTAACATTGTAAATAGTAACAGCATTGATGTCTTGGTGCTGGCAGGCTGAAAGTAGTACATTGTTGGATTGCTGAGAGCAAAGTTATTTAACAGAAGAGTTTGTCCTCTTTTCCTCCTTGTAGCTGTCACAATGTAGGCCAGGTGCTACTACGTAATATCAAGGGTGTGTGGCACTGGCACATTTACTTTCTCCACCACCACCATTTCATTAGCTGTGAGTGTCATACTGGCTTTGTGTGGCTTCATTTTTTGTTACTGAACTCCAGGTTACAGTAGAGTTTGAAGGTGTAGCTGAGTTGAGGATCCACCTGACTCTACAATGTAGTTGTCTACTTGTAAGCTAATTAATATAGCTCTCTTTACAGCCATTTCAAAGAGTTTGACACTTCAAAATACAGTTCATCACTTTAAAAGGTAGACATCTAGACCAGATCAGATGAAGATCTCCCCTGGAGACTAACAGGACTGTCTCTAATGTGGACATCTCAAGTCAGCTGCCTAGCCTACTCCTACCATAACTGACTAATTTCCCAACAGCAAAAGAACACTGGAGGTTTATTCTCTCAGTCTTCGGAAGTATCCCTTGAAATTACTTTTCACCCTCAAACATGATGCAGTTGACTTCACAACACTGAACAGCACTGTCACTCCAAAGCCATTCAGACAAGGGGAGTTATCCAGTGACAAGAGATTTGCTTAGGAATTTTACACATAAATTTTATCACTATGCTGTGTCTTTTAAAATACAGCTGACAATCAAGAAAAATAGTGAAAGCAAAATACAATTCACTTTTCTTTTGAAGGAGACAGAATTTTTTATTTTTTATTTTTATTTTTTAAAGATGACAAAAGGACAACATTGCAGTCAAAAAGGCAATGATTTCACCTGTCCTACTTTTTTCAAGCGCATTTGGTTGCTCTCGTGCGAAGTCAGCCTGTTGTCTCAATGCAGAAATGCAGCAAATATTACATTGGAGAGTGCTCACAAATTCAGTTTTATTGGAAGGAATTAGATTAACATTTTAAGAGCTGTTAGTGATTCTAGACTAATTTTTTTCTTGTGACAGCATGATATCATTAATGTCAGGATACAACAAATGCATGATTTCCAGATTTAGTTTTGTAGCTATTGAATTTCTAAATTAAGGGTGTTTTTGTTTCCTCTCAGAACAAACAAGGACTCAATATATTAATTTAATCTTTGCAAGAAATAGAATATACATATAGGAATTCCTACCATTATTACACACATACTTGCTTCAAAATTAATGCGCATTCTACAGAATTAGATCTTTTAAAACAAGGAGCAATGATTTTAAAAAATTTTGTTTTCAGCTGGTCTCTGCTAAAATAGATTCATAAAACACAACTGGTTGTTCTCAGGTATATTAACTTTTTCAGTTACACAGAAGTTTTAGGAACTGTATTAAAAATAATTAGCATTGCAATAGGTAGTGGCAAGGAAGGATACACTGGTAAGACAATGAAGTCAGAAAACATTTCACATAGTTTTATATTTCTCAGAGAGTGCCTGCCTCATTTGAAAAGCTGTTCTGCTTCTGCTTTTTAATTAGTCAGCTTTATGTGTTTGACTTATGAGCTCTAGCTTTTCCTTAGGTTGTGCGCTCCTCGGCACAACGGGCTTGAAACACAGATGGAGATTCTCTGTGTAAATGTGACATTAGTATTATAAAAATAATGACATTAAAAACCTGCAAATGAATATTTGCTTGTTCATTTTCCCCCACTGCCTAAGTGGGAGATACAGACTTCCCAAGAAGAAAGCAGGGGGGTAAACATAAATGGGAAAGTTGTATGATGAAGACCTGATCTCTTTTTTAATGTTATTAATTTGTTTATTCCAACAATACCTTAATCCAAATTGTGTGACCCCTAACAGAAAACCCAGGACTTCCTTCCACCTGCCCCAGACTTCCAGGGAGAAGCTGCGTCACCAAACAGTGCTGCAGGCACCTGCTCTCCCTTTGTCCAGCAAACCTTGCCTACCTTCCTACATGCTGGCACAGCATCAACCACAGGGCTAGAAAATATTGCATACTGCTTAGTCAGTGAGGGCTCCCATAAGGAGGTAGATACATCATTAGGTCACCTTATTTGAAGAAATCAGGGAGCTTAAATGTCCTTCCTCCTCTGCAACCACCTCCATATCTCTGTCATAGTCTGGTTGGCTGGTTAATGGAAGTGGCTCTGACTGGTGAATCTGATGCTGCCCGATGTTAGGTGACATATACGCTAGAATGGGGAGGTTCAGCTGAAGTTTTCCTGTTTTATACATCTCGTTTGTCAATAGATATGAGACAAGAACTGAGACACTTCGCTTGGAAGCACTACTGCCTGGTGATGGCATTGCAAGGATGTGAGTAACTTCATCAGCAAAACCAGAATTATCTTCAGATTCTTAGGAGTATAAACTGCTGGCAGGCTGTTGTGGGTCATTCTGCCACATTTGGAGAATATGGCTCTAATTTCTAACTGCAACTATACCTCTACGAGTAAAGGAAAAAAAAAAAATCCCTTCTCTTCCACCAGAATATTCTTTGAAGAGTTTTGCAGTTTTTCAACACTAGTCTCCAGCAACACTAATCCATATCATGTCTTTTTGCAGGATTGATTTAAGGGTAAGAACTTTCATTCTATCACCTGCATGTCCCTAGGTATCTGCTTAACAGTGGTTTCCTTATGTAAAACTTGGTAACCCTTTTTATGGCATCTATGACCTTTTACTGTGGTGGTTTAAAGCAGAGGAAAGAGACAAAAAAACTGTGAGAAAGGAAAAATTAATCAAATAAGGAAAGAAAGGGGACAAAAAAGAACAACGTAGAAAGCCGATGAGACAAAAATGAATAGAAAATACTAGAGACACAGAAAGGGTACAAAGGAAAGAGACAGGAAGAAGAAAGGCCATGGAAAAATTTGAAGTGAAAATTTAATTTTTATCCATTAATTTCCATCCCACACTTCTGCTGTTAATTCTGAAAGAAGAAATGATCGGCTTTGTGCAAGCACCTTAGGATTTGGCCTATTAAGTCTAGCACATATGTAAATGGGACGTTGCATATTTTGAGATACTAAGGGTTGTAGGTAAAACTTCCATCACTTGCACAGTTTGTGACTCAGAAGTCTGCATATTTTCAATAAAATAGAAAGGCAAGTCAGATCTCATTTAAATTGCATGAACTTGAATTCACCCATTGGGATTCAAATATAAATTTTGGGTTGAATGATATTTTATGAGAAAGCCCTACCAGAGGGAAGCAGTGGGTATTGAGTGACCTTGGGAAGAAAGAACTCAAATTAATTTTGTTTCTCAATACAGGGGCAGGCGAAAAAAAGCAGAAAAGAAACAAGTAAATGGCGAAGTGAAGTATAACATTTAGTTACTCTTCAAGCTTAATTGAACCAACTGGAATTTGTTACTGAAGACTGGTGTGGGTAAGGCTGGAGGTTAACATTGTTGACCAGAGCCTATCAACTGAGCAGTCTCAGTTGTAAGGTTTAGGTAAGTCCCTGTTGTCCTGTTCATGTTATCATCAAAGCTGCCAGCTAGACTTGATTTCAAGTGGCCTGTACATTTAAGTAAGAGATTATAAGAAGGAATAAAGCCCAAAAAAATTCTTAGAAATAAAGAAGTATATTTGCAGGTAAATAGAAATACATTAATTGTAGGTGATCAACAGACTATGAAGACAGGTTTTCTATTGTATGCATATAGATGGCATTAGGACACACTGGAAAAAAAAAAAAAAAGAGAAAAAAAAGTGTCTGGATTATAACAGATTTGTAAAATCCAGTTCACTGTCTATTGAGTCCTTCATAGAGCTCTACAGGAGTTCATGTGACATTTTCATAAGTGATGAATCATTCAAATTTATTCTATACAGTATAAAATCAGTCCTTAACTTTTCGAAAACTGAAAATGTAAAGGACAGCAATAATTTTTGCTGTGCCAAGATATATTTACATTTCAGATGGTCTTGTTTCTGAAGGGCTTTCCTAGTAGGTCAACAAAGGTACACTGTGAAATTTCCACATTTCTAAATATGGAATACTTGACGAAGTTTACACACTTTCTTAGGTTATAAGGTATTGCACTTGGAACTACTTGGTTTTGTTTATATTTTATTTTAGTTTTGTTTATATTTTATTTTGGCTTATTTTTAACTAACTGCTATTTTTATCAGACTTTTACAATTAAGTTATTTTTCTATGCTTTCAAATTTTACCAGAACAAAGTTATTGGCTGACATATTCTCATGTCAGTGAAATTCGTTTTTTTTGAGTTCAGCAAATCCAGAAGAAAGATTTTTGGGTTTGCAAATCTTTTTTTGTTTCCCCCACATACACCAGGTTCATCAGGTGATCTACTAGACCACCTCTTTGTGCAAGGCTTCCCTCTCCTGTATTCTTTGTCTATATCACAGTTACAATGCAATTATTACAAGACAAGTAATACTTTGTCTGGTAGTATCAGAACATCATAACAGTCCTCTTCAGGCAGCTACTGTGTTGACCTCAATGGCAATAACCCAAATGAGCATTGCCAAGGTCAATAGACTTCAAAAGACCATAGCCTTTTCTTCAGAAGCTAACTACAGTCCAGTAGAACAGTCTAGCACTTCTTGAATAGCTGTTCTAGAGGACAAAGAGGAAGAGCAGCTATGTAATATTTTTGTAGGAATCTCCAAACTTAGTGATATTAAAAACCCAATTTCACAGTTCCCTGGGCAACCTGATTTAACTTTAAAGTTTGGTCTAACTGCAAATTTGGCGCTGCTCTCATCAGAGGCTTGGACCAGATAACCTTTAAAAGTCCTTTCCAAACTGAGTTTTTCTTTGATAATAAATATCACCTGGGAACTTTCTGTTCTATTTCTTCATTTTAAAAGGGAAAACTAAACAAAACAAAACAGATATCATTGTCTCCATTTACTCTTCATAATAACATAATCAACAATGACTTTTCTAATGTTATCTAACCAGTTATCACCCATTTCTGGAGACTTGTTTTCCTGTACCTCCATTTCAACTTTTTCCTAATAAAACATTGAACAAAGGACATCTGAAGTGTCAGATATATGTAAGAAAGACCAAATATGACTTAAGTCTGGGAGAAGTGGAATAAAAACAAGATTTTTAAGGTTTCTTACTCTCCAGCATACATTTAAAAAATAGTTCCAACCCATTTCAACCCATTTCAACTTGACACTGCCTGCCTCTCTACAGCTTAACTTTCTCACCTCGCCCCCCAAGAACCAGAATAATTACATCCAAATTACTTTGTGGGAATGGTCCATGGTCCATACTATCCCCATGGGCTTGAACCATGTCTTTCAGAGGTTAAAATCACATCAAGAACCATGCTGACAATCTTTCTTATAGCTCAGATGACCTCTACCAATGCTCAAAACTGTGCACATGCGCTGTTTAATTTACTAACATAGATATAGTTCAGAAGTCCTGGTTATGATGCTTAAAGCATAATTAGCCAAAAGCAAAACCAGGAAGATTACATCTGAAAATACAACAAAGAATCTCATTGATTCCTCTGAGTCCATCTTTTCTGCACCCATTTCTAAAATTTGAGAATGGATCCAAGCAGGCAGGCTGGAAGTGAACCTCTCCTGCCTTCCACAGCTTCCAAGCTGAGGAGCTAATGCCTGCATTTCTAATCAGCCAATTAGAACACAAATGAGCAGTCTGAAGGGATTAGTCTTGCATTCAAAGAAAATCAGCTACCCTTGTTAATAGCTAAGTTTATCTGTATGAAAACTGATCTGGAAAACTAAAACATTTGATATAAGGAGCAAGGGCAGTATTTTTTCCACATGAAAAAATTATTGAGCTGCAAAACAAGTGCTTTTGCTTTCCTTCCCTCCTCTTCAAGGGCTAACTTCTGAACGTCACTAATACACATTTTTCTATTATAATCCTGTCGCATATGCTTTTCTTGCAGTCAGGCCTAAAAGAAGCAAGGTTTCCAAAATTCCTTCATCCTTGAATTTAAAGAAAAAACATAAAAGTACTTAAAGTACTTTCTTTTTAAATAATTAAAAGTACTTAAAGAAAAAATTCCTCCTCTATGTGCTTAAAGAAAAAGAAAACCAACAACAATAATGCCCCAAAATCGACCATGTAGTATTGATATTTCCCGACCTACCTTACCTATTCACTTTAGAGGTTTGCAGATTAATATGTGTATTTGATTAAGGTTCAGCAACACCTTTTGCAAGGTCATTCAAACTAGCACATTAGGTTCTCTCACTTTATATAAAAAGCTGTTTGAAAGGCAAGTAACACACTGTACACTGCCTATAATGATAGTAACATTTCAGTGTCACTGTAGTCATGACCTCACATTTTCACTAGGTTTTCTGCTTTGTCTGGGAACCTTGTTGTACTTCATAACTCAGAACCTGTTGACAAGTGAAAATTTCAGTCATTTAAAGTATAGCTTTGTTTTCATAAATGCCTATGTAAAACTGGCACCTGTGAACTTGGATAAGCCTCCTCAGAGTGCATGGAGGCTAGCATTTGCTACATCCCAGAATCCTGGGGAAAAAACTTGTTACACAAATACACTTGGTAAAATACATTTACATAAAAAAATCCTAGTATTTTAATTGATGAGAAATGCTTAAGAAAGTAATTTGCCAGTTAATGCAAATCTGTCCAGGAGTGAGAAAATCCAGCCCAAGCCCTGAAGCATTTCATCTGCATTCTTTAGTACCTTGCCCTGGTGGCAGTGACACTTAATGAACTGAGACTGGCATTCTACATTAGGGATCCTTTTGGTGTAATATGGAAATGTAGTATCTTTGGAGCTCATTTTCTTAGTTCGAAATGAAGAGGTAAAGATGTGCATAACCATGATGAAATATGTACTTAGCCGAGCACACTCCATATTGCTGTAGTAGTTCTATTTATCTAATGAAACACAGAACAATGCAAATCTTCAAAACAGTCTGCTGATTTAGCTAGTGAAGCTAAATCACCCAAACAGGTGATAATCACAGCTTGACTTAGCTACAGGAAGCAGAGCAATCTGAGTACCTACAGTGAATCCACTTAAACGTTTCATCTTTAAATCTTATTGTTATCATAGGCTATTAGTTTGTTGTTCTTATTTGCGCTCTTCACTTAATAACACAGAATTGCTACACTGACTAAAGACAGATGGGAAGGTTTCACCCAGACACAATAGCAATTTCTGAATAATACTTTAGCCCAGAAGAATCAACTACCTAACAGGAAGACAGATTTCTCCAAGTAACCAAGCTATTAAATGTGTTGTCCCTATAAACCCTCACACTTATGCACAGATGAAATACTAAAAAATAAGGCAAAAAGTAAAGGTGAAGTTGTCACTTTCTTAAAAGTGAAATAAAAAGGAAGAATTTGAACTTCTGCTCCATGACTATTGATCTTCATTGTGGTTGCTGTTCCTTTTCTGGAATTAGGTAGAAAAGGCTTGGCTGGACCTCAGAAAGCACTCAGGATGTATTGCTAGATTAGAAGCTTATATCATGTTCTTCTGTGACATTTTGTTCATCTCTTTTTCCACTGGATGGCCCTTTATAAAAAAAAATAAGGTACAAATGCTGTCAGATACTGTCAATGTTGAGAGAAATAAAGAACAGTTCTTCCTGCATTGTTTTAATTTTTTTATCAGGGTAGGTTTGCATTTGCTTTACTGGAGGCACAACGCTAATTATGGTTTTCCATAACTGGGAGATTCGGTATTCAATACAAATATTGTGGTTCACCTCTACAGCAGAAAAACTGTAGATCTAAGGTCATGGGTGAAATTTACACCACTGAATAAACCTTACTTTTACAAAATTTCCCACTTTAGACCACTTGAGGAGTCTGTGCTGATAACAGGAATCTCTTGCTACTGTGTGACATAACAGGCATAAAACTCAGAATCAGCAAAAGTAGTATACTTTTTCAAAGATTATCTAATGACCTAATCAACCACATTGTATACATGCATGCATTCTCCTCACTGTTCCTCCAGAAAACAGAGAACTGGAAAACTAGGGAAAATTCACAACTTTGCCTAGTGACTTTTAATATAAGAACCCATGCTGGATTTACATTTCATGAGCATCACTTGTTCTTCTAATTAGACAGTTAACTTTTCTCAAGCTCTTATCAAGTCTGCACTGGGCTTTTCATATTAACATCCCCTACTTACTGAATTTTCAAGCAACCTTCCCCATGTTTTTCAGGATAGTCTTCATGTTCAGGTGGAACTTCTAACTCATTGTAAAAACAGTACACATATTCCCTAAATGCCTCTTCTCTCTTATACTTCCAAAAAGCTTGACTGCAATAAGATGCTGGTCGACAGCCGGCTGAACATGAGCCGGCAGTGTGCCCAGGTGGCCAAGAAAGCCAACAGCATCCTGGGTTGTATCAGGAATAGTGTGGCCAGCAGGAGTAGGGAAGTGATCGTGCCCCTGTACTCAGCACTGGTGAGGCCGCACCTCGAGTACTGTGTTCAGTTTTGGGCCCCTCAGTACAAGAAAGACATTGAGGTGCTGGAGCGTGTCCAGAGAAGGGCAACGAGGCTGGTGAAGGGACTAGAAAACAAGTCTTATGAGGAGCGGCTGAGAGAACTGGGGTTGTTTAGTCTGGAGAAGAGGAGGCTGAGGGGAGACCTTATCGCTCTCTACAACTACCTGAAGGGAGGTTGTAGGGAAGCGGGTGCTGGACTCTTCTCCCACGAAACTAGCGATAGGACGAGAGGAAATGGCTTCAAGTTGCGTCAGGGGAGGTTTAGATTGGACATTAGGAAGAATTTCTTTACTGAAAGAGTGGTTAGGCATTGGAACAGGCTGCCCAGAGAGGTGGTGGAGTCGTCTACCCTGGAGGCGTTCAAAAAAGGTGTAGACGTGGCACTCCAGGGTCTAGTTTAGGAGTCATGGTGGTGTTAGTTGATGGTTGGACTTGATGATCTTAGAGGTCTTTTCCAACCCAATGATTCTATGATTCTATGATTCTATGATTCTAAGATTGCAAGTACATTTAGCCCACCTTTTTCATGCCAATGATATTAGTTTGTTTCCTTATGATCCCCAATTTGTAATTTGTCATCACCTGCCTTGTTTTATATATCTAGATCAAGTCTGCAATGCAATATGATGACAACAGAATTTGCTCTTTGTCACCTCACATTTGCATGCATTCATAAACCTATTTGTTCCTCCGCAACAAAACCCAGATTTGCTATTACCAAAATAAAGCCACTTTCCTGAATAGCAGAAGCACCCAGCCATCATATTTCTCCCAGCATCTGTGCTGTTTTACTTGTGCTTATAGAAAGAATTCTCCAACAACAGCCTCCAAATGTTTTGTCTTTGATATTGACTGATCTTCCACAAAGGAGTCCCACTTCACATCATCACAGTCGTCAGAAGTTCTCCTCTCTTAAGCACCTACCATGTTTTGGTCAACATGTTCTACCATCCCCATATTTCGGCTGACAGGCATGACTCAACAAAAATAAAGCTAAAACTGAAGTTCCGTTAGTTGCATGATTTAGGATGAAGTCCTATAACTTTTTGGTCTGCATGGAGCATCAAGTTTTAAAATCCAGTCAGGAGGTAACAAGAGCTTGAATCATATGGAGAAAACAATTGTAGACAACTAAATAATTTCTTCTCACCTCTACTAAAATACACTATACTCACCATTTAGAAATCATATAGCACCAATCCTGAGGTGAGAGGTTTCTTACAAACTCTGTTTGATTTCAAGTACCGTGTGCCGGTACTTCCAGTTGCCTTGTCTTTGAGATAGAAATTATCTTTTCAAACTGTATTTTAAGATAGGCTAATGGAATGGTACTCTGGTTTGTAACATAGGCTACTAGACAATGTCAGTATATAAACCTGAATAAATAAGGACGTGGATTTTGGTGGGTCCAACACCCAGAAGGCATTAGCTTAACAAATGGATGAATGAATGAACAAAAATTTTTTTGCTAATTAAAATGGTATGGAAAACACTGATTAGCTCAAATTTAATGAGATAAATGCTATATAAAATCAGTGAAGGGACTTTACGCACCTGAATTTCAATTCATAATCAGCAGTTCATCAGCAGCACCTAAAAATGTTTTGTAGCACAAATGTCAGTACATTTGTAACCATAAATGTACCATGGTTAATCACATTTGACCTCCAAGATTAAACTTTTATGTCTCCTAAGACTGTTTTAAATACATGGTAAGATAGGAATGAGACTGCTTTGTTACTGCTTTTTAATATACAGAAATTCAGCTCCCTGCTGAACTGGTCGTCTTTAGAATTCGTAAGTGTTGGAATTCAAAACAGTTTTATTCATCTGTCTTTAAAATGTTGAAAATATTTGATGTGAAATAGCTCAATTAAAGTGTGACTTTGCCGAACCTTTCTCTCTAATATTTGGAACACAGAGAGGAGTAATTTCTATTGTACTAGGGGGAAAATCTCCATTTTTTTAATTTGATTCTTCCAGAAATGCCATCGAACCACTTATCCCCTGGAATTTGTCAAGTCAGAAGCTAATGGAGGTTGATCTAATTGGACAGGGTCTTCCTTTTACCATATAGTCTATTTTTCTGAATCCATAAGAATTTCATCAGCATCTACAAGCTTGAGAATAATGTAATAAAGTAAAACTAGATGGAATGTCACACTCAAAAACTGTAAACAAACATAATTATTAGAAACAAATTATCAGTTTGTAGTTCTGGCAGTGGCAGTAATATCAGCAATCTGAGTATGATAGCTCAGAAGAATCTCCAGTCTATGAACAAAGACTCTACAGTGCTGGGCATTTAACAACCCCCATTTCCACATATATCCTATCACTATTCACTCTGAACCCCAGCTATTAAAAGATCCTAAAGCAGCTTAAAAATAAAATAAACAATAAAGTACAGAAAAGATATAATACATTCATATTCTGTAGCCCTGAGGGAGCTGGCGGAGGAGCTTGCCAAGCCACTCTCCATCATTTATCAGCAGTCCTGGTCAACGGGGGAGGTCCCGGAAGACTGGAAGTTAGCAAATGTGACGCCCATCTGCAAGAAGGGCCGGAAGGAGGAGCCAGGGAACTACAGGCCAGTCAGCCTGACCTCAGTGCCAGGGAAGATCATGGAGCGGCTCATCTTGAGTGCGCTCACCAGGCAGGTGCAAGACAACCTGGGGATCAGGACCAGCCAGCATGGGTTCATGAAAGGCAGGTCCTGCCTGACCAACCTGATCTCCTTCTATGACCGGGTGACCCGCCTAGTAGATGAGGGCAAGGCTGTGGTTGTTGTCTACCTGGACTTTAGCAAGGCCTTTGACACTGTCTCCCACGGCATTCTCCTGGAGAAGTTGGCAGCTCACGGCTTGGATGGGCATACTCTTCGCTGGGTAAAAAACTGGCTGGATGGCCGAGCCCAGAGAGTGGTGGTGAATGGAGTTAAATCCAGTTGGCAGCCGGTCACGAGCGGTGTTCCCCAGGGTGCAGTTCTGGGTCCGGTTTTGTTCAACATCTTCATCAATGATCTGGATGAGGGGATTGAGTGCACCCTCAGCAAGTTTGCAGATGATACCAAGCTGGGCAGGAGTGTCGATCTGCTCGAGGGAAGGAAGGCCCTGCAGAGGGATCTGGATAGGCTGGATCGATGGGCCGAGGCCAACTGTATGAGGTTTAACAAGGCCAAGTGCCGGGTCCTGCACTTTGGTCACAACAACCCCATGCAACGCTACAGGCTTGGGGAAGAGTGGCTGGAGAGCTGCCCGGCAGAAAAGGACCTGGGGGTGCTGGTCGACAGCCGGCTGAACATGAGCCGGCAGTGTGCCCAGGTGGCCAAGAAAGCCAACAGCATCCTGGCTTGTATCAGGAATAGTGTGACCAGCAGGAGTAAGGAAGTGATCGTGCCCCTGTACTCGGCACTGGTGAGGCCGCACCTCGAGTACTGTGTTCAGTTTTGGGCCCCTCAGTACAAGAAGGACACTGAGGTGCTGGAGCGTGTCCAGAGAAGGGCAACGAGGCTGGTGAAGGGACTAGAAAACAAGTCTTATGAGGAGCGCCTGGGAGAACTGGGGCTGTTTAGTTTGGAGAAGAGGAGGCTGAGGGGAGACCTTCTCGCTCTCTACAACTACCTGAAAGGAGGTTGTAGTGAAGCAGGTGTTGGACTCTTCGCCCAAGAAACTAGCAATAGGACGACAGGAAATGGCCTCAAGTTGCATCAGGGGAGGTTTAGATTGGACATCAGGAAGAATTTCTTTACCGAAAGAGTGGTTAGGCATTGGAACAGGCTGCCCAGAGAGGTGGTTGAGTCGTCAACCCTGGAGGCGTTCAAAAAAGGTGTAGAGGTGGCACTCCAGGGCCTAGTTTAGGAGTCATGGTGGTGTTAGTTGATGGTTGGACTTGATGATCTTAGAGGTCTTTTCCGACCTTAATGGTTCTATGGTTCTATTATAAAAATACTTTGAGTTACTTGCAGAGTATGGCTAGGAAAAAGATTAATATCCAAATAGTTGCCTTATTATTAGGAATTTTCACTCATCCCAAAGCACTTCATGCTCCAAAATATTTTTTTGGACTAAATCTGTCACTCAGATGAAGAACTTGCAATGCCCTTTAGCACATCTTCAAATAGCTTTCAATAATATTTTCACTTTCTGTCAGAAACCATGAAAAAAATAGTCATTTTAGAGGTTACTGTGGGCATTTTGAAGCCAATCGTTTGTGTTAAGTACTGTGCCATAGCAGTCAGTTTTCCACCTTCATTGGTTACTGGACAAAATAGGATAGAGACAATTCCTGAGACTTGCTGGCATGGCTTATGCAGGACAGTCAGCCTTACGGACACAAGAGACTGCGTCCTGGGAAGGGGCCTGTGCCCAGACTAAGTCCTCTCAGATTATCATGGCCCACATTCTCTTTCTTTTCTCACTATTCCTGAAGGTTTTTTTAAAGTCCTTGGAGTTAGGGAAGTGTTTCTTTAGGAGGGTGCTTTACAGGTCTTTTGCATGAAGCTATTAGGATGTGCAGAAGTTCACAGTGTGCAATAACTATGGGTTATTACACAGAAGAAGACTGACCACTTTCTGAGTGATTTCTAAACAGCACATGGTACTAAAAGTAAAATAAATTATGCCAGTACACTCAAGAGAAGAACACAGTAATTCACTTCTTTGAAAATGTGAGGAAGCAGTCAAAGTTAAATTTGCACCTCATTCCATAACTGTAAATAATGATCACCAATAAGAAGAGTGGAAAAAAACTTTCTTAAACATTCAGTTAATTTCCATTTCTTTTTGTTAATTCAGAAGATGATTTTGAAATGGTATTAGAGATGTTTGAACAGTGGTTGTCTACAGTGAATATGACAGTTGTGAGCAAAATGGTTCTTTCCCTTTTTTTTTTAAAAGGATAAAAAAAATTGAGAAGATAGAAAAGACCATGAAAGGTCTTACATTAAAATGTTTATAATATTATAAATTTTGCAGTTTGGGAGGACTTACTGAGTCCTTGATTGTTATTATTGTTAGCACTGAAGCAAGTAACTGAGTCTTTAAAAATAGATAAAATAACAATCATTAGAGGAAAGAGCATGTAATGAAGGAACAAGCATCGCAGTGGCTCATTTAGGCTCATAATGGTTTTTTCTTTTAACTAGAATTCTCTGGTGGTATTTCAGCCCAGACCTCTTAATGGAAACATTGTAACTGAGTTTTGGAAAAAGCACTTAAAAACAGACTACTTAAAGACACAGAATATACGCTTAACAAAACAATTAGAACTTATCTAGCAGAGAAATCAGCAAGTGATGCTCAAAAGGAAAAGGCAATTGTCTGACGCTGTGGATGTTATGAAATATCCATAGCTTTACAGTGAAGGGTTTGAGGCTGAAAAGTAAATGGATTCACTGTCAGTTTGAAAACAACAGCAAATATCACAACTCAGTTTGATTCCTGGCACTGGAAAAAGCTGCAAGAACCCAGGGGACTACACCACTTTGCATAACATGCAGGGGTGGAGAGGATGGTAACAAAGTCTCTGGATTGGATGAATTCCTTATCAAATCGTTGGACTATATTTCAGGAGAAGGTGAACAGACCATCAGCCTGAAGTAAACAGGTTAATTAATCATTTTCAGTCAGGAAAAGTTAGGCAAGCAAGTAGGATATCTGAAACAGAAGTAACAAAAATGAAAGAAGAGCAGTAGAAAATCAAGCTGAGAGAAGGAACTACAGCTTATATGGGCTAGCTAACGGGAAAAAAGTGTAAATTTGCTATACCACTAAAACCCAGCCACCAGAAGACCATCAAGACATGATTTTGAAAAGAGAAAGTTTGTACTGGAGGGGCAAGAGGCTAAAGACTGAGGAAAGGGTTGGATATGCCTTCCAGGTAAAAAGGAAAGCCAGAGTGAAAGTGTTCAGCTGCCCCCCAGGTTGTGCCCTAGAGCAGCTTCTCCCACTCTTCCAGAAGAGGATCTGGAAGTGCCCCTTGCTCAGTCAGTCAGAGCAGGAAGAACTTTATAAACGGGGAGTACTTACTGCTGAAGACTAATTGGAGCTAAGTCAGGCAAGTCCCTGGAGCAGACACACAACGTCCTGGGTTGCTGCTCTCAGTCACCTACTGGAAGAGAAATCTCCCAGTTATCAAGGCCTATGGAGACAAGTTTCTTTAAATGAAAACTCTGTGAACTCATACCTCCTTTTTCTCCTCAAATATACACAAAATCTTGGTTGGGTGCTAACAAATAGCCCAGCATAACCACACTGCTTCTATATCAGTGAAAGCATTTTGCTGAAGAACATTTCTGGTCACTGAGGCCAGCTGGTATGCAATAACCCATGTCTGTACTATGATGCTTTGCCTGCAAAAAAGAGTAACTACATCCAAACGACCTGCGTGGAAATGTTCCCTGGTGCACTCTGGCTCCAGAGCCAAGCCTGGAAAACGTTTGGGAAAGCAGTCATTGGCACAGGCCAAGGCTGGTCAGGGACTTCTTCTACCCATTGACTACTGTAGGTAAAAAAGACCTTCCAGTGCTCAGGAATGTCCCCACATGTTTCTGATTTCACTTATACAGCTATTGGCACAAGGCTCCTGTTTGTGCTCATCCAAATCCCCTCTGGGAAACTGTTTCCTCAGGCTGCTACTTGAATGGTGTTTGGTAAAATTCACTGGTTTTTTTCCAGAGAATTTCATACATTTTGAATGGTACAGAAGGTACTTAGATTAACATGAATTGTTTTGACCTCAGGAAAACAGTAGTGGATCAGGATCAGATCTCTAAAAGTCTTAGAAAGAGGGAAAGTTGTTGGATAAAGTTAAGTGACATGCAAATTTACGTTTCATGTAACAGAAAAGACCTAACCAAGAAAGACATTAATACTACAAAATGTACAGAGGAATGGAAGACAAACTGAAACCATCATCAACATGCCCTCACAAAAAGATTCGAAGGAATAGAGGGGTCGCTGGACCACAGATGTTTGTATGGAAATGTATGCCAGATTCTGGACTGAAAAAGAAATCTCAGACTTCAACTTTATCAAATATTCTTATAGTCACCATGCAGAAATCTTGGAAAAGAATTTGAAATTATTCAGGACAACTCTTACAGCATTAATGCTGTAAAGGAGAATTATAAACTTAGAACACAGAGGAATGATTAGGAATTATTCCCTCAAAGGGTAATTTATCAGCCTGTTCCAGTAAATGGTATATAAAATCAATAAATACTGATTTAGCAGTAGCCTTTTTTTTCACAGTACAATCTCTGCCTCTGTTTTGGCGTCACCAAAAATATATGTTCTAGCCTCCTTCTATCACTACTGCACTAGGTACAGAATTTATTGACTAAAATTATAGCCTGACCATTTTGTTTCTTTCTTCCTGTACCATAACTGATTAATTAGTGGAAAAACATATGGTCAGAATGTGTATGAGGAAATTTGTATACATTCAGCTTTTATAAAATGTATAGCTCTGAAGAGCCAGCCACTATTAACCAATCATTATAGTAACAAGTACTTTTGCCTCTTATGCCTTTCATTTTCTCCTCAAAAAAAGCCCCCAAACAAATAAAAATCCATGGAAAAAATAGCAACCCAAAATGTGTCGCTTGCATCAGATGTAGTTACACAGCTCACTTGACTTTGCATCTACACTCAGGGACTTTCCCTCAGGGCTGAAATTTTAGAGTAAAATACTATTTTTTTGTAGTTTGTAACATGTAAAGGGGAATTCAGAAAATCAAGCTGTTCATATTTGTTATCTGTTGGGATTAATAAAAATTTTATGATGTCTTGATGTCTTTTTCAATTTATAATTTGTTTGTTTCTCAATTACTCCTGAGTGCTAGGGAAAAAAAAAAGGAATTTATTTCAGCATAGCAATGCAGTGAATTTGACTAATCAACACCCTTGTAAGAGACACTTTCTGATCAGTTTTCCAAATGTTGAGCACTGGGTATATTTATCCCATGCACCTTTGGGAGTGTAACATTCTCAGTGCAATTTTTTCCCTCTTTTGCAAGACTGTGCATTGTTTTCCAGAAGCTCCTGTTTCACAAATGCAATTTCATGTTATTCCATAGGGACATTGAAAAACTAGCCAACAAATACTATAAATGACTCACAGTCAAACTGGAGGCAAATAAAGTCATCTTTTCTACTACTGTAGCTACTAATATACAATTTTGCTATCATGGTCACCAGGGTAAATGGTTTGTGGCTCTATTGTATTCAGTTTAATCTCTCTGGAATTACAGCAGTGTAACAGAAAACCTGTTATCCTCCACTTGATACAGTCTGAACTTTGATTTCTGTTAAGTGCAATATTTTTAACTCTCTCAGAAACCTTAGGGGGTCCATATTCATTTATTCACCTAATGGTTTATGAAAAACTAAAAATCCTAAACATCACAGCTAAAGGTAACCAGTGAGTGTAGGGCTGTATCTTGCAGTCAGTTCAAGGTCAAAGATCCGAAGGTTCATAAGTCTTAAAACACATGGCAGGATCGTTACGGATTGAGGAAAAGAAGGTCTAACTTCCTTTGGAAGACTGTCACTCTCTTCTAAGCCATGACTGCTTCTGTACCCACTTCTGCCCCACGATAAATGTGAAATCTTTTTCTTCACTTTATTAAAACACGAGCTGCCTTGCAGCTGCCATGGGGTATTAGTGTGTTAGTTGCTTCACACTAGCTAACCTCATTTGATTCCTGACCCCTTGTTTGAGCAGTCAACCCTTCAGTTACTCTGTATGGTAACATGTCTTCTTATGAGCGATTCAGGAGCTATGCCGGAAAGGCAGTTTAGTTTTGGACAACATGCCACTGTACAAACAGCTATGCTCCTTGTTCACGGCAGTCTGCAGTGCATTACTGAGCAGCACCCGCTTGAGAGACACCCTGGACTGATTGTATATCAACCTTGTGCCAGTGCTCAGTCAATCGCTGTCTTAGTTGTTAGAAGGATGAGAAAACAAGCAGTATTCAGGAAAGCCACAGTGTGCATTCTGCATTGATTTTTAGATCTCCGATGTTTTGTTTAGATGAGAGGATAACCTCAGTTTGTGCAGCCCACTCATCAATAGTGTCAGAGAATAAAGGTGCTGCCTTAAATACAAATCTGTGTGTATAAGATATCAGAATCTTTAGGAGACAGTCTCACCCTTGGCGGAGCTGCAGTGAGCTGGAACTCAAAGGCTGGCTATTTTCCATTCGCCCTTGATTTGATGAATTACAATGTCATTTAGCAGCATGCAGATTTATGAATTGTTGTTTGACTCACCCATCTAATGCTATTAATTTGTATTGATAAGTGAAATGTTCATACACCTCTCAGCCCTAAAACACAGAGAACCTTGAAATGATAATGATACCCCAGGCTACATTTTCATTGAGAGCTGGGATGTGGTGTCCATCGTTCTTTGTTGTTGCTTACATACTGACTGTATAAAACCAATGCAACTACAAGGGTGCCTTAGCAACAGCAGGTTCTCTCCTGTTTTTTGCAGACAGAAACAGCCTGAGAAGTGACACAGGTAGCAAAGCAGGAGAGCTCAGGTCCCATGATTCCTGTACAAGTGATGCTCGTTCTGAAGTGTGCACTTCTCAGCTCTCTTACATGAGGCTGATTATACGCTGATGCTGACCTCAAAATTGTTGGTAGCTGATATCCCTTGCTTGAATTCTCATAAGATTAACATACCCAGGTGCATTATTTTCTCTCAATCACTTTATTCGTCCCTCCCTGTACCTCCCTCTCCTACCCCATCCCTCCATTCCTGGTTGCCACTAATTTCAGCTCTTCTGAGGTGTTGGCTCCATCCGTGGCTTGAAGCACTGTGCCCTTTGCACTGACAGGCAGCCTTCTGCAGCTGGAACCCTTTCAGACATTATTCCTCTTTCAGCTTTTCACTTCACATTGTTTATCACTACGTCATACATCCTGCAAAAGCACTATTTTTCCAAGATCCGTTCACATTGACTAAGCAGCTCCCCACTGGACACACATTGGCATGAACTGTTTAGTACTCAGAAATTTAGTTTCCTAATATTGGGAGAATGTTCTTGAGAAAGATGACAAAGGATAAACATACAATGCGGTAGAGGTGACTGATTCATGAACCATGTAGAAAGAAGAAACACTGACATGATTGTGTATCAGATATCCTGGGGAAATCTCATCCTGCGATCACCTGTGGTTTGACAAGTACAGCTCAGAGCAGAAAATATTTGCTTCTCAGAATCTATCACATTTTCCTGTCCCACCTCTCTCAAAGAAAATATTGCTTTAGGGAAAAGTGATAGTATAATGTGACAAATCAGAAAGAGATTGGACAAGGTTTTGTCATTTATTGGTTAGGTCTCAATGAACTGGAGCGGTTCTGCAAAGCAGTTTCTGCTTATTCTGTGTGGTGATTCTTACCTCTGCGTTGTTTTATTCTGAGCATTTAAATGTATCAAAACTATATACAAAACAGATTTCCTATCCAGTGAAATTTTCTACAATTATTAAAAAAGCATTCTCATTTCAAGAAGAAAACCATAGGATTTCAGATATGGCTGTATGCTACCAGGGAACAGCTCAGAGCCTGTAGACCAAAAATTTGCTTGTACTTGTGATCTGATAAATATTTAAGTCCGTACCTAAAATACAGCATTCCAATAGAAAACTGAAATTTAACTTACTAATAACTTCAGANATATATCGTCATGTGAGTTAAAAGACAGATTTACCATCCCTTTGGTCACATCTCTTTTCTGTTCCAGTTTCTGGAAAACAGAAAACAGAAAAAAGTTTATAGGCATTTTTCAGCAGAAAAGTTAAAATATTGGAGAATCTGAACTTGCAAAATAGTATTTGCCCCAGTAACCTAATGTTTACTATTATTACATGAAGAAATCAAAAAGGCTATCTCTGATAAGAAAAAGCTAACACTCATGCATTATAATTCTCCAAAAGCAGAGCATATCCCCAGGGAAATATTCAGATCTAAAATCATTATTTATTTTGGATCATGAAGAAAAACAGAAACCCCAGAATTTTTTAGCAAACAAATATGTTCCGGAAGAGTTTATTTCTGTTAAAACAATGCTATTTCACTTTGAGAAGTTTCTTGAAATTTTACTTTGATCTAAGGCCAAAGGTTTTGCCCCTTTTCATATATCACACATCTGCCATTTGCATCATGTTGTTATAGAATGTGGCATTATTACTAGGAAATTATTAAACCTAAATATTTTATTTAGAATACTGAAGGTACAACTAAAAGTTTCCTAGATATTTTAATTAATATTATTGAATATGTTAATTATTAACAAGTTACCACAGAAAACAACTCCTACATAAAAACAGAAAAAACCCTTATAATTTGTGAAAAGACTAGCACTTAACTTAAACTTAAAACAATATTAGACATAAGTTATAGAATGCTTTTAACTGTAAGGAAACATAAGAGCTCCTTGGAGTTGTCATTGGAGGACAGTGCATTAAAGACTTCATGTACTGTGTTGTAGCTCACCCAAGAGTGTAGGTTTGCTGCAGAGTCTAATGGCAGTACACTAACTCTGTTCGGTGTTAGTGTCTGTGATCTGTAAGAGGCTAAACTATATTAAGAATGGTTTCCAGTGGTTTTACAGGGATATTTCTGGGTTGCAGACTCATTCTTCCATTTCCAACAAGGTTGCTTTGCCTCTTTTTCCTATAGTTATGGCATTTCTCTTATCTACTAGGAAGAAATCAGCAAAGTTGGCAGGCTAGTGCTTTTTCTTAGCTCTCCTGAAGGACCTGATGATTTTATTTCTTGTCTCAACACATTTGAAATGAAATTAACAGTAATTGACTGACAAAGATGATAGGCATTGAAGTCCAGCTCAGAGAAAATCTACATTACTAGTGTTTAAAAGAGAAAAATAGAGCAGCTGAAATTTTTCTAGACTGCCTAATGCTCTCTGCTCTCTGTCCAAGTGCATCTCTGGAAGAGTTGGCCAGATGTATTGCCAATGGCATTTAGTGGTTACAATGACTCAGCTCATACTATGCTTTACTGTCACATTCCTTCTCCTCCCCTTAACCTCACTATTGCAGCTTCATGACATGGGGGAATGTTCATAGTCCTGACGTTCTGGTCAGATACAAATTTTGTGCATTTCAGAAAACTGCTGCCTTTATACATATAATTGTGTTTTGAAACCAAAGGAGAAATGACTTAATCAGTTTTGGCTCAGGCCTATGCATGGTAGATGTGGCAAAGGAACTTCCTCCACTTTCTCATTCCCATTACATGTTGGATAATTACTCCCCATCTTTTCCAATGGGAACGCATATGGCTATACGTGTCTGCAAGACAGGAACCAGGGGATCAATTATAAGGGCAACTACGAAACATTGGCACTGAAACAGGCATTCAACAGAACTTTGAGGAATCAGAAAACAATGAGGAATAACAAATCAGTTTGGTGTATTTTGAGAGCTAGAATTCAGGAAAGCAAGCAAAAAATGATTCTCAAAGCTACTATACACAATTATGGTTTCAAGTAAAAATTTCTAACTGTATTGCTGATATGCCTGGCAAGCTTCCTTACAATGCTTAGCTTGAGATCTAAGTGACCATTTGTTTTTTCAAAGCTCTTTAAGACTCAGAAGACACCTCTGGGTCTGAGGAACTCAAATCTCCACCCAGCCCAAACCGGCTCAAATCAAGCCCTTCAGACTACTCAGGGAGGAAGGTATTCTTTGCAAAAAAATCATGGGTTTAAGAGCATTTAGCAGAAAACCTGACGTTGACCTGACATCTTGGGCAGATTTGAACACACTGGTCCCCCAGCTCCAGAGGTAGCTCTAGTCAACATCAGCAGCAAGAAAACTGCTCTGGGGAGCTGGTGATGCCTCAGCTTAAGCTTGAGACATAATTTATGGCACACCTGCCTTTTCTGGCCCTTCTTCTTTAATGGCTTTACTGTCCCAGTGCCCTATGCTCTGGCTAGCATTTAGGATGCCAGCGTATCTGTCCTCCAGAAAATATACAAGGAACCCACATCCCTAAAACATACATATGAATCCTTTTCTGGAAGCTCAGTGATTATCAGGCAGATAACACTGAGAATCAGGAGGTGGTTTTCTTTGGGGAATGTTTATTTCAGCCCTTATATTTTCGATATGAGTTGAATGCTTAATACCATAGCTGTTTTGAAAAATCCTATGAAGCACCTTTTTTGTATGTTAGGGAGATAAATAAATTATAAATCTGTATCCATACAAGACAAATTTTGACCTGTGTGTATCACAGCAGCTTTGTAAAAGCTGAATCTACTGCCACACATCCTGTTCTGTCTAGTTATTTGGAAAGGAGTCAACCCAGAGCTCCCCAGCGCTTCTTTACACAGCATGTAATTGCTTCATAGGATCTGCAAGCCACCAGCAGAATCTGATCCTGTGAAATTGCATTAGTGGACAAAACTATTGTTTTACCCAGCTCAAAAAACAAAGAAAATAAATACGACAGGGAAAAAAATATAACATGACCTGAGCCAGCCTTCTAGTTGTGCAAGAAAGCTCTCTTTCATTTAAAGGCTCTTACCTTGCAAATTTCCAAAAGAAATTGCTGCAATTCCAAAGCTGAAAGTTTATATGAAAAAAAATTTGTTTAGATGGCATTTAACCTAGAGAAAACATTACATTAAGTGCTCTTATTACGTCATGGGTTCCATTTTGACATTTTCTGGAATGTAACCTCTTCATTTTTCATTTTAGAATGATGTTAGGGTTTGGAGTTTTTTTATAACAACAGTAGTACTAGAGACAACAAATAAAGTTTTTGGTCTTATCTAAAATGTATAGTTCAACTGTTCCATGGGAAATAATAAAATTCTTTTTTTTCTCATTCATTCAGAACAAAAATCAACTCTGAAATTACCCAGGTTTCTTCTTAAATCAGAATGCTGCTTTACACTCAGGTATTACTACAACATGACATGCGTTGAAGACATAAAATAAGAGGTTAGCTTTTCCACTGAATGTCTCCAAGCCTTCAGAATACTTTTCTAAACTTTTAAAATCTACAGATTCTAATAAAATATACAGAATCTAATAAAATATAACATTGGTTTTTTTGTATCCTGAAAAAGAAGGGGTAAATTTTATTCATATTCCTTATAGAAGCAGTCTTATCACTGGGACCATTTATAAACCCTGATGAACAGGATTTTTCCTGACTTATGACTTCTATCACAGTGTGATGGATTGTATTCCAAATATGAATTTTTGGTGGAATTAAAATGTGGTTTGAGAGAATACCAATACAGATTGACCTCTATCACAATTCCAACCTTCCTTTAAAATAAAGATTCTTCTCTGTAAAGGAGCAGTGTTTTTTTCATGTTTTATATTAGATCTTGTCACTCCAGAGGATTCTTAGCATAATTTATTTGTTAGTATCTTGAAACGGCACAAATTACTAAAGATTATTTTTTAACTCCATGTTTTGGCAAATAAAATCTCATAAAGACAAAACAGTGTACACAAAGACTAAGTAAATACCTGCATCACATTTGCTAAAGGTAATTTCTTGTCAAAGCTGCCTCTTTAAATTAGCGCGATCCGGAAAAAAAAGGAATTCACCCAGTCACCCAAACCTGCTGACATCCCAAAATCGGGATATCCTTCATGTACATTCTCAGACAGGAGCCAGTAATACAATTATGGTGTTTGAATGTTGATACCTTATAAGTCTTTAATGTTGAGATTCACATAACTGTAAATTTCGATGAAAAGTATAAACTAAAATACATTGAGTAGCCACCACTGGATGCAAGGACATTTTTGACATTCAATGTGCTAAAGTGTTGTTTAATAGCCAGCTGAGCAGAGAACATGACTACTGGTCTTGCAGAAAGAGACTTAAATATTTTTTTTAAGAAACAAATTTTATTTTAATTTAAGAGGGCTGGACTGTCTTCAGATTAGAGATGGAACAGAATGAATTTAACACTGAAAAAATTAAGTTTCTCTAGATCCTTTGAAATGTTTCAAAGGAGAGATTAGCTAAAAGAGCTAATGTCTGATAGCAGGAAGGAATAAAAGAGAAAGGCAATGTGAGACCTGAACCAATCTGGAAGTGTACTCTGAGGTCTTTGCTGATAAGCAGCGTCTAACAGAGCTCTGTTTTATAGGTATGTTCGGTGACAAAGCCTTCAGATAGGTGTAACCTGAGGATTAAGGTAAGCACAAAGCGCAGACCCCATCTACCTCTGTGTCAGGAGGCAGCTACGCAGGAGAATGAAGTGTAGAGAGGGGTCTTTCTGCAGTCATTTGAGTATAATCAGATTAGATGTTGGCTTTGTTTTATTTCAGATCTGTTTCATCAGGTTTGGAGACTATTGCTTGTCTTCTAATTTTCTTAAGCTATTTTAAATTACATATAATTCAAATTCTCCAAACAACAAGGTATTTCCCACCTAATAGTGTATCAGGTCTATAAATTGAGAGTCTGGGACACCTTCACAGGCCATTCTCTACCGGAACAAGAAAAGACTGCCCAATGGATACAAAGGATGCAGTCTGAGCTGCATAGATCTGTTAAAAAATGAAAAAAACACACAGGTCAGTAAATGGAGAAGTATCTTCTGGGTACCACTGGTGACACCAAAGGTGATATTTGTAGCGTCACATCCTGAATTTCCAGGGTGGAAATGTCCCTAATCCAGAAATGAAAGGGAAGGGTTATATAAATAAAGCTGCTGTTTTATTTCCCTGAGCTCTATGTAGTTAGCTATTAAGGTCCTGGGCGTAACAGGAGCTAATCCAGACATTTTTGTGTCTGGTGAATGAATGGTGTCTTGACTAATATAAGCAGCATGTTAATTGATGAAAGAGGAATCAAACCAGTCCTATTTCCATGCACATTATTCAGGTTGGTTATCATCTATTTTATGCTTTGTGTAGCAATTCCTCTGACAGATGAAGCTATAAGAATATCCTTGAGGGAAATGAGCTGGACAATTTTGTTATTTTGAATGCTACAAGCAAAATGACCATTTTAAAGTAAAATCTGAAATTATGTAAAGAGGAATGGAGGTGAGAAAAAATATTAGGAATTTATGTATCATTTATTTTGAGATTGTCCTATACAGGGTCAGGAGTTGGACTCGATGATCCTTGTGGGTCCCTTTCAACTCAGGAGATTCTATGATTCTATGATTCTTTGTAAACTTCCAATATTGAAAGTAAATTTGGAAAAGTAAAAGTAAAAGATAAAGTAGATAGAATTTCTGTATACATATAACTGATTAGGCATGTGTGCTTGGGAATTGAATTTATTGACAGAAAAAATATGTATTGGTGCTTTAATTAATATGATGCTAAAAATAGATACAAGGCAGGAGAGCTAAGTATACCTAAGTATGTGCACTCCAACTTACGAGCCCCATGACAGTGCAACCATCCAGAAAGACAGACCGACCCCCTGCAGACTACCACTGGCTAGAAGCTTGTCATCTTATTTTAAGCTAGATGTCAAGGCTCCTTCCATAGCCAGTGGAGACACTGGCATGTCCTGCATTCATCTCACCTGCCTTAGATGGCTACCATAGTTATTGTTATCATAATTTTACAGATGGTAGAGGTAGTTAACTCTCAATTTAAAAAAAAAGAGACAAGATAACTCAGATAAAGGCAAAACCATGGTTAATTCATATGTGTATTATGCTATAAGTATCTATTTAGTATATTCACCCTTGAAAAAAATATAAAGAGGTTTTGGAGAAGCCTTTTAAACAGCAGTGTGCACAGTCAGCCCTGATGTGAGCAGCATGTGCCTTGCAACACTCCCTCTCTGGCGCTATGCCTTACCCAGGGTATTGAGTGAAGGCAACACTTGGCTAATGTACAGTCCAGATAATCTCCTTCCAGATAACTGAGGCTGTAAGTACATTAGCATTTTGGTTTGGAGTAGTAGCAAGGCCCGGAAGCCAATCACCCTGATTTCATGTTAATTGAGTTAACATAGCAGTTTTGATACATTCAGACTAGGTTCATTTCGAAGGCAACTGTACCAGAAACTCTAATTCAATTACATATCAGATATGCCCCAAATCCTAATGCAAATGTAAGGATTTGAACTAATGATTGGTAAGTTGAGTCAGCTCTCATCCACATGCATGGTGAGAATGTTTGGTTCTGATTAAATTCATTCTGAATTAAATCTCCCGAACCACATATGCTGTAGACCTAGGGTCCAGCTGCCTCACTCTTGTGATCACACAATCACAGAATGACAGAATGGTAGGGGTTGGAAGGCACCTCTGGTGATCATCTTGTCCACCCCCCCTGCTTGAGCAAGTACACCTAGAGCACGGTGCACAGGACTGCATCCAGGTGGGTTTTGAATATTTCCAGACAAGGAGATTCCACAACCTCTCTGGGCAGCCTGTTCCAGTGCTCTGTCACCCTCACAGTAAAGAAGTTCTTTCTCATGTTCAGGTGGAACTTCCTGTGTTCTAATTTGTGCCCATTGTCCCTTGTCCTGTCGTTGGCCACCACTGAAAACAGTCTGGCCCCATCCTCTTGACACCCACCCTTCAGATATGTATAAGCATTGATAAGATCCTCCTTCAGTCTTCTCCAGGCTGAACAAACGCAGGTCTCTCAGCCTTTCCTCATCAGAGAGGTGCTCCAGTCCCCCGATCATCTTTGTAGCTCTCTGATGGACTTGCTCCAGCAGTTCCCTGTCCTTCTTGAACCGGGGAGCCCAGAACTGGACGCAGTACTCCAGATGTGGCCCTGCTAGGGCAGAGTAGAGGGGGAGGATAACCTCCCTCGACCTGCTGGCCACACTCCTTTTGATGCGCGCCAGGATCCCATTGGCCTTCTTGGCCACAAGGGCACAGCGCTGGCTCATGGTCAACTTGCTGTCCACCAGCACTCCCAGGTCCTTCTCAGCAGTGCTAGTTTCCAGCAGGTCAACCCCCAACCTGTACTGGTGCATGGGTTGTTCCTCCCCAGGTGCAGGACCTTACACTTGCTCTTGTTGAATTTCGTTTGGTTCCCCTCAGCCCAGCTCTCCAGCCTGTCCGGGTCTCGCTGTATGGCAGCACAACCTGCTCCTACTGTACCAAAGCAGTTCCTACCATAGACATAGCCAGAGCCAATTCTGGGATCACTCAAGACATTGGCTTAGCTGTTTCTTCTTTTAGAGTAGGATCTACTATATCTAGGTAATTTCTGGCAGAGTATGTTTAATATATTCCTAAAAACTCTACAGCTTCCATGGGCTTGTCTTATTCCTGTCTTCTGTTATTGGCCCTATTTTTGTAACCTCTAAGCTGAGTCATCCCCATATTAAATCTGTTACTTCTTTCCACCATACACATGGAAAACAAATTATTCACCTCCTCTTTATTGGAGGTTTCTACATACTTGAAAATTGTTAACATGCCTGGCTCCCCCATAGTTTTCGCCTTGTTATTCTGCACAACCCCAGTCTGTGTGATCTTCCTTAAGAGGAGTAAATTAAGAAGAAAGACTCCAACAGATTCAAGAGTTGAACCCATTTCTCTAAGTCTTGGTCCAATGCCTTAATCACAAGGCTGTCCTTCCTTCCTGATATGGTGACTGCCTTGCAAGGTCATTGTGTTCAGATTAGAAGTAATTTTAATTTTTCATGTGAAAAATTGATGACCCTTCACAGGAGTCATTTACATGCAAAATATTCATTTTCAAAGTAATTTTTTAGGTTTTCTTTTTTTTTTTTTTACGATACAAAACAAATCTTCACAAACATCATGCTTCAGAAAAAACAAAACAAAACAAAACAAAAAAACCCAACACATAATATTTGAACAGAAGAATGGAAACAATATATTTTTAGTCAGTTTACAAGGGGTTTTTTTCCCAACCAGATAACATTTCAGTTTTGCCAAAAACTCAAAAACTTGCAGAGTTTTTTAATAAAAAAACCCTGGGTCTTCTAATCTGGAACTTCTAAACTGCTGTTTCTGAAAACTATTATTAATCTTTATGTTTTAAATTCTTTTTGCTTTAATGGCTCTATCAAAATACATTTCATATTAATGGCAAATAGAGACATTCATGCAGTGGGTTTGACTTTGGAGACCTATATTAATATTACAAGGGAAATTACAGTTTGACCAGCTGTTCATATGCCCTGCTTTTTGTCATTTCTCAAAATTTGACCAGCCAGATGAGAAAAGGCACAAGGGATAGAGCTCCCAAGCTCTGAAATATAAAAGAGGAGCTACAATTGAGGAAATCAAAGTGTAATACCTAAAACTTGAATTTAAATTCTCAAAACCATTTACTAATTAAATTATGTTTAGATAGCTAAGTGAAGCATCTCTTGAATTAAAAATAGGCGTAAACATAGGGTATTCTAAATATACAAAGCCCGTTGTAATTGGCACAAGCATAGCAGAGAAAAATGTGATTCCCAAAAACAACTGATCAGACTGTTTGAGGAATGAAAATAAGTTGGAAGGATGTGTGCTCATGTAAACTAAGTATGTAACAGTCAACTTTTTCTAAATTCTGTGGATTTTTTTGTCTTCTATTTTAACACATATACTAAGGAAAATGCACAGGTGTTAAAATATAGGTTGACTAGAAGCTTACATGGGAGTTTGATTTTTTTTTCAGACCAAGACAACAAAAAAAGTCCCTTTGGATGGAAGACATCATCACAGACAATTTGTCTGGTAGTTCCCATTTTTCGACCCAATCTCAGAGCTCCACAGTAAAGTCTAGATTCACAGATCCCCTTGTGAGCTGCTTGATGCCCCCTTAAATGTTTTTTTTGAGCAAGCATCCCAAAGTGTACCTCCATGTGGGCTGCTCTCCTGTTTTGTAATCCAGATCCCTAAGGGAAAGTCAGCAGGGACCTCTCAGGCAAACATCACTGACCATACCAGAATACGTATGTCAAGCCCAGCACCAGCCTGAACTCCGTACCCATGGAGTTGCTTGTTGTCATTGCCTGATGGGAGCTGCTCCTGGATCATGGCTTCTCCTTGAAGATCCACAGTATGTACCATTCCCCTTGGTCTTTGGCCATGAGAAGATACTGACCTACAACTCATTGGGTCAGAAATGCGGGGTAGTCTGATCTGTGAGAAGCATCCTGTGCCTTATTTAGGTTTAGTGCTTTTGAGGTTGTTAGGTTGTGTGTTTTCATGCTGACCCAGGAGGTGACCAGGAAGAAGACAGTGACTCAGACATTGTCTCATCAGCATCCTCCTGGGTCTGAGGTGAGAGGAACACTCCCCTCCAGAGCACATCTATTCCTAAGGGGACTGTCTCCTATCCAGAGAGGAAGAAGTGGAGACAAGTTTGCAGAAAGCTTGTTTCCCCCATGCACAATGCTCGTATATATAGTCCAAGGAGGGGATGTCCTTCTGCATTTGCCTGTGTAAATTAAGGCACAAGTCACTCCTTTTCTCCTATTAGAATAGCTGGTAACTGCTCTGATGTTTGCCTCTTACAATGCCATTATTTGTGTCTCACTCTTCTTTGGGGCTAAAAGGTTTAAGAAATACAAATCTGTGGTAATGAGTATGCCATTTATTCCTTTCTACTTGGAAGATCCATAAATTCATGCCTTTCCACCCCCTCCTGGAATCTCTAACCACAAATGAGTTAAATAAGGCATATAGAATTGGTTTAATTACTGCTGAAACTGAGGGAAAAAGGTTAAGGATAGAGCTCACGCTGAAATTTTCTTTCCGTGCTTTTAAACTGAATTTCTATTCTATTTTTACTCACGCTTTTTGTTTCTGCTTCAGCTTCTTATAATTATGGGGCTTTTTGCAAGGCATAAATAAAAGCTCTTAGTACACATGGCAACGACTGTGTGTGAGAATAACAGCCATTCAAGGGTTTTAACATTTTATTTCTTGTTACCAGTTCAAAAGCATATCACCATCCAGTTTAGCCCAATTAAACACCAGTACTAAGGTCTGATTCCAGCGGATTAACAAAATTGCTTCTAACCAGAGCTCAGCCACAGCCTTATTCCATTTGCGTGCTGTGCTCACCTATGTTCCTACACAGTCAAGTCTCATTTCTCAGCTTTTTAACTTACACAAGCCCTGAAATTAACTTTAGAAACCACACTAACAGAACAAAGTCTAGTCGGGCCTGTTCCATTTTGTTCTTCTTTATTGAATTGAGCCTCAAAATTGGCAGTTGCATAAGAATACGTGACTAGACTGTCACATTGCGGAAGCCTGTTTGGTATGCATCTCACATCTTCCCCAGGCTTTCTATCACTTAGTGCTGACAGCATGAATGGATGCAAAGATTTACTGACTGACACTGCAAAGTTGCCATTGTCAGGAGAGGCAGACACCCTAATGATGTGCAGCATTGCTGAACCTAAAAGGGAGAAGGAAGGGAGAAAGAGAGAGAGAGACATTGTTTCCATGGTTACACAATAATACTCCTTCCATACCTCTTCTTCTTATTGCCTTGCCATCTGTGTCCATTCTGCAGATAGCAGTTGATTATGTCTCATTAAAATATTTAATGACTCCCAAGTTATTAATTAGTGAAGGTTCAAATAGGATTGTGCCTTGCTGTAAACATTACTCATAGACTAATCTTGAAAAATATTATATAAGGCAAATAATATCAAACTGTACCTAATTTAACCCTGTGTATATCAAGACACCTTGGAGTCTATGCAATACAATGTCTCAGTAGTGAGTTGTCTGCTCCAGACTTCCTTGCAACATGTGTTGCTCATTACAACAGGGCACTGAACCACAGAGGTTCTTGGGCTGTCTGTTTAAGCATCTGCTAGTAATATTAGTGACATCTGAAAAACAGAAATAATAAAATTAAAGTAATTCACCTGTTTAAGCCTCAGCCCTCGGAACTGTTCATTTCCAATTATTATTATGTAACCCCAAAAAACAATAGGTGCCAATGTCCGTATTCAGTCAACGGGGAAAGGTAGGCAACTTCCAGGGGTATTGCAATCTGCTCTTCAGGAGAACCTCCTGTAGAGCTCAGGTGTGCTGAAACAATTTTCTAGAGCCAAGTACACACTCCTGAGTGGTAAAACCAAGTTGAGGTATGTAAATTGGGTGATCTGACTTAGACACGTACCTTCCAAAACTGCTCAGCAACCTCTTGCCCACCACTCACAGTCACTATTGGCTATCTTACTATAATGTAAGCAGTACTGTGGCAACTAGAGCAGCTATGTACTTGCAGAATCAATACTATGAAATAGAGTAGCAGATTAAAGCAGATGGAAAGCTATAAACATGGGGGGGCAGGGGTATCCAAATAAAGCATCTTCACATTTTGAAGGTGAAGGTGACTCATTTAGAGATTTTGCCTTTTGTGGAGTTCTTTACTGAGAAGTCCTTTAGCATGATTCAAAGGATTTGGGTATGTTTAGCAGTATGTCCTTCTGGATTATTCTTTGGTTAGTTGCAGTCCCTTGGAGGCAACGGCATTCATTCCACTGACCTCAGTAGATTCAGGGAGGATATAACTAATGTTTGTAAATAAAACAGTATAGGTATAGTTAAATCATTTGCAGTGTGTATATACTCTCTTTCTTATAAAGTTGCTTTATACTAAATGACTCGACTTGTTCCCAGAAATTTAAAGGGATAAGGATGTTTGTACATAAAGGATACAAATCAGCTTTAGGCTGAAAATGTCAAGATGTAAAATAACTGAAAGGACTTGAAGAATGTCTCCTAGAGATTATGCATACATTTACAGCACAATTTCCTTTAATGCCACTGGGAAATTCTCCTGTGATAAGAGCCAGAGACCTGCAGTTTTGCTACAAGATATGATTAATCTTTAATGAAGGTATTTGTGGCACAGAAATACAAGTGTCCCAAGAGCTGCAGACATAAGACTTGCTATTCATTTCCCTGCTGAGCAAAATGCACTTTTTTAGGCCTGATCCTACAACTCTTACTGGTACTGTGCAGGCCTTTAGCTCAAGTGAATCATCTTTGCAAACAGTGAATCATCTTATACATGAGAGCTGCAGAAAGGATTCTTAGCTGTCCACTCCCTATGAATAATTGCCAAATAGATGTCCAAAAAGACCATTGTGTGCCCTGCATCTCACCATGTTTTTATGGCACTGTACATATTCAAAAAAATCTGTCCCTGAATTTCCAAGTGCAAAGATGGCGACACCCTGCAGTGATCCCTGCCTCCTTTTGATTAGCCAAACAAATCATAAGCACAGTATGCATTTGTCAGTTGGGGTAGAATTTATATCCATAATTTACAAATTAACATTTAGGCTTGTGAAGACATACTGTATGGTATTTTGAGTTTTGCTACGAAGGTTTATGAGCAGTAAGACTGTGAGAGTAGCAGCAAAATTGGTCTCTGACTGGAATCAGCTCCTTAGACAGAATAAGAAGATAGGCTTTGGAGTTGGGCTTAGCTCCTCAACTAAGAGACTATTTGCATAGTGTGTTTTACTCCCTCTGCTCTAAGAAACATATATGAATTTAAAAAAAACAGCTTCCACTTCCAATACACGTACATGTAAGATGACTCTCAGTATGGAAAGCTGACCTGAGAAGCGCCATGATTCTATACTACTCAATTTCCAGGTACACCAAAAAACATTAAAGCAAGTTTCCATCTTTACAAGCAGCATGAAAAAAATCTTATTTTAACCTCATATAGATGTCCTTATTAGACAAACTACAAAATACAATGGACAGTATTAAAGCCTTTCGTGCTTTCAGCAGAATTTTCAAAAGTTCCTCAGAGAATAAGGAACCTTACAGTCAGGTTCAATTCCTTTAGCTTTAACCACCTAAAAATAGGTTTAAGGTATGTTTCACCTGGGTGCTTTGAAACCATCCTACCTCTCCTAAGAAACCCTGGATCATGCCTTGGAAGTCCCCTCACTCTTCCTATACAGCATATGAAACATAAATAACAACCTCAGTCTAGGCATTTAATTTTAAGACAGACAAAGTTAACTGAGATATAACTCACACATGCAGTTCCATTTAAGGGAAATCTTACCCTTAACCCTATTGACATATTCCCTAATACCAACCACTACAAAGATTATCTGCAAGTCCCAAGAACTCAAATTAGCCCTAAGATCTTTCTTAAAGACAGGTACAAAATGTTTTATCCAAGACTGCATCTATTGTTAGTATTTTCTGCAGGTAATTCAGGTATGTGGCATACTCAGGTGATTTGTTCCTCTTCAATATTCCATTTTAGTCCAGAATATCTTTTGCTTCTGGGCAAATAGTTAATGCCTGAAAGAAAGGTTTCTAACAACCCAAGGATTAAGGCAACTAGCAGAATTTAATGAAAGTAACCCCTATAAAGAGAGTACATTCAACATATTCAACACATGCTTATAGTTGCAACTGAAAGATACAGACATTTGAGTAAGTTACCTTAATAGAAAACCATGTACAATCCATATTTGGGAGACAAGTGTCAGAGCAAAAAACTCATCTATGTTTCCAGCCTGAAGATACTATATGTCTCCATAATGAAGTGAAAAGAGCCTAAGGGGATATATATCAACAAAGAAACTAATTCATAGCTGCTTATTACTTTGTATGTACTTCAGAGGACTAGCCTGGAAGGAAAAAAACAAACAAAGAAACAAACAAAAAAACCTTCTCTTGAAAAGCTGAACTGTACATATCTTGCTGATAAGGTTTTTTTTTTTAAAAAGTTGTTACTAATTAATCAGAGACTATCATTCAGTCCATTGCTGGCTGGATTTCTGCATTGCAGTACTGAAAAGCTAGCTGCACTGCTGATGCTTTAAAATAGGTCCATAAGCCTCATTAACATCGTTCCCAAGTAATTATGTAAAATATTTCATGAATAAAAGAATGGCTTTTTGAGTCAAAGCCTTTAAGAAAATCGGTGCACATCAGAAAGGCAGAAGTGAAAGCAATATCTAATGAAAAGAAAGCTTTGTTTATGCCCTATAGCATCTTCACAGATAAAAGTTAGTTGATGTATCTAGTATAAACCTAGCTCCAACAAAATCTGTTCTGTTAGCTTTGGAAAATTTGTTTCATTACTATGTAATATTAATTCTGCAGTTCTCTTTACCGCTTGTACAGTCTGTGTTGAGAATCTCTTTTCCCTTTATTCTTCTGTCATAATGACCAGTTTGTGAACCATCACAATCCTGATAATCCAATGACATCCAAACACTACACAGTTTATACTTAGAGTATTAGCGATGGAGTATGTAACAATCTTTTCTCTTTGGGTGAAGTTTTTTTCTTGGCAGCTGCCAAGCTAAAACCAAAGGAAGAATTCATTTTTACTACATTCTTTGTTTTAAAGGGTTGATTTTCTTTTTATTTTTCCTGTTCCCCATACCTCACAGCCATTTTTCTGCATGTGAAATTTAACTTTGATAATCTTCTATGCCATAGGACTTGCTTAGTTTTAATTTACTGTAATGAATTAAGTCCAAATATGTTAGAATTTGAGTAAGTATGCACTCAGTTTTGGATTTCAAATAATCAAGCTGAGAACACTGAATACTCTGATTTGGATTCTGTCCATAATATATCCAGAATGGAAGTAAGCAAGCTCAAAGAGAATTAATGTTGAGTCACAGTACCCCTTCTACTGGTATCTTTCAGCCACTTTGTTGCAAAACCTGAGATTCCTTCAGGATCGTGACTAATTATTTAGAACATGAATATTAGAATGGCCTGATTCAGACTAAAGGTCTACCCTGATTATAAAAGTTAACTAAAGCAGACTCATGCTGACTATAAACACAAAGCAAGCACACATGGTACTTTTCCCTAACATTTCCCCAGTCTCTACTTTAGAGCACAGGGATTTGAAAAAATGGAGGTTGTTTCTATGCATTTAGTAAACCCAATGGATTTCTCTTCCAGGACGTTACTCCACCTCCTCTAGAACACATGCAAACTGTTGGAATCTCTATCTTTATTTATATTTGGAAAATCTGGACTGCATTTTATCCATATCTCAGGTCCTTTGGGGCAGAAACAGTGAAAATTATCATACAAAATAAGCAAAGGCTTTCACCCTCCTCTTCTCTTCCAACTCTGTGTTTACTGGAGATTTGGATACATTGCACCGTAGATGCAAAAGAAGATAAACATGCTTAAATTAGGAGGATAATCATACAGTGCAGTTATGGCCACACCAACTTCAGTATATGCTGTAAAACATAGCCATGAGTTGATAGGAACATGAGATCACTCAGGTGGGCAAGGACCTTGGGAGGTCTATAGTCCAACCGCCTGCTCCAAGCAGTGCCAGCTAAGTAAGACCAGGTTGCTTAAGGTTTCATCCCCGCTCCAAGGGTGGGGATGCCATAACCTCTTTGAGCAATCTGCTCCACTCCTTGACTTTCCTCCAGGGCAAAAGGTTTTCACTTTTTACTTTACTTTTAAAGTATGAACCCCTCCTAGTTCAATTTATGCCCATTGTTTCTTGATCTCCAGTTGGTGTCTGGCCCTGAAACTACATTATATGGTTTTGACTCACAGTATAATCTTTTTTCTTCGCTGTTCAACATAATCGGTTTGTTTACTACGGTCTACCCACCAACAGAAAGAAATCAGCCTCTCCAGGACCTTCTTCCTTCCCTCAGCTCTATTCCTCCCCTTTTCTGTGTCAATCCTCCTCTTCAGCCTGTGTGGAAGGAAGGCCCAGCTCTGGTCAGGCTCTGGATTCTCATCCCTGGAGCAGCAAGATTCAGTTTTGCAAGATTCAGTTTCATTTGCACTGCTGACAGCAGTGAGCCAGCTCTATATGTAGGTCATGGCTCTTCCCTTGCTGTATTTATGGTGCTGACCTCAAGGTAACCTGAAAAGATTGTTTGGGTATGTAGAGGACCAATGCTTCTCTAAGTAAGGAGAGCAGATATAGAATACTTAATTAAAATGAAATATGTCAACTCAGAGTCCTAGACAAATCTAAAGCAGAAACTAATATGACATTGCTTACTTCTTTAAGAACAGCAGTCAAACTAAATTTCAGCCTGAATTTAGAGACACAAACTTGCATTTTAGAAGTGCCTGTTTAAGGACCATTGTTCAACTTCTTTGACAGTTTAATATTTGGCTTTACTTCTTATCTCTAACTTGCTTTAATATGATAGTTGTTAAATGACAACATTGTCCACCGGGACGTCTATTAAGGAAAGAGATACAGTAGAGGTTTCAAACTTAATATCCTTATTTATTAGCCTTAAAACCAAACCAAAACCAAAACAAACAAAAAATGGCATAATTACTACAGTTTTGTTCCGTGTAATGCAGGATTTATATGAGGGACATTTTCAATCGTGGATTTCACCAGTCCTATGAATTACAATCCAAATGGCTCCTAGTATCAGGATATCATACAAGATGGAAAATCAACATTGCTATGGACTTGTACTGTAACCATTTGCAGATTCCCTGATAAAAATCCCTTGGGCAAAGCATGCTTGTCAAGAGTATAAATCATCTGCAGGATGAGTGTGTTTGCATTAGGAAGTCTTCCAAGCCTACATAACCTACCTGGCTGCCTACAATTAAAAATTTTTACTAGCAGTTAGAACTGCCTGAATAAGAAAAAAACATATTGGAAATATAGAATTTAAAAAATACAGAAATATACATACATATATATATATAAATTATGGCTGAAAAATTTGATAATAATACAATGAATGAGAAATGTGTAAATTATTGGGAGGACAGTGCTTTCAGAACAGAGTGAAACTGATCTCACCTAATTTCAATTACCTAAGAATTGACTATATAGCTTTAGATAATAACTTCAGATTCTCTGCAATTAAAAGAAAGGGATTAATCACCCTCTGGAGGGACCTTTTCCTATCCAGACTAGAGAGGGACTAGATGTAATAAACATAAGCTGGTGGGACAAGATTCAATTCAAGACATTTAAATTTAGACGTCAACATAAATTAACTTGCCAGACTAAATTTAGCTTGTCCAGAAGCATAAAAGCTGTCTAGGCTCTCATTACAGTCAATGAAGATGTAATCAACACAGACACAATAGTCTAGAGTAAATTCAGCTGACCAAGTGAAGGTGTCAGCTGCAGCGTGAGTGAATATTTGTCTGGTCTCCACTGACTTTATTAACTAGATGTCTGTAAATGATAACGGCAGCTTAGACACGTGGTTTACATATGGACACATATGTAGGGACAAGAAGGTGCAGTCTCAAACTGAACCCTGTCACTGCCTTTTTAGGTGGCTAAAACTAGGAGAGATAGATCACATAAAGTGAATTCGATTGCATTGGAAAACTCGCCTATTTAAATAAAATGAAGTGTAAAGGCAATCCGTAGCAAATTTAGATACCTGAGAGTGAGGAACACCAGCCATACGTATTGCATGGTGAGTATAGGCACTGCTTTCTGTTGTAGTTGAAAAAATAGGCAGCATATAACTGGCTATATGTGTGTAGCCGGGTGAATGTCCAAAACTGATCTTTTGAACTCTCAGGCACAAACGTGCTACTTCCTAGGTACAGCTGGTAGGGACTGGCTGTAGATTTTTATAACACCTGGACTGAACATAAGTGACACATCCTAAATCCTCCAGTTAATGAAGACACGTGGGACAGAACCACCAATTAATTATGAGGCTGATCAGACATTTACCTCTGCAAAGTTTTTCTATTTATACTGTGGGCTTGGGGTCTGAAAGGAAGAGGCAGTGCTGAAAAGAAAGGCTCCTGAAGAGAAAAGGTGGTCTTAGAAAGCCAAAGGGGGCCTGGAAAGAAGAAGGTGAAGATGCCATCTGGAGGAAAGGTCATGGACATGTATGGAGTCAAATGCTGGGGACACCTGAGATTTTGGCCAATAACACCTCATACAAGTAACTGTGAGGAGCTGCACAGCAAGAACCAACTCGACTTTCTGTCCGAGCTTCCTGGACCAACAGTGGTCTCCCTGCTGGGGAGAGAAGTCAAGACCTATGAGCATAGTGCTGTGGGAAGGGACGAGTGAACACGTGAAATAAACAAGTGGGGTAAAAGCTCTCATCTTGTTCATTCTAAATAGACACCAGCATCCAGATCCACTTCAGGTGGTGGCTTACTCTGTCTTACCTGTGATAGTTTGGAAAACAGCTATTAGGAAAGGGATTTGCATGTTTAGCAGACAATTCCGCATGAGCTTGCACCGCACTTTTGTGATTCAAAGGTATAGTGCAATCATACAAAACTGGCAGAAAACTAAATAAGAACCAAGAGGTAATCCTTCTTCTTTTTATAGCATTAATAAAAACAAAACTAGGAAAGGATACAGAAAAGAAGTATGAAAATGATTGGATGATAGAAGAAAGTGCCTCCTAGTGTGAGACTTAAAGAGCTCAGTTTACAAGTGATGAGTGCCTTTGTAATGCTAAAACATTCAAGTATGGAAGAATATATCACCTAATGCTGGATGCTGAATAGTTAGAAACAAAGCACATACTGTTTTATGGGGAGGAATGCATATATACACCTATGCATGTATATGTCTTTGTGTATGTATTTGTATATGTATGCATGTATGTTGTATATATATTATATACAAAATGAACCTACTGGTGGAAACAAACTTCTGAAGAGATGTCAGTTTTCCACCCCTTGATGTCTTCACAGCAAGATCAGATGTCTCTTGAGGCAATACATTTTTTTTCATACTGAAATTATCAATCCGTAGAGACAGTAATTCAGTAAAACCTAACAGCTTCCAATATTTAAGCTTCCCTGGGCTCTTTTTGTTCCCACACTTTGTGAATCTGCACACAATAGACAGATTTGATACTCAGTGGAAACATTCTACAATGGTTCTTAATTGGACTTTAGACATGTAATTGGAAGTGAAAACTTCCAGTAACAGGTGGATAAAAGCATGAAAATTTGTAACAACACCTTGCTCAGGCTGGGTTGAGCATCCTCCCCTGAGATGCTGCAGGGAGTAGGCACCTGGTGAATAAGGGACAGCTGGGGGACCAGCAGGGGCAACTAGGTGCTGCCTCAAGGCGGGTTTCTCCCCAACACGTGCTTGGGGGCTTGCAGGCAGCATCCTGGGCACACCTAGCGCTGGAGCACCCGCGTCTCCTACCAGAGGGGGTTGCAACTGGGGAATGTACCCCCTGGAGAGGTGCGTGTGCCTGAAACCCATACGGCCTGTGCAAGAATGTCTGTGTGTGTGATTAAAATTTGGGGGGATTAGGTAGAGCAGGTATTTCAAAGGCTGCAGCTGTTTGTTCGTATCTTGTAAGGGTCTAGTGTTGTGGTTTATCCATTTTACCACCAAAATGGATCCTGAATGCATGGTTCACTAATTGCCAGTTAGTTATGTTATTAATAAATCAATAAATTTCCAATTCTGATCTGATTCGAAGTCCATGAGAGAAGCAGTGTTTACATGCAACACCTGCATGTGTGAGTGGCACCCAGCTATGTAGGTCCCATGGATATAACACACAAATGTGTGTGTCTGGGCAACGTACACTGTCTAAGCATTTGGGTGTCTTTTACTATATGCATGCGGAAAAAGCTACTAAGATCAGCCATATATTTCACATATCAGAAAAAAAAAAGGCTGCAGATGGAAGTGTGTGTGTGGATCATAAAAATAACTCCAGAAAAAAAATTCTGATGGGAAGGAATTTTAAAATGGATGACTAACCTCAAATAAAGCCACCTTGAAGGACACTCAAGTGATATTGTGGTACCACAATATTCAGTGGTATTCAATTGCACTGAAGGACAACTTTCTATAAGCAGCGTGCTTACTAATGTAGAATTAGTGCACTTCTCTTTTTACTCAGTACAAAATGGCTTTCTTTGATTATCCTCCCACACTCCTTTTAAAATAGGCCCGTGAGTTATAAAGCTTCTAAATAGCTAGATTAGGTATTTTTAAAGGTCATAGTGACATCTGAAAATAGTCTTTTAACATTTTTTAATGTTATGGCAGCTTAAAATATTACATTGGAATAGGAAAATAAAATAATTAAGACTACCAAGAGAGATACCTGCTAAATAAGCATAACCTTACAGCCTTTCACATGGATTTTTAGTATCATAAAACTGAGTGAAAAAAATCAAAGGTCAGTTTTAGTAGTCTCAGGTTTAAGTTGAAAAAAGTCTCATTGTAGTTTAATGAAGGTTTAAAGTAAAAAAAAAAAAAAACCAACACAAACCCAAAAAATCTGTGTTCTTTGAGTCTCTGTTAAGGACAGAAAAAAAAAAAAAAAAAAAGGAAAAAACCCCTACAGTATTATTTCATGTATCTTCCTTCATCCTTCTAAACCCTGAAACTCTTTACACAGACCAGTAATACAGTTTAGGATATACTGAAGAAGAAAGAATAGGAAATCTAGAAGATACCTTTTTCTAAGCAATTTGAAACGTGGAGAGACTGTCTCTCATTAGCCTTCAGTCCATTAGTATATTCAAATATATGATCAGCTTCAAAACCAAAAAAAGTGCCATTCCCTCGGTCTACCTTAGCACACTGTTTAACCTAAACCCCTGACTCTTAAAAAATGAAGATGAGCTCTTAAAAATGAAGCAGATTCTTAAGGGCTGTCTTGGTTAAACATGTAGTCACTTGGTTGGTGCTGCAGCAGCAGTACGCAAGGGAGACCTAGGGGCTTCTGGAGATGGTACGGTTTATCTCACGTTGTGGCTAGTGTTCAGATCAGGGTTTGTTCCTGTTCTACAGAGCTAGATCCAGGTCTGTGTTTCAGCTGTGCAGTTTTAAAGCTCACCTGTTGCCTTTAGTCCAGACACCGACTGTAACACTGATGAGTCCAGTATCTCAAGGAGATAATTAGTGTTTTGGACATTTTTTCCAAACTTCAGTAATTGCTGAAGTGCCTAAATAGAAAACATGTGTTCCTATTTCCCTGAACAGAAAATATCAAGAAAAGGAATTCTGGTGTCTAGAAAGAAAGAAGAGATGCAACTTTTCAGCAGTACATTGTACAAAAGATGCTCTAAAATAATCAAGTTTCATCAGATTGTTTCTAATACTTTAATCCTAAATGCTTTCATATGTACTGTATTTAATTGTGAAAGTGGCAAAGGATGTTACTGTTTTAAAGACAGAGAGCAAATATGATTTTTTTTCCCCTAGGCCAAGATGGAGGAGTTTTTTAAATGCTGTGGGAGCAAAGAAAGTTAGCCTGTGACAAATCTGACTAGGTTTTTACATCATGAGTAGTACTACAAATTAAATAGTACTACAAATTATTGTATACAATTATTATATGAATGGATTCAGTCCTGTATTTGTTTTAAACTATTTTTAACCCTCATACATATGTTAATTATTTAGATGAAATTGCTAAGGGAACATAGAGAAGTCAGAGAAACAGGCTCCTAGAATTTTCCTGTTTGACTATCTGCTAGAAATTAATGGTAATCTCAGATACTTGAGCTGAGCAGTTATTTAAATCTGAAAATAAAATTTGAACCCAGCTATATTATGTCTCTACAATCCAAAGGATACTTTAAATTTAAAATGTATGTATTACCACAGTGTTACAAATGTTATGTATTCATTATTTTACATACTTTTTTTATCACTAGAAAATTGTGCCAATAGAGACTACTTGTAGTGGAGAAAAGCGTCTTGAAAAAAACAGCTTCTTTCTTTCTAGATATTAAATGTGAACATTCCTTCAAACCTAAGCCATTAAAAGGTACTTTCACTGCCTTTAAAAGTTCACTTTCTAAGTTTCTTCCTGCTTACTATAACCAGTAAGAGGCAACTATGATTTTTTATGCCTGGAAGACTGGACTCTGGAAAAACATATTTCATGCTGTATTGTTAATGCTCATTTCAGGGTACATTAAGCTGCAGAGGTGTTACATTAAACTGTAGACATGCTAGTTCCATCTGTGGAAAAGACACTTTTATAAAAACTTAATAACCTTTTTTATATTGTTTCTATGAATTAATCAACAAACAAAAATCAAATTCTTGAATACATCCTTCATGTGAAACATTAATTTATATGAGTAGCCATAAAAGAAAAATTCTCAAGTCCCTGTAACAATTAGATCAGTTAGTACACGCTGGTGAAACCAGAACACTTCATTCCAAGTGCTTGCAAGTGCTGGGAGGAGTTCAGAACCATGTAATTGAATTTCACCCACTTATGGTAAAAAGTCAAAGTCAAGAGTCCCTTCAACATTGAAATCAGATTCCAGAGGATTCAGCTATTCAAATATGTAGACTAGTCTAGGGTCTACAGGATATGATCACCTTACCAATAAATGTACCAAAATAAAACAAGAAGCCTCAACAAAGATTCAAAGCTGAGGAATTGATGTTGTAAACTTGTTGATGGGCCTTTAAATCTAAGACATTTTGCACAAAAGTAAGTTTTTATTGTGGTGGTGTTTTTTGTGTGTTTCAAGTTGAAGAAGCAGGGATCCACAGATGCTTATTTATAAGGTATCAGATGCATATGTTACTAGGATTCTTCTCTTTAGCTGACTTTGAGAATTAGTTTGTCTCATTAACGTTGAATTCTTTTCTCATGGAAACGTTCTTACTGATTACAAGGACTAAGATAACCGCATAGTGGTATCTAAACATTATTATCTGATTCACTCAAGTTCATTCTCTGCATTCTTTTCTCTCTCTCCTTGTTTTACACTCTGGACATATTTGTTATGTTAGACATATTCTGTTACATAGCAAACAGCTATGTGTGCTGTGTAACATTTATTGATTCCATCTGCTTTTCTGAAATCATGGATGGTCCAAATGTTAGTTAAAATCTGTTTGTTATCAACAAACTGGTTTTATGAAGACACAAGAATGGCTTTTCTTTGTTAAATACCTCGAACGATGTCTTGGAATGCATAAAACAGGTACAAAGATATTTATAAATGCAAATAGAATAGTAATGGTAAAAGCAACCACATTTTTATTACAGCATTGTGATGCCACCTGTATCCACATGGGTGAAGGCACTGCAGACAAGCAACAACAGAATGTGAGGAAGACAGATATAATGGACAAAAATAATTATGCAAAGGACCATCAGCTAATACATCATTTTGGTGAATGCTTTTACTATATAAACTCATAAACAGTCAAACACACCTACAAGTGTCTTTGTGGGCTACTGTGATTTGAATCTGTGGGCAAAAGATTCCATTAGTTTAATGAATGGCATATTATTTCTACCTGCAAAATTCAGACAAGATTTGTTGGTGTAAGCAAACAACTTGTGTTTTTTGCCACTGTGAGCGAAAGAGAATGCTTTGCACACACTGAATGAAGAGTTAAGGTTGCATTCAGAAAGCCTGGCCTGCAGTTTCTATGCAGAAAAGTGGGTTATCAAGGCTGTTCATACTTCCCTACAGGGACTTTGATTATACCAGTGTGGTAGGTTGACCTTGATGCCAAGTGCCTACCAAGGCCGCTCTATCACTCCCCCTCCTCAGCTGGACAGGGGAGAGAAAATATAACAAAAGGCTCGTGGGTCAAGGTAAGGACAGGGAGATCACTCAGCAATTACCATCACAGGCAAAACAGTCTCAACTTGGGGAAAAATTAGTTTAATTTATTACCAATCGAATCAGGGTAGGATAGTGAGAAATAAAACCAGATCTTAAAAACACCTTTCCCCCACCCCTCCCTTCTTCCCAGGCTCAACTTCACTCCCAAATTCTCTACCTTCTCCCCATCCCAAGCGGCACAATGGGATGGGGAATGGGGGTTGCTGTCAGTTCATCACACGTTGTCTCTGCCACTCCTTCCTCCTCAGGAGGAGGACTCCTCACCCTCTTCCCCTGCTCCAGCGTGGGGTCCCTCCCACGGGAGAAAGTCCTCCATGAACTTCTCCAACGTGGGTCCTTCACATGTGCTACAGTTCTTCACAAACTGCTCCAGCGTGGGTCCCTTCCACGGGGTGCAATCCTTCAGGAACAGACTGCTNTGGGTCCCTTCCACGGGGTGCAGTCCTTCAGGAACAGACTGCTCCAGCGTGGGTCCCCCACGGGGTCACAAGTCCTGCCAGCAAACCTGCTCCAGCGAGGGCTCCTCTCTCTCCAAGAGTCCACAGGTCCTGCCAGGAGCCTGCTCCAGCACAGGCTCTCCACAGGGTCAAAGATTCCTTTGAACGCACCCACCTGCTCCGGCATGGGGTCCCCCACGGGCTGCAGGTGGATATCTGCTCCACCATGGACCTCCACGGGCTGCAGGGAGACAACCTGCCTCACCGTGGTCTTCACCATGGGCTGCAGGGGAATCTCTGCTCCAGTGCCTGGAGCACCTCCTCC
>WAAD01005894.1:64354-85474 GCA_013389945.1 Fregata magnificens
CCCCTTCTTAAATATGTTATCACAGAGGTGCTACCACCATCGCTGATTGGCTCAGCCCTGGCCAGCATCTTAGAGCTGGTTGGCACTGGCTCTGTTGGTCATAGAGGAAGCTTCTAGCTTCTCACAGAAGCCACCCTTGTAGCCCCCCTGCTACCAAAACCTTGCCATGCAAACCCAATAAAACCAGTTATGGCTTTTTAAAAATTCAGGGACAGGACTGATTTGCGAATGAGAGAACAGATCTCCTTGAACGGTATTTACCTTATCTTAGGTCTTCCAATAAGATATTGTAGACTTTGCTAATGTTGGTTTTTAAGGGATATCAGAAAACTGCGTCATGCAGAGAGTGTATCTCTGTCTGTAATTGGTGGTGGGATGGATACTCCTGAACTGATGACTATTGCATGATGACTAGAATAGCGGGGAACCTGGACATGGTGGTGCTCCCTCCTTGTCTTACATGTGTATAATGAAACATGCAAGGCAGAGTCTTCATTGCTAATACGGCTCATGACAGTAATGAAAGTTTTCCTTTATCAAAACAGATCTTTTTCTATTATATGTTTTAGAGCATAATACTATAGTAATTAGTTTCTGTGCTACCAGTAACAAGACTCTTGGCTCATCCAAGTAGCAACAAGAGAACTGTAATATGCTTGGGTTTTAAGAGTCACACCACAGCATGAAAATATTCAGATTGATCCAAAATTAGTTTTTGTTTGGTCTAGATACTGGAAAGAAAGGATTATTGAAATTGCTTGAGCAGAATAATTTCTATCGAAGCAACACAAGTTATTGTTTTCTAGCCTTTATTAAAATTAAATTTATGGACATTTAATATTGAAGTATCTCTTCCAAACCAAACAAGCAAAAAATGTGTTTTCAACTAACGTGTTTTGACATGAAAACATTTTTTCCAATTGAAACACTTAAATGAACTGAGAGGCTGTTTCAGTCAGCCCAAATGAGTATTTTGTCTAAAGAAACGGTTTCACATGACAAATTTTGCCCATTCAAGGGATAATCAGACACCAGGTATTACACCAATAGAAAGCAGGGAAACACAGATATCATTACAGAATGGATGCATTTTGCAAAGATACACATGCAAAGGGTGATGTGAAAAGGTACAGGATGGAAAGGAGCAAGTCAGTGATGTTCCAAAAGGACTCATGAGACTGCGAAGAGCAGAGCAGGCAAAGCCTGGGGACAGCACAGCAAGAGGTGAAGCTGCATATGTGCTAAACCATAATGCTCTGATGAACATCCTGCCACGGTGTTTAGTACTCAGCCATATCTCCATGACCACTTGTGTTGGGTTTATATGGCAAAGTTTTGGTAGCAGGGATGCTGTAGGGGTGGATTCTGTGAGAAGACACCAGAAGCTGCTCCCATGTCAGACAGAGCCAGTTCCATCCATTTCCGAGATGGACCTGTTGCTGCCCAAAGCTGAGCTCATTAGCAACGTTGGTAGCACCTCTGTCATAACATATTTAAGAAGGGGAAAAAGTGCTGTGCAACAGCTGGGAGATAAGAGTGAGAAAATGTGGGAGAAACAAGTCTGCAGACACCAAGGTCAGGGAAGAAGGAGGGGAAGGAGCTGCTCCAGGCACTGGAGCAGAGATTCCCCTGCAGCCCATGGTGAAGACCACAGTGAGGCAGGTTGTCCCCCTGCAGCCCATGGAGCTTAGCAGTGGAGCAGATATCCACCTGCAGGCCATGGAGGACCCCACGCCAGAGCAGGTAGATGCACCCAAAGGAATCTTTGACCCTGTGGAGAGCCTGTGCTGGAGCAGGCTCCTGGCAGGACCCATACTGGAGCAGTCTGTTCCTGAAGGACTGCACCGCATAGAAAGGATCCATGCTACAGCAGTTCTTGAAATACTGTATCCTGTGGAAGGGACCCGTGCTGGGGCAGGGGAACAGCGTGAAGAGGAAGGAGCGGAGAGGTGAAGCATTATGAACCCCCATTCCCTGTCCCCCTGCGCCACTTGGGGGGAGGAGGGAGAAGAGCCAGGAGTGACGTTGAGCCCAGGAAGAAGGGAGGGGTGTGGGGAAGATGCTTTTAGATTTGTTCTTATTTCTCAATAGCCTACTCTGTTTAATTGGCAGGAAATTAAATTAATTTCCCCAAGTTGAGCCTGTTTTGCCCATGATGGTAACTGGTAAGAGATATCTCTGTCCTTATCTCGACTGACGAGCTTTTTGTTGTGTTTCCTCTCCCTGTCCTGTTGAGGAAGGCGAGTGATAGAGCGGTTTGATGGGCACCTGGTGGCCAGCCAAGGTCAACCCACCACATCTTTTAATGTATTTGCTAATTCAGAACAGCAACATGATTCAATTATTCCTGTTGATGATGTTCTCATTCCCTTACACTGCATGGTCACACACAAGACGAGTGGGTCCCATTCAGTTCAGTGAGGCTGCTTAGAAGAAGGGGTCTGACTGGTGAGAGAAGGGAAAAAGAATAACCTCATTTAACGCTACATCTATAGCCGTACTCTTCATAGGAACATGTATGCGGGAGAGGGTGAAAGCAAGATCTCCCATCTGTCATTGACTGTCTAAGCTGCCAGCAAAGAAACTTTTGGCCAAGCTACTACAAATTGCCTTTCTGCACATGAGCTGACCTCTTCAAGGAAGAGCCCCAGCCAACCTCTCTGCTGCCTCGAGGATGCGTAGGACACCTGAGTGGAGGCCAAAGTGGGATGCCCATGGCTGTGTCCCCCCATCAGGTGTGTTGTCTTCCCTTGCTCTCCAGGTTGAGCTAAAGGCAGTGCCAGAGGGTAGGTTTGTGTCAGGCAGCTTGGAACAAGGTAAGTTTATACTCAGCGGTTCACACCTCTGCTAGAAATGCAGCAGGGACTCGTTCTTTAGCCTTGTGAATTAAACCAAGTGAAACCAGTGGAAGTGTTCACAGTGAAGTTAAATATTACTTCTATCCACAATAATGGAAATCCCCCCCTTTTTTTTAATGAAAAAACAGATTTTCTTAGTGAACACTGGAATTTTACAACTGAATTCTCAACTAAATGGGTCAATTAAAATCAAACATAGCTTACTTTTATACGAACGTTTTATGTAGCCTTCTGGGCTATATAAATATTGACCTTCTCAGTGACCATGTAAATGGCAAAAAAACCACTAAAAATTTACCATTCAACAAATATAGCAAATATTTTTCTCTTGGTACATGATTTAATACTGTGAAAGGTGCTAATTTTATGCATGGTACAAACTGCTAATTAATATACACATGTTAACAACAGACAAGACCTTTTCTTATTCTTCTTTTTCAACTGAGCAGGTTTGGTTTTTTTTTTCCAGAAACATGACAAGATAGCATAATCTAAACTTTCCATGGAAAAAATTTCTCATTAAACACATCATGGCCTGCCCGTCTATGTAGTCTTTCTACCAGTGTCCCTCTCTGTTCACTGAATGGCTGGAATATAAGAAAAATACGTATGCAGGCAAGCCAATAAACTGACTTTGTGGCCAAATTCCTGACTAGTGGGCTGGCTTGTTACCTTTTTATCCAGTTCCTGACGTGAAAATGATGTGGAGGTTTTGGTACTACTTTTTGGAACTAAATTCTGCTTTGTTTTTTTTACTAAAAAAAATGAGTTACAGGTACCTGGGTATTATCTATAATGTTGACTGTGGATCTCAGTGCTAAAGAAAAAGAAATTAGACATTCAATAAAAATGTAAAAGTGCAGTGAGATAGTCCATATCTCACTGAGATAGTCTGAGTATATAGAAGACTGTTACTAAGGGCAAGAGCTATCCATTAGTATTCTAATCCTCAGATGGGTATTTTGACTATTTATAGTAATTTCAGTTGTCCTAATGACAAGGTCAATACACTTGCCTTCTACCTTCTTTTTTATTTTCTCACCATGTACTTATTTTGTGGTCAGAAAGGATATTTGGAGTGCAGTATAAGACCACTGAATTCTCTGAGGATAGTTTTTTTTATTTTGGCTCATCACTAAATGCCAGTAGCATCTTCTCATTTCCTTTTGTTGCAGATATTTCTGTGTTCCTCCATCGAAATCTTGTTTGAAGGGCTAACAGTCTGGAACAAACGCCTAGGCCATACTGGGGTGCGAGAGAGAAATTACACTTACAAAGGAAGGAAGAATGAACACAGCTTTTTCTGTTGCTGACTCACTGGCCAGCAAATCCTCTAAAATGAGAAGCAGAGAGTTAACAGACTATTTCCTTGTTTGTTTTTTTTCCTTGTACAGAGATAAACAAACGCTTAGAAGTAGTAACATGGGCAACACAAAACATGAAAGAGGATAAAAAGTGAAAAGTGAGAAAAAACTTTAAGATCCTTCTAAGACAACAGTTAAAAGAGTTTTCCCATTGAAGCTGAGTAGGAAATATCTGTCTAAATATCAGTAGTTTGTTCCTTCTCTGATTATGTTGGTAAGATATGATGACAATTTTTTCCTCAAGAAATTTAAAAGCAACATATTAAAGAGGCTTCTTATCAATACACTAAGGAATGAGTTTTCTGAAGAGGTCAGGTTATATCTGATTATGCCATACCTGAAGGGAAAAAACAAGCAAACAGACCTTAAGGACCAAATGGTCCTTAAAATAGATCTGGAGAAGTGATGACGTCGCCCAGACAAGGATTGTACGACTGTGTTATTCTACCCAAGACAGAGCATCTATTTTCAGAGCCAAGAAAAGATACTCCTAGCTCTTCTCAGACTCTCTCCAATCACCTCTACTCTTCTCCCTTGTTCACTGCTGTAGATGCAGATATTGCACTAGAGCTGCTCAGAAGGTGTTCTTGAGGAAGTAACAGAGATGGAAACTCCCTCACTTCTACAAAAAGGTGTAAAACCTCTAGAGTAGTGCAACCTAAAGCTGAAGGAGAGAGAGCTTATTAGAAGAGGTTTGCACCTCAACGTTCTGGCTCAATGCTGCTCGACCTCTCAGTCTAGAGAAAAGTAAAACATAGGAAACATCAGCTGTTCAGAGCCCAGGACAAATAAAAATGTCACAGACTGAGAGGGGTGAATAGCGATGACCCAAGAGAAAACTTGTACAAATGAATAGCTAATTTTAAAACTTTTTCCACCTAAGTACCACTGACCTTTTTCTTAAGTACCCTGGACAAATTAAATCCAAAACCCTTCCCATAAAATTAGGAAATCAAAACAGATAAGCAAACTAATGCAGTTGTTAGCAGACAGTCAATTTGATGGACTTTTCTGGGATTGTTCCTGCACTCCTAAAAAAATAACAAATCTCTAATAAAATGGAAGAGAGTTCAATTCACTCCCCTCTCATTGCCGTAATTTGACTTAGAATTGCAAGTAGTCCAGAACAGAGGACTGAATCTAGCTTATTAGTCCAATACTTTGGGCTTCCGAAGATTGTGGTCTGAACTGCATGGCGTGAGATCAAGTATTTTGTAGATAACAGAAGTATTAAATTATAAGTGGGAATGTGTAAGAGGTAGACAAAACCAACAGTCTTCTGCACTCTTGGAGTCAGTGAGTTTAAGTTCTGCCTCAGTGAGCTGCTTCAATCTATTCTTAAGCTTAGTGTCTTTAAAATCTGACAGTCTCAATTGATGTTGATGGCAGTTAGGCATGTGCTTAAGAACTTTGTTGAACTGAAGCCTGAGGACATAAGCAACATTACAATCATTGTAAAGACTTCCATTGCCTTTTGCTAGGTTTAGAACAAGTTCTTTTGTAAGTGTGTAATGAATGAGTGTAAAATCTCACCCTCTTATCTGACAGCATTTTGCTCTCACCCTATTGGGTGTAATTGGCTGTCCAAGGTCAACTGTCTGCCTGTTCTTCCTCAAAGATTGGATCGCAGAGAGTCAGTGGCGTAATTGAAATAGCCCTATTCGAGGTTCAGGCAAATTTTGCTTCTGTAAATATTCCTGTGTGCTTCGCTCCCGTGTCATTGGTTGGCACTTTCCTTTGGAAAACTCAGAATATTTTTTGCATTAGTGGTTCTTTCTTCTTCATATAGTCTATCACTTGACTGCTAGACTGCACCATAAATAGACATGTTTTTCCTCTCTTCTCCTAATGACATAGCTCCAATATCCATATTGGATGTCCTTTATCACAGCTTCTGATGCTTGCATGGGACAGTTAAGATTATGTCCAAGGCAAAAGATTTATCAGTCCTTGTGAGAAAGGAGAGAATTTCTGTAAAACCCTCCTGATACTCATGTTCTAGTGTACTGCCTGATTCCAATAACTTGTTAGAGGTCACTAGTAGGAAAGGCAAACCAATGAAATAATTTCCTTAGGGAACAAAACAGAGGAACCGTTAGCTGGGAAAAGTCCAAACTCAAGTCCCACCAAGCTAATACGATTTAAACTTTCAGGCTTGTGAAAAGCAAGATGAGGGTGAATCCTTGACCTTCAGTCTGATGCTGGAGAGGATTGTTGGTACCCAGGAAGTTAAAGTGTATAGGTCAAATAAACACCAAACCAGAGCCTTTTCTTGATATTAAAACCCGCCTTCTCAAGCCAGAAATTCTAGTTACTTTGGCAGCAGGATCTTACACATGCTCTACAGACTAGACCAAGAGTATTTAATAAACAATTACTTACTGTTTTTATTCTAGTAATTCTTTCCTATACATGTTGCAAAATTACAAATCTGAGGATAATTAATCTTTATTTTGAACATGCTTTTGTCACTGCAAAGTTGTGTGAGTAAATTAATTTGGGGACCACTGGCTGTTCAACACTGACATAGGTTGGGAGGCCCGAGACCAGGGCCCAAATCTTTGTCTTATCTGACCTGCACATATGCTAAAGCATAGCTGAGATTCTTGGTCCACTGATCATCCATATCTACTAACCACTTTGGATCCTGTCTGGGCGTCACATGCCTGTCTATAAAAGAGAGCATGTGGCAGAAAGGGGCTGGGTGATGCTTCCACATATCCTTTCGGTGGAATTAGGACCCAAGATGTGCTCCTGTATCCACCAAGTCAGACATAGAGTAGTTAGATCACCTGGATCTAGACATTGGGAAGGAAATACAAGAACTTTGATCCCTGGCCTGAGGAATGCACCCCTGGAGAAAAAGAAATTTAAGAGGCAACCCACCTGATAACCATAAAACCCATTCTCATTTCTCTAAAGCATATTCCCTTTTCTATAGCTGCTGTGTAGGAATCAATGTGTTCTGTGACTTTTTTTTTCTGCTAGGTGAGAAATTTCCATTTGCTAGTCTAATGATGACACAAATCTCTCATTACTTACCCTGTCTTATTGGCAGTAGCTGTTTTTAAGGTGTTTTTTATTCTCTGCGAGCCAAAATTGTGCTGTCAGTGTTCTGTTGTTGTTGTTGTTGTTCTTTCCAATTTTCTGTTGGTTATGACTCCTTTTTCTGTCCACATAGTCATGTGTGTATTACTTCACCTTTACAGGCATTCAAAATCCTTTCAGGTGCTGACCTATGGAACTGTTCCTGGGTGGATGTCAAGCACATTGATTGGCAGATTACCTTATTTTATAATTTTTTAGAATTACGGCATATTACTAAAATAGTTAAGCCTTTGAGGTACTTTCTGCCTGATTTAAAGTCTATTTTAAAGAATTTTGTAAAGATTCGCACGGACTTTGGCATGTGTTCAAATATTGATCATGCATCACCAGTGCACACTTGTAGGAGAAACATCAGCTTCAGTGTGGCTATTCTCAGGCTTGTGTTCATGGTATTAAGGGTTCTACTATAGAAATTCCACTATCTCCATCAGCTGCAACAAAGTCTGGGTTGTGGGCACAGCATTCAAATTTGAGCTATTCAAATAAACTAAGACAAATGAATGCAAGATCTTAGAACACTGAAGTTTTTCTCATGTGTTCTTGACATTTCTGCAGAACTCTCTCTGATATTTCATTTTCAGAGCTGGAAATGTGGTGAATACTCAGTCTCCTTTCATGAGATTTTATTTTCACTGATACCTGTAGATATAAAGCCTGGATAATGTAGTGGGAAGTTGGTATGCAGAAAGCTGATAACTTTTAGGAATGTCACCTAAGCTTCTGTGATTTACTGCTTTTCAACTTATTAGCTGGCTGAATGGAGGTAAAGGAATTTAAAAAAACGGTATCAGAGGCGATGTTGCCAAAACCTACTCCTCACTAAAGTGTTCTGGATGAACACACTTGTCAGTTGGTTTAAGTCAGAGGTTTGAGAATGCAGAATGTAAAAATGAATCTTTCAGACCTTCTGATTTTGTGCAGCATGTTTGAATTTTATCATCCTACTTGCCTCATCTGCCAAGGGCTTATCATATTAATATGTCAGCCTCAAAGGGGTCATGTGAAGGGTCATTAAGTGATCTTTATTAACTGTCCCACGATGATGAGCGCTTTGATGTAAGTCGTTATAGACATGTGAATTCCCCTTTTACAAGCACTGAATTAGCCCTCAACTTCTCATTTTAAAGTAGCTAAGAAATTCAAAAGTGTATTGACAAACCACAAATGGAATCCTATCTGGCCATATGCAGTTGAACTCTCATCAAAATAAAACCTAAAACTCTTCGTAGAAACAGCAGGGAAAAACACAATTTGTTTTTTTCAGTCTACTAAATGAACTGACATGTTCCTGCTGCTGCTGTATATACTTTCACATGAATTTCACTCTCATCAGAGCAGTAAAACTGAGAAAAACAAGGTCCATATTAAAAACTGAAAATTTATTCCAAACTCATTCTTTGTATATGGGCAGTGCTTTTCATCCCTATGCTTTACAGACACTTAGAATACATCCAGCATCAGAGCCAGTACATGTTTTCCTCCATTTGTTGGTGAGGTACAGCACAGACAGAAGCATCAACTCACTAATGTCAGAAAGTCAGATTATGAGCAGGCTGTCCCAGACTTCGGATACAAAGCTATTATTCTTCTACAGCAGTTCTTTAATTTGCTGTCAATGAAGAGATTGGGACTGACTGTGCTGGCTGGTAAAAAAGCTGAAAGAAGCACTAGACCATCAGTTTTCACCAGCTGCTGCTGGACTTCATAACAGGGAAAGGATTTCTAGGAATGCACAGCAAATGGCAGATTAAGATCCTCTGATGCATACTTTACTAAAGAGAAAAGAAATATAAAAAATTAAAATTCTTGCTATAAAATGGATACTTTCTCCATTGCTGAATGTATGCCTTGAAATATAATTGTATGTCATTCTACTGAAGTTTGAGAGTTCTGCTTACTTTTGTCACTAAAAATACTTCTCACGTGATGGAACTAATGCATATATATTTAGTTTTCATTTCATGGAGCCCTATGTTACATGATTGCACCCATTTACCTTTATTTTCCAGACCTATTGTTCAGCAGTTATTCAATAATTTTATGAAACTGTTCAGCATTTGCCAGGTTTTTCACATCTCACCCTTCAACAGTATGATGGGAAATAATTTTTTTCTCTTCTTCATATTTTATTCATATAAAGAAAAAATATGAGGCTGCTGTTGTTGCTGGCAGTTTAATATACTTTGTTTTAAGTAAACAATAAAAAATATTGTATGCAAAGTTCTACGGGGAGGAAGTTTTTCCATTATTTTCTTAACAACCAACTTCTAGAATAGCATGAGACTTACCAAAACAACAGAGTTTTGATTTCAGGAGAAATTATGAAAATTCAGGATATTTACCATGACCTCAACTCTAGGGTTACATTTGTACACGTCACAGCAGAGTAAGAGAATCAGAAACTGGGACTGGGAAGAACCTCAGAAGGGGCACTTTGTCTTTCCCTCTTCAGCAAAGCAGGGTCAGTCTGGCCTCCCTTGTAGAAAAGACTGTCAAAAAGAAGAGATTTTTACAAGCTTCTTTATATATAGTGATTTATCCTAGACATACATTGCTGTGCAAGAAACAAATTTTGTTGTTGAATTCAGCTTTAAACACAAACTATTTCAATAAGTGACAGGGTAATGTTTGTTTTGCTATGGAAGATGTTTTAAATGCCGAGACTGAAAACAACTCTGCATAAGCATGAGAAATGTGCCAGGTCTTGGTTTAATTCTACTGGTGAGACGGCAGCTCCCAAGATAGCAGCAAATAAGGGAGCACAAGGTGAAATTCAGGTAGATGCTGAAAGGTCCCAAAGCTAACAGCACCTTTTCAAGCACCTTGGCATTCATGTCGAAGGGTGCACACAGACCTGGCCCTCGCTTTTTGGCATCTCCACCCTAGCCAGACCAACTGCCATACATGACACTTTCAGAATGACACTTTATGAGTACATAGATGGTAGGCTTTCTTGGAAACAATAGCAGCAGTAGCTGTCCAGACCGGTGTCTATTGTGCACCAGGTGGCTCAATATTAATAAAGATTTCCCACTCCTCTACCTAGTGCTTTTGTCAGGGGGCTTTTCCTCCCTGAGGGAGCTATGGGCTTACTAAGTACAGGACTCCAGCACACATTTTCCAATACACGTGGGCCCTTACCTCTTGACATGCTCCTCAGACAGGGTCTACACAAGGCTGGAAGAAGAGTGGGAGGAGAGAGGACTCAAGGGGAACCTTCTGGGACTTCTTATTTCCCTTGCTGCTTCACAGAGAGTAGTCTCCAGGTGGAAGTGGGGCAAGGCCCCACGTCATCCAGCCATCAACCTCTCATCATTAACAGGTTGATGAGTGTTTCATCGGAGATCTAAAGGTCAATCCAACTCTAACGTCATGACAGCTACTCTGCATTTCTCAAGCGGGTTATTTAGCAGAAGCTGTGAGAACTGAAGGCAGCTGTCCTCCCTGGTGCTTGCTCCTTTTTCATAAGTGCTTCCACTGATGATGTTGCATCTTATTCCACAGCCAATTACATCTGCTAAATTCTGGCTTCTTCATGAAACTTTCCTATCCCATTATTTATACGTAGTGGATCCCTCTTCCCCACCAGGGACTGGATGGCCATCATAACATTAATTTGCAGCCTCAGGATTCCTAGGAGTCTGTACCACCCAACACAGGTATTTAAGCTAGTCGCAAATGGTAATGTTGATAAAGGTATCAGATTTGAAAGAGCACAGAAAGGCCCTTTTGTTTGGCTTGCTAGAAGAGGTTCCTGTTGAAAGAGCCTTTAAATGGTGTTTGAAACATCTTGGGTTTTGTCTTCTTTAAAAATACAGCTAAGCTGTTTTCCTTTGAAAAGCTTCATTACATATATTTTTGTGTTGTGAGGTAGGCTTACATGCACAAAGATTTATTAGCGGGGTACTTAGCTGGTGGCATACATCAACTCTGTAGTGTAGTTAGTTTCAGGGTAAAATAAAATGTGAGGGAGAGAGAGAAAGAAAAAAAGAAAAAAGAAAACTCTCCCCAGTGGCCATCTGGGAAGTGAAACAATTGGCATCCCCAATAAGCATCTCCCCTGGGCTCCTCTCCAGCTCAGCAGGCAAACCCCAGCAATCTTTTTCCATAGGGACTATATAATTTTCATCAGGACCACTCAAACCTTCTATTGGTTGTTGCTTCTGGTGCTGTTAGTGCTGCCTGGAGCATGTTTTCACCCAGGGCTGGTGCTGCAGACTGGGTCACTCATACAGTATGGGCTTGCATATTATTGGGTCCCCATAACATAACCCCAAAGCTACAAACAAAGGCAGGGAAAGGAAAGGGAAAAGGGTAATTCTGATGCTGGGAACAATTTGTTTCCCAAAAGAACCCTCCATAACAATGCTGTTGGTGTTTCCAGGAATAAGGCCTTGAGAATAATAACACGAGAATAACAGCATGAGAGCAACAAGGGAAAATCACTGCCACAGCAGCCTGGGTGAAACATTGCAGAGCTTCAAGGAAAAGGCAGGCTACAGAACTGCAGCTAAAAGTCCCTTAGCTTTTCAAAGCTAAGGCACCAAGCAACACTTCTGAGTTTGAAAAATAGTATATTGTGCATTCCCCTCCGCTGATTCACTTTCTACTTTTTCTCTGATAAGTGGCTACAGTCTCTTTTTCTCACCTCCTCCAGATGCTGGTCCCTCTTTTCCCTCTGTTTTAACATTTCTGCCTGCTCTTTCAAGTGCACTGTCTCTCATGGCTAACACACACTTATGCCCTGCGGCCAAAAATGGTGCACCTCTGCTCTGCATTGACAAATACTTTCTTCCTTGCCTTTAGCGGACACTGTAATACAGAAGTATTTCACCCCTAACTGCAAAAAGCCTCCTTTTCACCTTCCTAATTCTCTGAACAGCAAAAGCAATTTTTCATATTTATTAAATAAAGAAAATCTGTCAGCTTTGGAGCCACCTGGCAGAACAGTTCCTGTTCTCTCTTAATGGCCTCTTTGCTGATAATGAGACACAGTGAGATATCAAATACCACAATACCCATATTGGTGCAAATCCAGTGCCAGCTGCACTTGTGAGCAGCACAGCCTCATCGACAAGGAATGTGGGGTGCGGCTACACTATTTATAACTCTAAAGCATTCCCATTTTACCTTACACACAGAAGCTGGACTTCATACAGCAGAGCCTCGCATCACTTTCTGATCGCATTGAACTCAGAAGTACAAATAGCTCAGCAGTACCATGCAGGACCATACAGGATCCTGCAGTGAAGAGTGAGCTGCTTTCTTTGCTCTGTTACTCAGCAACAGTCAGTAGTTGATGCAGTGACATAAGACCTTGTCTGCAGATTAAAAACACTTTCCAAATAAATTGTATTTTTTGAGCAACTACCCAGTGAGTATATTTGAAGGCTAGAAATGATCCAAAATTACTCCCATAGGAGGACTGGTATGCTCTTTCTCGTCTTTTTTATTGGTGCCAGGAAGAGCTCCGTGAGTTAAAAAAGGGGATGAAATGATTTCATGGATTCCTAAGTACCAGCTTAGCCTTATGAGAGAACTGTTATATTTCCTCAGTCTGGTTAAAACCAAGAATTATTGGAGAAATTACTAGAAAACTTGTTCTCCTGAAAGTTTCAATATGACTTGTCAATTAAGAGGTGAGACTATATTTAATAACACCAAATCAAGATATGTGAGTATAAAAAAATATGATAATATATTTTGAGTCCCAAGAAGAAGTCACAATACATTTGGGCCCAAATTTCAGGGGAAAAAAGGTTGTCTTTACCAGTGAATTAAATGATGCCACTACCTGAACACAGGTTGTGAAATTTCATCACCTGCACAGTTAACTTTTTAGAATGGCAGAGTGCTAGTTGCTCCTCACCAAATCTACCAATAGCCAAGCAGTTCTGATCATCCTATATTGGAAACCTACAGAGTTTAACAGCATGGGCTTGGCCAGAGTCTGCCTGTTAGTCTCAGTGCTAAAAAAGGACCCTATACCACTTATTTAGCATTTATAATTAGTTTCATGGGCCAACATAGTATTATGTTTGTTATTTTCTCCCATAAAGATCTAATTTAGTCAGCTCCCATCTCAATCGTTTTTCAGATAAGTTAAACAGATTCAGCTCTTTAAGTGTTTTTATAAGGTATTTTCTCAGACCTACCTAAAATTGTGCTTCATTCTTCTGCTCGCCCTCTATTTTGTTTTATTTTTCTTAGTAAGGACACAAGACATTAGCAAAACTATGGAGAAACAAAATACTATACTTCCCAAATCCAATTTATACCAAATAATTATTCATTACATAATAAGATCATAATATTCTGTTAGTGCCCAAGAGGTGCAATAGGAGTTTCAGGTTGCCTTGTTTCTTCACTATGGTCTCTGAGTTAGAAACACTTTTTCTAGAATAAATCCATCATTTTGTACATACAGCCTCACCTCACACAGGTGAGTGTGCTCTGGGGTCACTCTGTCCCTGTCATTATGCATCACTGTTTATCGTTGCAGTAGCTTCATATTTGTGATATTTAATAAACTGTTTGCACAACCTTAACACCCTGATAATTTCTGTAATATTTTTTAATTTCTTAGAAATTTTCTGCTCTACTGGTCTACATGAAGTTTCTTTACGACTGGAGTCATCACTGAGGGAGCTAACAGATGTTATTGCAGGACCCCTCTCGATCATCTACCAAAGGTCTTGGGAGTCTGGGGAGGTCCTGCTGACTGGAAGCTAGCCAATGCTATTCCAATTTACAAGAAGGGCATGAGGGAAGACCTAGGAAACTACAGACCTGTTAGTCTAACCTCAGTTCCTGGAAAAATTATGGAGAAGATTATACTGAGTACTGTTGAAAGGCATTTAAAGAATAATGCAATCATCAGGCACAGTCAACATGGGTTCAACAGAGGGAAAGTCCAGCCTAACCAATCTGATATCTTTCTATGATAAGGTCACCCACCTAGTGGATGAAGGGAAGGTGGTGGATGTAGTTTTTTCTGGATTTTAGCAAGACTTTTGATACCGTCCCTCACAGCATCCTTCTGGACAAGTTGTCCAACTGTGAGACGAGCAGGTTCACGGTGCGCTGGGTGAAGAAATGGCTGAAGGGCAGAGCTCAAAGGGTTGCAGTGATTGGGGCTTCATCTGGCTGGTGATTTGTCACCAGCAACATTCCTCAGGGAACCAGGGACAGTCCTTGTTCAATATATTTATCAACAATCTGGATGCAGGAGTTGAATGCACCGTTAGCAAGTTTGCTGATGATACCAAACTGGAAGATGCTGTTGACTCCCTTGAGGGACAAAAGGCCTTGCAGAGAGATCTAGATAGATTGGACCACTGGGCTATGATTAATGGGATGGAATTTAACAAGTCCAAATGCCGGATTCTGCACCTAGGACAGAGTAATGCCAGGCACAAGTAAAAATTGGGAGAGGAGTGGCTGGAGAGCAGCCCTGCAGAAAGGGATCTGGGGGTGCTGGTCGACAGCAGGCTCAATATGAGTCAGCAGTGTGCCCTGGCAGCCAAGAGGGCAAACCGCATCCTGGGGTGCATCAAACACAGCGTAACCAGCCTGTCAAAAGAGGTGATTATCCCGCTGTATTCAGTGTTGGTGCGGCCTCACCTTGAGTACTGTGTGCAGTTCTGGGCCCCACAATTTAAGAAGGATGTGAAGGTCCTTGAATGCGTCCAGGGGAGGGCAACAAAGCTGGTGAAAGGGCTGGAAGGAATGTCCTATGAGGAGAGGCTAAGGACTTTGAGCTTGCCTAGTTTGGAGAAAAGGAGGCTGAGGGGTGACCTCATTGCTCTCTACAGCTTCCTGAGGAGGGGAAGTGGAGAGGGAGGTGTTGATCTCTTCTCCCTGGTATCCAGTGGGAATGGTTCAAAGCTGTGCCAGGGAAGGTTTAGACTGGACATTAGGAAGCATTTCTTTGCTGAGAGGGTGGTCAAACACTGTAATAGGCTTCCCAGAGAACTGGTTGATGCCCCAATCCTGTCAGTGTTTAAGAGGCGTTTGGACAATGCTTTAACTTTTAGTCAGCCCTGAATTGGTCAGGAAGTTGGACTAGATGATCGTTGTGGGTCCCTTCCAACTGAAATCTATTCTATTCTATTCTATTCTATTCTATTCTATTCTATTCTATTCTATTCTAAAAAATATGACTTTACAATATTTTCTTAAAGATTTCAGCAGAGGAATATTATGGCAAATTACACATTTATTTTGAGATTACCTATTATTTAAAGGCTGGAAGAAAGTATTAAACACCCATGCAGACAGTTATATATAATGGAAAGCAGTAGTCTAGATTCAATGCATTTCAGAAATGCCATCAATATTGTTTGGTTTGGTGCCAGGGAATTAGGGCATCCATGTTCTTGTCATATTCTAGTACTAATCACAAGACTAGAAATACCACAGCTGAGGAGGTGGATTTTCAAAGTAGCAAGTGGAAATAGGATAATCACCATTCACACTGATAGCAGGAATATGAATGCAGCTTTGCTCATCTGTGTAAGCTGGGTGCCTTTCAGAACTACTGCATTTGAAGGATTTTAACAGCTTTCTCAGGAATCCAAAAGCATCTGCTTTATTAATCATTATTGCTTAACTTTTTGCAGGTTTCTTCCCTTATCTTGCCAACAACACATAGCAAAACCATCCAGATCAAGACTCTACAAACCTAGTGACATTTGGGTGTTGATGCTGAGTTGCAGTAAGCTACCTGCCCACAAAGTCCTCACTATCTGGGGATGTTGGCCATCAACAGGGTGGGGAGTTTGTCATTGGGTATTCAAGTCAGCTTATCTTGTGACCAGCCTGGAAAACCTATGCCTGAAGTGTGGCCTCATTTAAGGTATAGCTGCCCATCATCAGTATTTCTATGTAACACTATGTTGAGACTAAAAGAGCAGATGAGCATTATGCTAGTCTTCTGCAATGAACAGGTAGAAGTCTTTCCACTGAAGTGTTACCACCAGACCTGCTCATTCAAGAATCCAAGAGCCCTTGACAATAAATCTAATTGATTTATGGGTTCCCACATAATTCTCCAGTATACACTATAGTTGACTTTGTGGCTCATGAGCCTCGAAGGGTTGCAGGCACTCTGCTCAGTGTCATCACGCAGTCTGTGGCTTGCATCTGAAGACCCAGGGAGGTAAATATCTCCTTGGCATGTGGATTCCAGTGATGGGGGAACACAGTGGTTCTCCAGCATGTAAGCCTGAGAGGTCTTCTGAAATAAGGTGCTATGGGAAAACTTAAATAGCTGTCTCAAGAGGCTGGAAGCAACAATTTTATTATTAAAAGTTATTATTTATTATTTATGGTGAGTGACTTCTTAAGGACAGAAAGAGATTGTGATCTGTTAGGTATCCCCAGTACAACGAAATGTAGGAAAAGATAGTCTACTAGCACACAGACTTTAAAAATAAGAAGAAAATAAAAAGATGAACAACATATCAGGTGTGATGGAGAAAGAGAAATAACTGTAGTTAGTGCTTTAGCTTGTGAAAAATGTACAAATGAATGCCACAAGGAAGAAATTGGACAGCAAAATAAAGAGGATGAAAGGTTCTGGGGAAAAAAATCAAGTAATTGGAGCATGAAAACACAATGCTGGTAATTAATACAAGAAGGCACAGGTGAAAAAAAGCTTACAGGGGAAAAGAATACATAAGTCACTCAAGCTGTGTAGAGTCAGAGTGCCAATGAAAATTCAGTAGCTAACACAGAGAAAGGACAAATCAAAATGCGGCTGGAGGAACTTGAGATGTGCATTGACAGCACAACTGCAAATAGGCAGATCTAAAAGACAAATATATCTTCCTTTCTCTGTGAGGTCATGCAAGGACACTGCCAAAGAAAATGAAAAAAAAAGCATGATCTTTAAGAAAAAATAGAAAGGAACACAAAGCCACTGACCACCCAGCCTACTGATTATAAATTTCTTGAAACCATAGAGCCCATTAAACATCATAGACAAAAAAAATTCTAAATTTTATTGAAGATAAAATTGGACTGTTCTGAAAACAAATGACATCTTACTAAAAAGCTCAGAACTTCCGTTTTTTTTTCTCTTTTTTTTTTCCTAAGGACAGAAGACTGCTTCTCATCAAAATAGCAAATGAAGTAATTTTGCCCTTCCCACTTTTGTAAAAATGTTTGGGTGAGAAGAGCAGAACAACATTATTCACAGGAGATATTTCTGCAATAATAAAGGAAAATCAGATTTTCTCACAAAGTTAACTTAACCCAGTGACTGTGTGGAATTGTTCTTTATTTTCCCTTTCAAAAAGTTCTCCTCTTTGACATTCACCCAAAACAAGGAGAGGAATGAAATTTGTTTATGGAATTTCCCGTGGCACCTAGTTATAATAATTCTTTTAAATCGTTACTACATCTCAAATACCTGCTATCATCTGCCTTTGCCTCTTTCTACCACTTTCTGTCTGTTATCTCATGTTTGGTAAGAAGCACCTTATTTATAATATCTTGGACAAGAATCAGTTGATTATAAAGAAAATGCTCAATGTATATTAATACTTATTAATGAAGGCTGTCTGTATTTAAATACTCCTACATCAACTGAATCAATGCAAATACAGGAAAATGTCTTAAAATATTTATCCTTTCTGTGCAGTGAGGCATATGAGGAAATGGAATTTTAATGATAAACTGTATTAAACAGTAAATAGAGGAAATCTAAACTGTCGTTTAAGTAGACCTTCCTGTGAAGAAATACTATAGTAATGCACAGGAAGGCTGCTGCATGATTCCCATCTGATATACAGATTTGCTGAGATATAGCTGACTTAATATGACACTTGGCAGAAAAGCAGGAAGCCATTTAAAGTATCATTTAAGTCCTTTCAAGGCATTTAAGTAGAAGAAAATACACAGAATAAAGAATGTACATAAACTGAATTGCATCATGTAGTTAGTAATATTGTGCATATTTCATTTTGGTGTTCTGTTCTGGACACTGTCAAAGTGCTAATCAGGCAGACATTGAAAATAAAAAAGTGCTCTGACTGAATATTTTAAGTGCAATGTTGCAGCCATTTGTAAGATTTATTTTCAGGAGAAATGAAAGATCAGCATCTACCTACCACCTGTGCAGTGCACCTACTCTGGCATTTTGGTGTGTGTAACAGTTTAACTTCTAATTACATGCGGAAAGCTCAGTTTGAATGAGAGCACAGCATAATGAAGTAAGAAGACATCACAGACAATTTAAGTTCTATGAGTTAATGAATGCCTTGAGTTACATGTGGATGTCAAGCAAGGAATACGATAGTAAGCTTTGTGAGAACTGTGTTGAATCTCTGCTCCAAGCTAGGAGACAACAGAAAGAGTTTACGGATAGGAACATACAGCAGACACATCATGTCCTTGTATATTTACAGGAACATTTAAAAAGTTAATCAGGGTGCATTAGACCTGGAAGGGAAGCTGTGAGATTTGGTTTATGTCATGATATTGCCAACAAACTGTGACGGAGTCTTTTTGATAGCAGTATTTAAGATCAGAAAAACTGACAGACTATTGGTGTGGATGCAGCAGTTAACATGGAGACCACAGTATACATCAGATTTTGTAGCAGATAACGAAGCTGGTTCTACCTCAGGTTTATAAATTTCAAACATATAATTTTCATTCTAGGCCAGCAAAGTTTCTTTCTGGAGATCACAGATTTTTCTTTTTATGGTTTCTTAAAATACAACATCTTCCCCCAGTATTAAAGTATATATTTTATTAATTTTAACATGTTAAATCAGTCACACAGCTATGACTTATCACTATTTATGGAATAGTTTCTACATTACAAATCTCTCCATTAATTTTCCTGGATAATGGGAAAGGGTAATGAAAAGTTTACTAAAGTGTGCCCCCACTAACTAGTTCAGAATCTTGTCATTTTCAAATCCTCTAAAGCTAGGGAACACCTCTTCCAGTGCTTTAGAGCCGTCTCTATAATGTTCTATTTATTGAAGGGATAAAAACAGGCTCACTCGAGATAAGCCTAGGGCAGCATGCTGATGTTTGAGGGATGGTGTGCTAGCAAGGTCCTTCGGTCTGCCATCTCAGTGGAGGTAGGTGATGGAGATCCATGTGGCAGCAAAGACACAAAGGTTATTGATGTGTTAGAAACCATGGAAGTCCTGAGAATGGTCACCCCAAAAAGGTGGTGGGATCAGTAGCACAACTGAAGTGTGTCTACATCAATGCACGCAGCATGTGCAACAAACAGGAGGAGCTGGAAGCCATTGTACAGCAGGAAAACTATGATATAGGTGCCATCATGGAAACATGGTGTGATGACTTGCACAACTGGAGTGCTGCAATGGATGGCTATAAACTCTTCAGAAGGGATAGGTAAGGAAGGAGAGGTGGTGGGGTAGCCCTGTATGCTAGGGATTGTCTATGGCTTAATGATGGCGATGATAGGGTTAAGGGTTTATGGGTAAGAATCAGGGGGAAGGCCAACAAGGCAGATATCATGGTAGGAGTCTGTTATAGATCACCCAACCAGGATGAAGAGGCAGATGAATTATTCTTCAAGCAGCTGGGAGAAGTCTCACAATCGCTAGCCCTTGTCCTTGTGGGGGATTTCAACTTACCAGATGTCTGCTGGAAATGCAATACAGCAGAGAGGAAACAGTCTAGGAGGTTCCTGGAGTGTGTGGAAGAGAACTTCCTGATGCAAATGGTGAGGGAGCCAACAAGGGAAGGTGCCCTGCTGGACCTGTTGTTTGTGAACACAGAACGACTTGTGGGTGATGTGACAGTTGGAGGCCATCTTGGGTATAGCGATCATGAAATGACAGAGTTTTCGGTTCTTGGAGAAGTAAGGAGGGGGGTCAGCAGAACTGTTACCTCGGACTTCCAGAGGGCAGACTTTGGCCTGTGAGGAGACTGGTTGACAGAATCCCCTGGGAGGCAGTCCTGAAGGGCAAAGGACTCAAGGAAGGCTGGACATTCTACAAGAAGAAAATCTTAAAGGCGCAGGAACTGGCCATCCCCATGTGCTGAAAGACAAGCTGTCAGGGAAGAAAACCGGCCTGTCTGAACAGAGACCTTTGGCTGGAACTCAGAAAAAAAAGGAGAGTTGATGACCTTTAGAAGAAGGGGCAGGCAACTCAGGAGAACAACAAGGTTATGCAGGGAGAAAATTAAAAGAGCCAAAGCCCAACTAGAACTTAATCTGGCTACTGCCATAAAAGACAATAAAAAATATTTTTATAAATACATTAGCAACAAAAGGAGGGCTAAGGAGAATCTCCACCCTTTATTAGATGTTGGGGGAAACATAGTGACAAAGGATGAGGAAAAGGCTGACGTACTTAATGCCTTCTTTGCCTCAGACTTTAATAGTAAGATCAGTTGTCCTCTGGGTACCCAGCCCCTGAGCTGGAAGACAGGGATGGGAAGCAGAATGGAGCCCCCATAATCCAAAAGGAAATGGTTAGTGACCTGCTACACCACTTAGACACACACAAGTCTGTGGGGCAGGATGGGATCCACCGGAGAGTACTGAGGGAGCTGGTAGAAGTGCTCACCAAGCCACTTTCCATCATTTATCAGCAGTCCTGACTAACCAGGGAGGTCCCAGTTGACTGGAAGTTAGCAAATGTGACACCTGTCTACAAGAAGGGCCAGAAGGAGGATCTGGGGACCTACAGGCCTGTCAGTCTGACCTTGGTGCCGGGGAAGGTTATGGAGCAGATCCTCTCGAGTGCCATCATGCAGCACGTACAGGACAACCAGGGGATCAGGCCCAGTCA
>WAAD01005895.1:4936-26741 GCA_013389945.1 Fregata magnificens
CTACCTTTAGAAAGCTACATCTACAATATTCTTTATGAGGTTCCTCTTCCTCCAGCAGGAAGGTCATTAAAATTTTCAGGTGTTTATGGACCAATTATCTGTCAGAGGCCAAGCACCAGTGAACTACCATTATTTGATTTTCCAGTTAAAGAAGTTTTTGAATTGCTTGGAGTAGAAAATGTGGTTCAACTCTTCACCTGTGCCCTCTTGGAATTTCAGATACTGCTTTATTCACAGCGTGAGTACTTGGTTTTTGTTTTCTTATCTTGCAGTTGTACTGGCACAAGGTCTTTTCGTTTCTTGAATTTTAAAAACCACACAAACAACAGAATAGCTGCATTAAAGTGGCTTTAGCATGCTAATGCTGTCAGGCTGATCTATGTGCGGGTTTTAATGTAAAGAAAAGAACTGGAGTTGCAAAGAGAGTGTTGCATTGGCTTCTGTTTTTAGACACCTAAACTTAAAACTTTGGGCTTGCACATAATCTCCAGTATTCGTGGACTGACTGTCCCCTTTATTGCTGTCTCTGGAAATGTTGTGCTGTTGGATAGAGTAGTATGCCTTCTCCCATGTTCCTCTCCAGCTGCTTAGCTGAATTTTCTCCTATCTCTGCCAAACTATCCGTGCATTTTGAGAAGATACATAGTTAATGGTTCTGAAGAAGAATTAATGATGCAAATATAATTTTCTCTTTGAGTACCCAAAGTCACATTTCAGTTGTTACTTTGAAATAAAATTACCTGAAAAAAGTTTTGACTGAATTTAAATCCCAAATCTCTGTTAAGGCCTTGAAACAGTTATTGCTGAAGTTACGTAGATAAAGCTTGCTTTGAAGAGGATAGGCAGCAACTAAGTTGAAGTAGCATCTGTTTTTCAATTAATAAGTAATGTGGTAGTGGTATCCATTTTCTGTGTTGAAAATTGTGAATACTGGGCTTCTTACTCTGCATCCTGTTGCTCTAACACAGAGTATATGGAGTTATGCCAAAAGATAATTTTTCTACTTTTTTTTTTCCCCCCAAGCTGACTAACGTTAGTCCAGATCCACCCATCCATAATGGTGTGGTTTAAAGTAGACAGACTGCATTTTGAATGCTGTTTTATAATAATAGTAAAGAAGCCTAGAAGACCCCAAGAGAAATCCAGGGATAGTCCATGGTGTTACTGAAATCTGTTTTTGATATTTTCTTCCATTGAGCTGTCACTGAAATATGTAGAATACAAATGGTAACTGTTTATAAAGTATAACCTGCAGTTATTAGCAACATTCTCCAAGCATGAAATACAGATGTTTGTGTGTTGAGATGTGTGCATAGACTAAAGCCAAAGACGGATTTTGTGTGTATAGTCAGGGTGATTATAAGTGTATAATGGCAGCAGGGCATTATGTCACAGTTGTTGCATTGTATAAACACTGTTAACTACCAGAGAAAAACTGTATGGTAATTCAAACACAGTCAAAAAAACTTACTGTGCTCGATAGTGGTTACTCTCTTGGATTTAAAAACCAAACTGCTTTGCTTATTGTTCATAGAAAATCTAAAAATACTTGCTTAGCGGACAAACTTCTTTTGTGGTTTCTCCAGAAATGGGTTAGGCATTTATATGTTTGGGATTTAGGGAGGGTTTGTTTACATGGATATCTGTATCCCACCAGTGGAAGGTTCAAACATCAGCTCTCCCATCTGAAGAAGAATACAGTCCAGTTGGCCTGTAGTTGTGCTTGAGACCTCCTGTCGTGCAAGTGCGTGTGCCTGGCTGGTTGGAAGCGCTGCAAGAGAAGCAGTGCGTTTATCACCATATCAGAACAGTGTTCCCTCATCTCTTTTCAGGCCATCATGTTATAAGTACTCTTTTCTTCTGGGCTGGAACTCAGCTCGCTTCTGGGCTAGTCTTCTGTATTCTGGGTTCTCTTTCCAAGTCATATTAATAGGTTCAACTTTTTTTCTTGGGCACTTTCCAAGTGTCTGGTCAGTGGCTAATTAAAGAAGCTTAAAATAGCTCTGGAACACTTGAGTTTCTTGTTTGTATGCACAGACATGTGGAATTCAAAGGGATCCATGCAGCTGAAGACTTGTGGACCTTGATCTTCATGACAGTTCTGTCCACTGTTCCCCTGCCTCACCCCAAGCTTTGGCTGAGTTGGGCTGTGTTGCACCTTATGGAAGTGTTTTGTCTGTCTCTATCAAGTTCTCGCCTATAGTTTCTGGCTGAAAAGTCTTCTTTCAGTAGAAAAAGAATTTTAGTTATTTGTTTGCTGACTTTTGGCCCTCAGTTTTGGTGAACTAGCTGTGACAGTGCCTTCTCAGTAATAGTAGCCATAGTTTTTTGAAACAGAGCTTCTCTTAAGTACTTTCTGAGGGATCTAATCTCTGACACTTTTTTTTTTTAACCTCCTGTTTTTTCTTAAAAAAACCTCTTTGGCGCACTTTGCTGATACTTACTCAGAATACTTCACTTTCAGAGCTCCTAGTGAGTTAATAACAGAAGTTACTGCATACTGCTGGCATCGCCAACAGCCAAGTTGAAGACTTTTCTAAAATGCTTTTGATACACATGTAGTTTATTTTCGTATTTCTTGAAATGGGAGTGTGAAGTATTTTCAAGTTCCAGAAAGTCAACTTTTTCTTCCTGTAATTTCTGTTTTTGTCTTTTCTAACCATGATATTCTGTTTTCTTCTACATGGCAGTGAATTAGAAAAATGTTTTAGTAAAGCAATTCCTTGCTTCACTTAAAAGGATGATATCGGTAAGAAAACAGAACTTCTGACTGAGGTTCTGATTGTCTATACCTTTACTTACCGGTTTCCTTCTTTTGCTTTGTTTCGGTTTGTTTAGGTTTTTGTGGTTTTTTTGTTGGGCCTTTGTTTGANATTATCAGTAGTCATCACTGTTCTTGATACTGCCCAACAGAGTTGGTTTTTTTTTTTTTTTTTAAACTTGAACATGCTCCTGACACATTCTGCTCTTTCTTCTGTGTGTTTGATTAACATCCATTTTTTTTCTGTTTGTAAAACAGGGAATGCTGGATGTAGGTACAGGTGATGGTGCACTCAGTTTAAGTGGAATCAGAAATTGCTTGAACTTTTGTAAGGGCTTGCTCACGTTCTTGCATGTGCAGTAGTGTGAAGTCTAAGTTGTCTTTCAGAATATAAATCTTAAATTTTTTTTTAATGTCTTTAGGTTTGTTAAATCTGTTGATACTCAAACCTGTGACGGTTGAGGTAGTTGGGATCATTTCTCGTTCTCCTAGGTCAGATGAGATTGTGATACTCGGTGGGTGGATTTAGATTTAGAACAGTACGTGTCAGGATTAGAGGGTTTGCTTGTAAGATTTACTTTAAAAAACCAAACCCCCCCCCCCAAAACCATAAAACCATCCATGAAGTAGGAAGATTAAAGGGAAAAAAATATTCCAGAATGTGATCACCTAATGGTGTTAAATTTGGCCAAGTCAAAGAATTTCTGTAGGCACTTGATATGACTTCTCTCTGGTAGAATGTGAGAATGGAGATGTGGAATCATGGTTCTTACAGGGGCCACCTTCTTTCCATCCTGCTCCTCTCTTTCCAGACCTAAGACCCCTCATTTTTTTTTTTTTGCAGGATTTGCTTGTTTTTTACAGATTAACAAAAATGTCTAGATATACTAGACATAGATAAGTACCAGTGTAAATAACTTCTCATATACACTTTAAGGGATAATGTATTTTACCTACAGTAATCGGTTAGAAGAAAAAAATCAGCTTTGTTCTGTGTTCTTAAGCGGCTATGTTAAAAAGTAGCAGATTTTATTTTCCTTGCATGGTGATCAGTTAAGTACTTTCCAAACTAACAGCACACTAGTGGTAGGTCTTTTTTTTTCCCTACCAGTGCTCTTGTACAATACAAGGCCAAAAGACTCTGTGTCATTTGCACCAGAATAACCATATTCTGGTTTCAGAAACAAGAGCAAGATCACTACTGAAGCACTTCTTCCCTCTTTTAAATTTTTTGTTATTATTATTTTTAAATCTTATGTAATGCTTTGGTACTAGAAGTGTGCTGCTTTCTTCTTTTTTAAAACCAAAAAAACTCCATACCCTCTCAGGATAGGTGTAACTTAAGAAAACATTTAAGTTATTTTGCTTTATGTTTGCAGGCTTCTTGCCTTTGTCCTTGCCTTTTGCCAACAGCTCTTGACATCCATAAAGCCTGCAAAATGTTGTCATTGTTACTTGCAGGCTGTGACCGTGCAGGCCAAATAGTTGGGAATGGCTTAAGCCATGTGGATATCCAGGATCAGAGACCTGCATTTGCAGATAACTCAGTTGCAGGAGGTAGCTGCTGAGTGGATAGAATTTCTGAATTATTGATGTTACTTTGTAATTAATTTGAAAGGCTAATACTAAAGTTAGCATAATGACAGAGAGAGAAGTTGTATTTAAATTAGCCAGCAGGATTAGACGGGGGAAAACACTGTTTCTATTCTGAGACTTGTTCTTTCAAATAAACAGGCTGACTGCAAACCAGGTGGAATGTTTGTATATCTGTGACTACATTTGAAGTTCCTTTTAAAGCTGAAGAAAATAGGGTATGGAATGGATTTTTCTTCCTAAAGCTTATCATTCTTTGCAGTCAGGCTGTGATTAAAGCTGCAAACCAATAAGTAATTGTGTAGGCAGAAGCTGGTGTCCAGGCAGAATAGGGGAGTGCTGCTGGTGATGTTTATTGATTGTTCTCTAACGTGTTTCCGTCCAAGTAAGCTTTTGGCAAAAACTTTAAACTGTTTAAGCTAGTCTCACTTGCTTTGTTTGAAGGCTCCTTCAGTCACAGTAGATCTACTGTGAGGCAGTGACAAGTAGCTCTGTGCAGTAACCTTTTCCACTAGCAGAGCTTGATCTGAAAATAAAAATCAAAAGCCTAGATTGCAGAGTTATGACTGATGTTAGCAAAACTTGTGCTGAGTTCCTCTTGGGTTGTGGGGGTCTTTGCAGACCCCAAACTCTGCAACTTTGACTTCAAACAAAATTAATCATGAATGCCAGGAACTTAATTTCTTGGCCCTCTGTCTTCTGTTACCTGAAGTCTGAGTGGAGGATGGCTAAAGAATAGAACTAAAGCCATAACCTTAGAAAGTGCACAGTTAAGCTTAAATTTTCTCCAGAGCATTTGTTTAGAACAAATCTTCTTTTTGCAGTTTTCATTTGCACTTTGCAACAGCTTCAAAAACCTCAACACCTCAACCTGTGCATTCAAGTGGCTTTTCCAATTTCATAGTGTCTGTAGTTTCATGAACATGTTAGGAGAGGACACACATACCTCACACCCCAACACTCATGTGAAGGATAAGGATTTTTTTTTTTTTTTTNTCATTATAGCTTGACTGAAGGCAGGAATTGTCTTAGTCTTGTGAGCTTGTTTTATACTCCTTCCAGTCTGGCAGCTCGAAAGCATTCTGAATGTTTCAGCAGTTGTATTAGACCACATGCTCTGAGTTCATCTGGTGTTGCCTCCTCCTCTACAGTGCATAGATACCAAAAACCATTAAAGGTGATTCTTTAATCACCTTTAATCAAGGAGGGCAAGGTTTTGGCCCAGCATACTGCAATGTTAACTGCTCTAGCCACTAGCTGCTGAATAAAAAGATCTTTTGGTATGCATGTTGCACAGGTGCATGTAGCCCTGCTCTTAAATTCTAGGAGGAGGCGAGTTGTTTTCACATTGAACTGAGACTTCGGTCATACATTTCAAAGGATAAACGAAGCTGATGCTTTTTATTTTCTACACAGTTATTTCAGTTGCACTGTTAGGGTGGCTGCTATACAGCATGCTTTGTAGGCATTTAAACACTCCTTTAAAAAATGTTTATCTGAGAGATACCAGATGCCTTGGGTTTTATCCAAGGCTTCCATGGAAAGCCATAACCACAGAGAAAAGAAATTATTTTCGATGTGTTTCTTAGCCGATTACAATACTGCTTCCATACTCAAACTGGTGTTCCTGGTAACCCTGGTATAGGTAGCAGAGGGTGACTTAATGGATGCTAAGACTCAATTTGCTCATTTCCATATGACTTGGAGAATGACCTACTTTGCGTTGAGCTCTCTTTGTTCTTTCAGCAAAATGTGCTTCGGTGTACAAGTGTGGGCTTTCATTAAGATGCCACTCAGCTAGTACTGGGTTTTGTGGTTTCCGTTTTAAAGCAAGCTCTCATTTCCTTAACTTAGATTCATTTACTTAAAAATGTTTGTGAAAGAAATATTTTTTTTTCTTGATCTTTTTCAGATTATCAGAGACTGATGACTGTGGCAGAGACCATTACAGCACTGATGTTTCCATTTCAGTGGCAGCATGTGTATGTTCCTATCCTTCCAGCATCCCTCCTTCATTTTCTAGATGCTCCTGTCCCTTACCTCATGGGCTTGCACTCCAATGGGCTGGATGACAGGTCTAAGCTGGAACTTCCTCAAGAGGTGAGAGGAGATCGGTCTTGATTGATTAAATATTGTACGGGACTATGAGGGAAGTGAGAAATGAGCCAAAACGCTAGTGCTAACTCTAACAGCCATTGTGGAGTTCTTGCTGGCTCCGGTTTGGGGTAGCTCTTACTTCATTTTTTGGAGATGCTGGAGAGAATCTGGTGAAATAGATAAATAAACCCCTGTTTCGGAAATTGTATGCTCTGATAAAATTAAACTGTAATTTTACAGGTATCGATGCAATGGGGTTACAGAAAGAACATTTTTGTGCTGCAAAACTTAGCCCTGTAGTGCTAGGCAATATGAGAAAGTGCAGTGTGAATTCAGCAACTGTGGCCAAAAGGCCATACAGCTGCTTCTATGTGGTGCCAAGCGAGCAAAGCTTGACTGGCTTCAGCGCTGTGCTTGGGCTGGTTCCTGGCTGCGCGGGATTAGGCTGGGTTTCCCCGCCCTGCATTTCTGAGTTGGAGTTGGCTTACATGAACCCAGCCTGTCAGGTGTCTGCACCAAAACTATTTCAAATTTTCTTCTAGAATGCATACTTCAGTCTGCAGCAAAATGTCAGCATCTACTTGAGCAAACTGTTGCTAATTGGGATAGTGCTCAGGAAGTCCTCCCTTGTAGTGAGGCAGTGAAACTCTGTTAACACCAGCCACTGTATAAAGGAGAAGCAATCAGTCTGTAAAGGTCCTGCAACTCATACAGGGGGTTGGGCCTATGTTCTAACTGCTTAGAGGTTGTTTTTATTTACTTTATCCCACTCTTCACTTCACAAATACTCTTTTTAGGGGTGTGCCAAGAGAGAGTTTAAGAGCTGGTTGTGAGGATCAGGGGACCAAGAGTGGTTGAGCACTACCTGAGATAGCAACGGAAATGTCTGCAGGAGCCAGTAACCGCCCATGGGAAGTATGTCAGGTGGCTGGTGCCTGGCTGGCTCGTGAGGCAGTTCCATCAGTCATCCGAATGACTTCTCTCATCGAGCCATTGAATTTGTTCTCGTATACAGAAGATGCTGAGTGTTGCAGTATGGTCTGTCTGGCTGTTGTCAAGAAACTGGACACCTCTATGAGGTAGCCCTGTGGAAAGCGAGTGCTTGCAGAGTTATTAGCTGCGGAACGACACAGCTCTGGCCCCTGCCAGAGTCTGCTTACTTGTAGGTGTAACTTTGCAGGGAGGGACTGGGTGAACCATGGGAAACACCCTACTTGTAGGCACTGGTAGGATTCTCTAATCCATTTTCTCTGGTTGTCTGTTTTCTTCTATTATCATTCACATTGCTGCAAAAGCAGAAGTGTGGCAGGCAGAGGGTTCTATGGTGGTGTTTTTTATTTTCATTATCAGGCAGTGCTGCAACATAGCTTGACACAAAAAAAACTTCTTAAAAAAGCTGCGTGAAATTACAGACAAGATATTTTTGTGAACCTCCAGACTGGTCACCATGCCAACATTGCTCTTTTTCTCAAATCCATATGCTGATAGTTTTCATTTGTTTTTCCTGGCAAGTTCAAAGGAAAATTTCTCTTCAAATGGTGTTATTTTTTCTATGAAAACTAAAGTATTTAATCTCTTGATTTCTTTTTCTCCCTCTCTTTTTTTGCACTGGCATAATTAATAACAGAGTAATGGATGTTCTTGCCATGAAAACAGTCTCTTGCTCTGGTTTACTATGTTTTTACAAAATTTTGGATGTACTGACAGGCCCAATTAATATGGTTAGTGTACTTTTTAGAGAGGATAGCTGGTGAAGTAAAATGCATGTGTGGATGTGCATGTTAATATGCACCACGGATGTTTTCACTATTATAACAAGCTTCTAAAAGACTGTCCTCCTTTGTAAAGAATTTCCTTATTTTAAAATCACTGTAATACTTCAAACTAAATAAATATATTATAATTTCAAATAGATATTTCAATTTTTAAAAGGTAAATGGTTTTGAAGAGCTTTATCAGCTTACTTTGGAGGTTTAAAGTAAGGTAGTTGATCTATTTTTAGATGTTAAGTCGTGTTAAAAAAATCTGGCACCTCAATTTACATTTTCTTTTACAGATAGCCTTTTATGAAGGTGGAGGAGTAGATTTTTGATAGTATCTTACAGAGGTCAGAATTGTCTGGGAGGACAGGGAGGGGAGGACACACAGGACTGAAGTATCAGCAGCAATGTGCCCATGTATTGGAATTTGCTGCAGGACTTAAAGTTGTCCTGAAGGTTCAGCTTTTCTCTCTTACTCGGAGAGTGAGCTCTTAAAGCTTTGTACACAATGAGTATGACAGTCTGAGAAATCCCCTTGGTAGTCACTGCTGAGTAAGGTTTCTTGTGAACCGTTGAAGTCCTTAGCACTGCAGGCTGGGAATGTAGCTATGGCATAGAAATGGACTTGAACATGTGCTGGAGACTTCAGAGATGACCAAGAAATTATCCTATACCAATAGATTTGCTTATCCAAGAGGCAAAGTAGACTGGGAAGAGCAGGAGCTCACTATTGTTGAGATTTTCATTGTAGAGGGTTTACTTTAGAAAACAAAACAAAACAAACCCCACAAAAGCAAAAAACCAACCAAACCCCCCAAAAAACCCCCTGCTGTTGCAACAAGAAGTAAATGTACCATTTAAAAATGTAAAGCAGAATTCAAAGTGCATGCTGGTCTCACTAAGTGAAATTGCTGGTCAGTATCAGTATTTCTGATGTTAATAATTTAATCAGTCAGCTTTAATATATTTAGAACTGCAGATTACAGGTTCATCTCAAAACTACTTTGTTTTATGATTAGGCTTTCAGATACCCTTCACTTAAAGAGCCAAAGAAGCTCTACACTTAATTCTTGACATAGAAACTGACAAGGAACATGCATAAAATGTGGTGTTGTAGAACAGTAGAAGAGGGGATATGGATTCTGTTGTTTGTACTTCAATAAAGACAAATTTATCATCAATAACAAAAGGAACATTAATATTTAACATTGCTTATCTCTAAAGTTTGCAATGTATATGATTCTCTATGAAATTATCAGGGTTATATGAGGAACTTAATTTCCAAGTCCTGTCTCTAGGCTTTTGATTCATAGATATAGTAAGTATCAGAATTTTCCTCACTTATTGCAAAGGATATATAAAAAGCTGTTCTATGTTCTAATTTATTCTGAGTTGTGTAAAAAAAATTTTTTTTTTCTTTGTCTTGAAACTGCATAAACTGCATCTCTGTTGCTGATCTGTTTACATGGATGCATGGGACAGCTGCTGTTAAAGAAAGCAATATTTAATTTAGACAAGGGCCAAAGAAATGAGCTTTGACAGAAAATCTAGTTAGTGCTTCTCAGTTGAAGGGCATTGTGGAAGAATATAATATTGCTATCTAGCATAGCATGGATGCCTCAATGTCACTGTAGACTTCTTGATTGTGGTTTTATAATGAAGTTTTAAAAAGACTAATTTGTCTTGCTCAAAGTGTTTTAGGCTAATATATATGAAAATACTATCTGTCCTAACTCAGTCAGGTTTGGTTTAACTCTTGCACACATATGCCATAAGGCTTGCTTTGATTTGCTTATGGTGGCAGTGTCCCATATTTTGGTCACATCTGGTGCTTTAAGGGAATGCTTTACCATGGGAGCATGGAAACCCAGCTGTGTCCTAGAAGTCGATGCTTGGTCAGATGGTGATTAAAATCTTCAGCAAAATAACTGCATTAGTACAAAATTCAAGTTTAGGCTATCCCTTGGGTACATCAGAAAACAGTGCCTGATGGGGAATTCATTGAAGTTTACCAATGAGTTGAAGACCTGACTCTCTGTGGCCCAGTAAAATTGCAGAAAAGACTTGAAGCTTACTGTAGGATTGAGTTTCTTGTACATGTCAGTGATACAGTGCACTTAAAGTTAACCTTGTTCTTACATGTATTGCTGCTTTGCCAAGGGCTCTTTCTGTATGCATGAGCGTCCTTGTGGTTTCACCGGTAGCTGCATCAGAGGCTTATAAGGCACCCAGAAGAGGAAGGGGGGGCATGGGAGAAGCGGTGCTGCAGAAATCAAAGGGGAAGGGAAGAACACGTAGCTGTTTTAGATGTTGCTGGCAAAGTGTGGTTTGTTTATCAGTAAAATGGATCAAAAAAGTGGTTAAACTAGCTTTTTTGCAGATCATAAACCCAGCAAGTACTAAAGTAAGCTTGTTCTTTTGATGTGTCTTGGAATTTCCTTTTAAAGAAACTTTTGCAGTGCTATATTTTTAACAAGCAAGTTAATCTGGGCCATTTCATGCTACTGGATTTGCATGTGCATCTTGCCTCTCTGTAATGCAGGACGATGGTGGAAATTTAAATTATTCTGAGTGAAAATAAACAACACTGAGTCTTCCAGCACTGGTTAAATTGAACAAAAGTAGTATCTCATTAAAAAAGGTTGTTTTTAATGGAGTGATCCCAAGGGTCTTGGGCAATAGCTTTTTCTTTTAGAAAAGTTGAAAGATTTTAAAAGCTAAATCCAGTTCTCTGCTAATATGACAGATACATATTATGAGTATTTTTATTTCAGCCATTAAAAAGATGTTATTCAATGCTAAATCTTAATGAATCCTGTGGGTTTTTATTTTTGTATGTTGTTTTTCTAAAATCTAAAAAGATCTCTTGAAAAGCCTTTTTTCCCCTTGATGCCAACACATTTAGATCAGACTGACCAAGATAATTATTTTGAAAGTTAATTACTGCTTTGTCTGCATTCTCAGACTATCTGCTGGTGTGATAGATCCTTGATAATACTGCAAATACATTGACAGACTTCAGTTTTGTGTTTTCCTGTACTTCAGTGTTAAACAGCCACTTGAGGAGTTAAATTCATGTTTCTGAAAGCTGCAGCTGTAAGTTGTTCTCAGTCACAAATTCTGGGTTTACATGAAGAGCAGTAGTGCTGAGAATAAATGCAAAAGGTCACCGTTTGCTTACAGGAATGGCATGGGAGCATCCTTTAGAGTTTAGGACCACTGTAAACATATTTTCCACAGGCCAGCCGTGTGTGTATAAATTTGCATATCCATGTTTTCTGTGTGTTAAGTGAAGTGGATGGTTATTTGCAAGGTTGGGACCTAATGCACAAAGGTGATACATGCTGTAGATGAATGGGTTTTAGTTTTTCAATGCTGTATTCAAGCAGAAGCCTTAACTCAGAACCACGTTTCAATCTGACTGTCTAGGAGGAGATGTGAAAACCTGTATGTAACCTATAGTTTGAGAACCTGTGCTGCACAGAGAATTCAAGTAGTGGTAATTGTGCTATCAGAACTGACTGTTCTATATGGTTGTAGGTATCTATTTGCATACTATGTAATTATCTGTTAATGTTTAAAATAAAGCATATTTTCTCTTTAGGATGTCAGTGGCGTGGGTAGCTTACTCGTTATTAGTGAATAGTAGTTCCTCCTTAGACATCCTTTTGGCAGAACCTAGATCATTTCCTTCTATATTTTTGAACAGAGCTGAAAGGAAGGATGTGGGCTTGATGCAGGCATTGCTAGATGTGTGTGTGGGCTTGGCCCTTATTGTACTTGAGGTCAAACTAAAGAATTGCGATTGTCCTCCAGCTTTGGAATTGATGGGTGTAGTCCAGACCCCACTGAGCCAATGGAAGGTTGTGCTGTTGACCTCAGGGGACCAGGCTTTGGCATCAGACACATAAACATTGACTTACTTGCTTCCTTATTTCTAAGGTTTGTAAGGCTTTGACCTGGACACCCTGTTATTTGTGATGATAAAAGTTTATGGGAAAGACAAGTTTCTAAATTAGGATGTGACAGCCTTGTTCCTTAGTGTAGTATTTCAGGAGAATCATTTTATTGTGTGATGATGTTATGTGTCCTCTCTTGTTACAATCTGCTATTAAAGTGGTGTGTAACTATTTGAGGTTTTCTTTTGGTCAGAAACCTGATACCTCAGCAACAAATAAAAGAAGATTTGACTGTTCTAGAGACCTGAAATACCAAGCGACTAACTTAAGGATGCTCTTTCAATTGTATCTCTACTTACACATGTTGCTAAGTATCTTGTATCTTGTCTTTTTACACATACAAAATTACATTGATATAATGATGATCAATGTATCCATAGAGGCTTACATACAGAGCTGACAGCTGTTCACAGCTCACTCAACTCTGCTGCCTCCAGAAACAAAATAACTAAAACTTTGATCAAAGAACTCCTTAATTTTTCTACTTTGTGTACTTGCCCAGTTCCTAGCATGGAAAATGCTTTGGATGGCCATGATTTCATAAAAACTAAGTGCCATTTCATTTCTCTTGCTTTTAAAAATAAATTGAAGGTGAGGACCCCTCTATCCTTACTGGTATTCCTTTCTGTTGGATCTGTAGTGTAGCAGCATTGTGAGACTTACTGTTTTGGTGTCTGTTACTGGTGGTGTATTTACTTGGGATTTCATTTTTAGAGAAGAATGTTGTCTTGGTACCTCTTGAAGGGCTTATGAAGGGAGGTGTCTTTGCCATTTCTGTTCCCTGGGGAACATTGCCTTTTCAGAAGTGCTTATACAGTTCTTGAGGATGACCTCAGCCTACCTAAGTTAAGAGAGGCTAAAGCCCTCTACTGAATCTCCTTTGCTTATGCTGCTCTAGGTGGTCCTCTAACTTATGGGTTATTAACCAGGTACTGAATAAGTGTAGAGTGTTCCCAAAAATACTTTTTACACTCTTTACAGTATTGCTGCACACTAACATACTTCTTTTTTTTTTTTTAATGCTCCTATATAGGGCAAATTCTGAGAAATGTAACAGTAAGTTGCATGATAAGCAATCAGCATTAGTGGCTTAGAGTGTTTAAGCTATGTGTATTGCTCTTAAAGAGAAACTCTCCAGAAAGGATATTTAACTGCTGGAAGAATTAGCCCGATGAGCATAGATACTTATAAGCAATTTTAGCAAGCATTAAATTTGGCTTTTTCTTCATTGGCAAGAAGTTTATTTTCAGTGTGAAGACTAGAATCTCTACATTGGCAAGGTTGATGTTTGGTAACTTTTTGGCCAAGCACTTTTTAGGTACAGCCAAGCTTAACCAAGAGTGATGTTTTCTGCAGAATCTGTGCTAAGGTAAAATAATCCAAAAAAGGAGAGTTAAATGGCATCAATTAAAGAGAGTTTAAAAAGGAAGAAATGCAATTAAACTGCTTGAAGAGTTTCTTAGTGGGTCTGTCTTGACGTTTCTCAGACAGCTTGTGACAAATTAAATGTTTTTTGTTCTTCCCTCAGCACCAATTGGCAGGCATTGTGCCTAGTTTCAAGGCTTTATTTCTCTCATGTCTTGAAGTGCTTACAGTGTTCCTGATAAATATTAGCTGACTTGACTTCTAATCATCACAGAACCATGTGTGTAGTGGGGGTCTCGAAGTTCCTAAATTCAGGTGCTTACTTGAAACATCAGAGTTCTTGCGTACATACTGACCCTTTGTGCTTAATGTTTCTTTGAACAAGAAGCAGATACATCCCTAGACTACCACTGGAGCTGCCTTGCTAGGTAGGTACACACAACACCCGCTGTGTTTGAGCAGTGCTGATACTGGGGAAATCTAAACAATGACACCTGCCCTGTTTAAAAAAATAAAAACCTTTTCTAAGGTGCACCAGAAGCTGTTTCAAAATCAAGGTCTTAGTTCTATTTATTGACCTTGGATTCTTTTGCAACACCTAATTCAATTTGTGATTGAATTTACAGTAAAGGATCTATACAAGAGCTACTAAACTGTTTTATATGCATTCCTTTGAGCGTAAGAAATAAATACCAGTATTAAAATGCTAAAATATCAGGAAATGGAGAACTGGAATTCTTCTACTTACCTTTGTAATTATGGGTCATATTGTAGCAGAGCATAAGTTGGACTTTTTCATGCAAAGTTCTGTGCAAATCTGGTGTAATATGTCCAGTGGAGTTCTGCTTTAAGAATGACAATGTTTTTTAAAAAAATTTAATGTTGAATTTCAAGAAATCAAATACAACAGATATTTGTGTTTTAAGGAGAACTGACATCCTAACTCTGTTCTGCAGAAATGCCAAGAGAGTTAAATCTGTCACAAGTGTTAAATGTATGTTTTCACACCAGTTTACTTAAATGAAGGGGTCTCGTCAGGCACAGCTTATCCTAGTCTACCTATGATCAATCCCACAGCAAAATCCTACCAGAACTACTTTGTCCTTACTGATGCTTCACTGCTTGTGTACATTGCTCTGATTTCTGGGATCACCCATCATTCATTCAGTGTGAGGTTAATCTCTTCCAGTTCTTTCTTTCCTATTAAATTGTGAGAGTGCTGCCATCCTTCTGCACTTACTGAATCATAAGAAATAACTGGAGATCTGTTAGCTCTCATAACTTGATATGTATTTTTGCTGCAAAGCTGTAGTGAAACCTGAGTTCAGGTGTGCCTCTTAGGATAATGTGATGAAGGTAGGTTGAAAGTACCCCATAATCTGGGTGAAGAGATTTTTTTATGAGGAAGGCTAAGTGACAGTCCACGTTAATTCTGCAGTGAAGAAAAACTGAAATGCTTTTACAGAAAAGCAATGTTTCTTCTGTATACTTAACTTTCCAAGCAGATTTCACACATGAATGGGGTTCTTGCTGTGAAGTATGTATGTAATGTTAGGAAACCATTTGTTACAGATTTTGCAATGCAGAAGCCAAAAGGGGAAACCCCCCCTCACCAAATATAGGGTGAGGTAAATCCTTGAAAGATGCGTAGCTTCTTTTGATGTTGCTGTGGAAGCCACATAGGTGGTTTTTCTTTCTTTCTTCTTTTTTTTTCCTTGGTCTTTTTTGATGGTAAATGACATAGACACTGGAACAGGAAAACAGAATTGAAACTAGTTCGATTCATTTTTCCCCTTGGAAACAAACTTCTAAACTCGTTCGAGGAATTGCCTTAGTTCTCAAGTTGCTTACAAAAAAGAGAAGATAACTTTATTGCAGCTTCTGCAATATCAGTACACCTTTTAGAATGGAATTTGCCAAATCTCTTAGAGGAGCGGACTGATAATCTGAGCGACAGGCAGTCACCTGCTTGTGTATGCATGTGTATAAAATAGTGTTGCAAATGTCCTGCAGTTAAAATCTAGCTGTATGTGTATGACAAAGTACCTAATATATGCTACAATCTCTGTTGTACCTCGTAAACAACTTTAGAGTCTTCTTTCTTAGTTACCTCCTTGAAAGACCTGGAAATGTAGGCCTTCTGCTGTTTTCTTCAAAGCCAACCAACCAGTTCAGTTATGGTTGGGGCAAGTCTGTTTTGCAAAATAACCAAAGAAATGCAAATGTGTTCGAGTCTTTTAATAAACACAAAACCCAAAGATGAATAGAACTTGACCCTTGTGCTTAGTGATGTTGTAATGGTATCCTGTTCTAAATTAAATCCCAGGCTAACCTGTGCTTTGTGGATGTAGACAACCATTTCATCGAACTGCCAGAAGACTTACCCCAGTTCCCAAATAAACTTGAGTTCATTCAGGAAATTTCAGAGATACTAATGGCTTTTGGAATTCCACCTGAGGGAAACCTTCACTGCAGTGAAAGTGCCTCCAAGATGAAGAGCCTCAGAGCATGTGACCTGGTTTCTGATAAAAGAAATGGGAACATAGCAGGATCACCTTTGAATTCCTATGAGCTGCTAAAGGAAAATGAGACTATTGCAAGACTCCAAGCACTTGTTAAAAGAACAGGTGTGAGTCTCGAAAAGGTAAGCTATGCAATTATCTGCACTCTCTCTTGACCTGCAGTAGCAGGTGGTCTGAACTCATTGTCCAAAGACTCTGTTCTTGTCTGTCTTCACTAGAAAGAACTTTATGTTAATATGTTCACAAACCTGGTGAACATCTGTAGAGACAAGGGCAAGCCTGGGGTAGAGGGGGAGTGGGATTTAACCCCACAACATCCAGGAAAACCTTTGGCTATCCCTCAGGTGTTTCTTTGCCAAGATAATGTCTTTAAAAATACACCTTGCCTTGTTTGTTCTTGGTTTTAAGATTTATCCTAAATTTACTCCACTTTCTTATGATTTACATGGCTAAAACTGACATCCAGAATATGTATAATTTTGCTTGTATATAATATGCTTGCCATAGGGATACTGTGATGCTTTTTTCTGGTTGATGTTGTAAAGTGCATTAGTGTCTGATTCCCAGCAAGTGAATATGCACAGCTCGTGGTGACCCTGGTTGGATTTTTTTGGGCCATTATAATTGGGAAAAAAAAGTGTCGCCCTTTTTGCAGAAAAGATATTACCTGAAAGACCACTATGGGTTTTTTGAGCCTTTGTGGAACGGAATGAAGATTTTCTCAGCAAAGATTTTATTTCTTGCATGTTTAAATTATCTTGACCAGTTCTTCATTGCTGAGTCTGATTCCTACCTGTGTGACTGTAACTTGGGTTACAGGTGGGGCCAAACAGAGATAGAAATTGTGTGACCTGCAATAGGTTGGGGAGGAGAACCACTTTGTCGGGAGGGAGCTGCAGGGGGGTTACAGGAAGAAGCATTTGGTTACTAGACAGGGTTAGATGCTCAAATCAGCTGTGTTCCTCTTCTCAGGTTTTTCTTTTGCATTGTTTTCTTGTTCAGGGGAAAGTTGGTAAGAAGCTTTTGTTCTTTTGCTGAACAGATTGGGAAGTGATGGGAGAAGTACAGGTCTTCTTTTAATTTCTTCTAAGTTTTTGAGCATTTAGGCCTTATCTACTCTGTGCCCTCTTCCATAGTAGTTAAAGTCCCATTTTACTAGCATTTTTTGTGATGATAGTAGTGTATAGGTTATAACTGTCAAAATTTTCTCAAATACTTAAATAATTTTTAAAAACGGCTTAATACCAAATACCCAATTAGTGGAGAATGTATAGATGCCAAGTGCTACTTATGGGACGCAGTCAGAAGAAATGGCTGAATAGCAGAGCTCTCTCTAGCAGGGAGTATGGCTGTAGGATGCTATTTATAGCTGGCCTTGGACTGCTATAACCAAGGTGCTTAAGAAGCATGGGACAGCTGCAGCAACTGCATCATTGTGCAGATGTTGTAAGCTCTAGATATTATGTCTAATTATATGTGGCACTGCCTCTTATAATAATTAACAAAGGCAGGGTAGCAAATGTGTATTCAAAATGATGCATGAATGCTTGTGGCTTTGACTTTTTTTTTTTTTTAAGATACTCAATTCCTATCAGAACTAATAGGAATTGAATATCTGGAGCTCATATTGCTGTTTTCATAAACCTTAGCCCACGTGTTAACTGAAAATGCATGTTATTTCGTTAGAGATTACTTTGGGCTGTGTAGTAATGAATTGTGCATTATGCTGCTAAAGACTTAGGTTAAAGGAAATTGGCTACTAGACATGCACAGCTGCTTCTTACTGTGTGTTTCTGTCTTCATTTGAAAGCTGGTATGTATTGAACTGTAACAGTACTAAACCTGGACTTGTATTACACCAGACAGAAATATGTATTTGCCTGATATGCAGGGGTAGTAAAAACCCCTAAAAAGCCTATGCAGGTGATTAAAGGGTAAAAGAAAGTAAATTAAGTATATGGCATACGTGGGCACATATATGGTTGTTATCTATCCTTTTGTAATCTAATGCGTATCCAGTGCAACCAATACTAAAGTAGGTTATGGTTTATTATTGAGATTAGAACTTTTATAGACAAAGGTTTCTTTCTAGATTTTTTGACATTGCTGTTTTATTACAGTGCTTGAAACTGTAAGTAATTTTTTTTTTTTTAATTGGAATGTTGACTTGAAAAGTAGCAGCTGAATGGCGTATTAAGATCTTGTATACTTAGTATACCTGACAAAGCTACAATACAAATTTTTTTTTGTGTTCCCTTACTTTCTCAGTTGGGGGTGCGAGAGGAGACCAGTAGCAAAAAGGATCTTAAAATTCAGTGTGATGAAGAAGAATTCAGGATTTACCAGCTGAACATTCAAATCCGCGAAGTTTTTGCTAACCGCTTTACACAAATGTTTGCAGATTATGAAGTATTTGTCATTCAACCCAGTCAGGACAAGGAATCTTGGTTTACAAACAGGGAACAGATGCAAAACTTTGATAAAGTAAGTTGTAATAAGATATGTCAATATGATATGTCAATGTGAAAAGTGAAACCGTATTCAAGCCTAAGACTTTTTTATTGGGCCATAAAATGAGAAACAGTACTGTCAAAATTGTAATTTCTTCCTTAAATTTCAGTGTTCTCAAAAAAAGTCACATCTTGTGTATTATGTGGAAAAATATATACATACATACACTTAGAGCGATAAAGATACTTTTTTTAAGGATACTGTAGAAAAATACAGCTTGCTGTAAAAAAAAAAAGGCTTAGAAAGGACTCACTTTGTGGCTGATCTCTACATTAAGTTTAAATATTACTAGTGAAAATGAATTATTATTATTTTTTTTTTTAATCTAAAAACAGAGGAATTGCTGAATATGTTAATGGCTAAAGCCATGACCCCACACAACAATGCTTAGGGAAGAGTGGCTGGAAAGCTGCCTGGCAGAAAAGGACCTGGGGGTGCTGGCTGACAGCTGGTTGAACATGAGCCAGCAGTGTGCCCAGGTGGCCAAGAAGGCCAACGGCATCCTGACTTGTGTCAGAAATAGTGTGACCAGCAGGAGTAGGGAAGTGATCGTGCCCCTGTACTCGGCACTGCTGAGGCCGCACCTCGAATACTGTGTACAGTTTTGGGCCCCTCACTACAAGAAGGGCATTGAGGTGCTGGAGCGTGTCCAGAGGAGGGCAACAAAGCTGGTGAAGGGTCTAGAAAACAAGTCTTATGAGGAGCGGCTGAGGGAACTGGGGTTGTTTAGTCTGGAAAAGAGGAGGCTGAGGGGAGACCTTATCGCTCTCTACAACTACCTGAAAGGAGGTTGTAGCAAGGTGGGTGTTGGTCTCCTTTCCCAAGTAACAAGCGATAGGACGAGAGGAACCGGCCTCAAGTTGCATCAGGGGAGGTTTAGACTGGACATCAGGAAGAATTTCTTTACCGAAAGAGTGGTTAAGCATTGGAACAGGCTGCCCAGAGAGGTGGTGGATTCACCATCCCTGGAGGCGTTCAAAAAAGGTGTAGACGTGGCACTCCAGGGCCCGGTTTAGGAGGCCTGGTGGTGTTGGGTTGATGGTTGGACTTGATGATCTTAGAGGTCTTTTCCAACCTTAATGATTCTATGATTCTATAACACTTGCGTACATATGTACCAAATGTACCCCTAGCTCTTTTCTAGGGAACCACAAGACCCAATTCTTCAAATTTTACTACTGTCTTCATTACTGGAGATCAGATATTTGTCAGTGGGGTAGTTCACGTGGGTGAAGATTATGTTGCAGCACTGCCTGCTAAAATGCTAATCTGATTCCCATAAAATCGTATGAAAAGATTCTCATCAACTTCATAAGCTTTGAGCCCAGCCAGAAATACATACTATCCATACCTGCAGTACTGTTTTTTTGGTTTGCTGGGATTCTGTTGCAATTTTTAGAAAATTAAGGAAATGCTAAAATAACAGTTTAATAATTATTGTGCTATATAGTAGGTGATTGTCATGAAATTGAAGATTTCGTATGGACTGCCTGTTTCAGAGATAGAATTGGTGTGTGTAACAAAACTAGGCTTTAAGTGGCACCAAAGCACTGTAATACTTCCTTGATAAGAAAAATCGGTGCTTTTGGTGGACGTATCTCTCTCGAGACTCCCAAACACTCTTATCTCTTCTTGTCTGTTAGGCATCTTTCTTATCGGACCAGCCTGAACCTTACTTGCCTTTCCTCTCAAGATTCCTGGAGACCCAAATGTTTGCATCTTTTATTGACAATAAGATTATGTGCCATGATGAAGATGACAAAGACCCTGTTTTGAGAGTATTTGATTCTAGAGTGGATAAAATTAGGCTGCTAAATGTTAGGACACCAACTCTGCGCACATCCATGTATCAAAAGTGCACAACCATTGATGAGGCCGGTAAGTGTTACTTTCTTGACACTTAAGAAAATACAACTAGTCAGTGCTGTTTGTTGTAGATATTAGGTTAAAGTTAAGTAACAATTCATGCTTTGAAACCTCAAAAAAAAAAAAAAAAAAAAAAAAAGAAAGCTGAGGTGTAAAGCTTAAGTGGGGAACTAAATGTTACATAGGAAGCTGAGATGTGAGATGAAATTCGTGTAAAGTTTAATTGAACTCAACTGTGTTCCTGCATGCTTTGTGTGAAAAATGTTTAAGCTTAAAAAGATAAATGTTTTTCTCCTTTTGGTGTCCGTTCTTTGATATTTAATAAACTCTTGTACTGTTGTACCTGTTGGGGTCAGTAAGAAACTTCCACCTCCTCTCTTAAATTTGAGATCTGCTTTTAGTTGAGGATGTGTGATTATAGATACACGTCTGATTAAGACACCTTTAAAAAAATTAATTTTCTTACTATTTCAGAGAAATCTATTGAATTAAGGCTAGCAAAAATAGATCACACTGCAGTCCACCCACACTTGCTGGACATGAAAATTGGACAAGGGAAATACGAGCTTGGATTTTTTCCCAAGCTTCAGTCTGATGTTTTATCCACTGGACCAGCGAGCAACAAGTGAGTAAGCTAGAACAACAGGTGCTGGATCTTGGTGAGATCTATAGAATGGTACTAAACCAGAGATACTAGAAAGCAAATTCAGTATCTNAAAAAAAAAAAATAAAAAAAAAAAAAATTAGTATTTTTTTTTTTTTTTTTTTTTTTTTAAGTGAGAACAAATCAGATTATGTGGGTGGGTTGTGTGTCGTGGGTTTTTTTGTTATGTCTCTTGGGGGTTTTTTTCCCCTCTTTTTTCCTTTTTTTTTTCTTTTTTTTTTTTTTTTTTTTTTTTTTTTTCTTTTTTAAATCTGGACTTTCAGAAGCAAATTGACTTAAAGCCCTATTATGTTTGACGTTATAGTTGATGTACTTTGAGTTACTCGTAATTACTGTTGATACAAAAGCAGATCTCCTTATTGGGTCTCAGTGAAGAGCTAGCAAATAATTTAGGATATCTTCTTATAAAAACTTTGAAGGAAGAGGAAAAAGGTGTAAATTGTAAACAGATATTAAAAAAATGGAAAAATATAAAGCAAGTGCGTGTGATCTAATTTTCTGAAATCCTTTGGTTGTCCAATGTTGCATCTGTCTACAGAGATTCTTTGTGTGTATTTGCAGCTGCACTTTGTCTGATGTAATTGATGTTGACATGTTCAATATACAATAAGATAGAAACTTCTTATTTCCCTCATTGTTGCTCCCCTTCACCTAACTCTTGACATTTGCTTAATAATATTTCTCTGTCTGTAGGTGGACAAAGAGAA
>WAAD01005896.1:2035-104846 GCA_013389945.1 Fregata magnificens
TGCTCCCCCGCCTCCCTGGGGGGCTCCCGCCGCCTCCTGCCCCGGCCCCCTCCCCGCCGGCTGCTGTTGGCTGGGGTTTGCGGGGTCAGGAAACACGGGCTCGGTAAAAAGAGCTTCGTCGGAATAAAACGCAGCATTCAGGTTCATGTTTTTTTCTTAATTCTATCCATAAGCTGACTCTTCATTTGGGAAACATTGGAGCCACTGCCACTCCCCTGAATTTTAATTCATTGTCATTTAATCCATTACACATTATGAGGGTGTGATGATTTTGCCAGTAGTGAAAACAAAGGAAGGGAAAACAGAAAACCCGAATGTTTAAGCACTCTGGTGGGATGTGAGACCTTAAAAAGCCTCTGCTGTCCTTTTTCCCTCTTTTTTTTGGGTACAGCAATAACACTGCATACTGCAAAGAAAAGGTACCATGTGTGCAGTGTATCTACTACCTTGTATGCTCCGGGGTGTGTGGGATTGTGCTTCTTATTACAAAAAAAAAAAAAAAGTTAAAAATGAAATTGTAACTTTCAACAGATGCATTTGAATATTTAGTCCTCTGTATGAAAAACAGCAGAATGCTTCTCTCCTGATTGTATTGTTTTAAACTTTTTTTATATTACAAATGCCTGTATTTAGGTTCATAAACATTATCTATGGCTACCATACCCTGAAATGCAAAATTATTTGAATTTGGTATGCATTTATTTCTGTTCATTATCACAAGATCATCTATATTTATAGAGGAATAGAAATTTATATATATTAAATACCATATTTTTAATTTCTCTGAAATAAATTGAGGTTTTGTACAAAGCTATCTTGTCCCTTTACGTATTCCTCTGACTAACTCAAATACTGTGTGAAAGCAGTGTATATACTACAAGATGTGTGGGATCCCTTTTTTCTTTTCTTATGTTGAGTTCACAGTAACAAGCTGGAATTCAGTGTAGGAATTCATTGTGCATTTTGGTTTTTATCTCTGGGCCAGTCTAGATTAATCCTTCAAAAGAAGTAATGTAAACTGTTCAAGATCTCTGACAGGGTATGGTCAGTGGTGTGAAATCCAAGAAGAGATCTGCTATATGGCAGGAGAAGAAAGAAGCTCACCAGTTCTTTTTCTTTTTTTTTGTTTTTTTTTTTTTTTTTTGTTTTTTTTTTTTTTGTTAAAGAAAAGGGTTCTCTCAACTTAGCCTTTCTTCTCCCTTTCCTATTAAAATAAAAAAAAAGATTTTCTCACTGCTCAAAATGGCACTCAGACTATGTTGCAATATTGTCAGCATATTTTAATGAGTAAAATAGTTGTGTTTTCCTGAATTTGGAATGTTTGGTAAATCCAAAGGTAAATGATATGTTCACGAAAGCATTTCAGCTTTATGGAAAGTACACGCATTCTTAAACCTTTCAACACAACACATCCTTTTTTCCTTTTTATTTTTCCTAATTCATTGTTCAAAGTGCCATTCTATAAGCATGGGTTTGTTAGGAAAGACCAGCTAATTATGAGACTTGATTTCTGATTTCCAGTGTTGTAAGCTAGTGTGGCATTTCATTCTGTCGATCTGGAGGAAGATGTAAATGATTTTTGGCTTGTTTACTTTTTTCAAATCATGATGTGTAAACAGCTATAGAGAAGTAAAGGAAGCTTAACAAAATTTCTCTAATGAGGTGAGACAAGAGGGCAGGGCTTTTTTTTGTTATTTTAAAATTTGTTTTACATAAATGCAGTTCCTGCTTTCTAAGATATTTTGCACTTTTTTCTCAATTTTTGCCCCCCCCTACCCCCTTTTGGGGGGATATTTTAGCGTTTAAAATTGTACTGGTCAGCACTCAGCTAATGACCTGAAGTACAAGCCATTTAATTTCAGTTGCAATGGAATTCTTTCTGGTCAGTGTGTACACATTTGAGCCATTTTGACTGATCTGTTTTCTTGCAGCTGAATGTATGTGATTTATTTATGCATGGGAGAACACATTTATTTGTAATGGAGACTTTGTATTTATGGTAGGGATGGGAGGACCAATTTTTTAAAAATACTTTCAAAGATGAGTAATAGAATTGTCGTTTCTACATGAAGTAAAATGTTGTCAATATGTGCAGTTCATGATTTGCAGCAGGTATGGATCCCCTTCAGTTCTTTGGGATTTTTTTCATAGATTGCAGAGCTGAAGCTCCATGTTCAATCTTGGTTATTTTAATAAATATACTAGAGAGCACAATGTGATTATTTAAAAATCATTTAAAAGAGCAAACCCCTGCTTTTTTGTTTGCTGATTTCTGTGAACTTTCACAGGGCAATAATTTGCAAAGGTCACAGTCATTACTGAATGCTGTGGTGCTATCTGTATGACTTGCCTACCTTTTTATACCTTTATTTCTCAACACATAATGGAATTTGAGACTCTTTATTAATATGATACAAAGGTGTCTTTTGCATGGGTATACTGCAGTCATCATTTAATGTTTTACCTCGCTGTTAAAAACAAATCTATCCATTGCTCCAGGGAAGTTAGATAGGATTTTTTACAACGCAGTCTGTGTAATTGATGTACCGTGTTTACCAGAGAAAGTATCACTGTTTACAAAGAAGCAGAGTTGCCCAGTTCTCTTGTCCCTGACAAGAAGGATAATATAAGAACAAAACTGTGGTATAACAAAGTTTGTTGGGCCAGAAGTACTTAGGGCATTCCTTAGTCAACAGCTTTGCTTTCTCTCATGGGGTGTATTTATAGCCTGAGATGAAGGGGCACTCAGAATCTCCATTCCCCTGAAGAGGGCTGTAGCCAGGAGAGCTGGGGATGCTGATTTGCTGTTCATCCTTCAGTAACAGTAATGCTCTTTAATGTAGTGGCAAATTTGTGGTATTGGATTGAAATTATATGCTGTTTCCATAACAAATCCTATTGGGAAGGAGAAGGATTTCTGGTTTGTTCATATAGTAATGCCCCAAATTTCTGGTATATGCATATACTTTTAGAAGTGTTGGGTTTTTTTAAATGAGTGGCAAGGCTGCAATCCAGTGGGCCTGAATTCTGCCCTCTGGATGATGCCCACCCTTCTGCTGCCATCCCAGTGCTTGTTGTTGGGCACAAGTACAATTACAGGTGGTGCTGAGGATCCCTTTCATTTAAATGGACAGTATTTGCATTTTTTGTGTTATTCAAAGGGATGATAATTCAGCATGAGAAGAGGCTGCTGTATATGTACAGGATGAGTATTTTTCAGAATGGGCTATGGGCTAGGACCTCATCAGTCTTTTGCCACTCCCAGTCACAAGAGACAACTTCCAGACCAACATGGTGAACCTTTTGAAAAGGTGTGCGCCCTGCAGCTGACCAGAGAAGGCAATCCTGAGTTTGGTGTGACACGCGTAATTTAAAATTATTGAGGGTACTCTTGCAAAAAGCTTGCGTTTTTGTGACATAACTCCTCAATTCCAGTGCTGCATGGCCTCAGAAAGAGCTTCAGCTAGCAAAACTCATGACGGCTGAAGAGGTGGTAAGAGGTTAAATGCTTACCTATAAAAATAAGGAAACTGAGGTAAGGCTCTGTTTTCATCACAAATTGACCCTCTAGTGCTCAAACACTGGAATTGCATTATATTTGACATGGTTCCAATGACAGCACTACAGGACTGTGTGGCAACACTGTGCAAAATCAGTTNTTGTGAACCCAGAGCATCATTGCTCTGCATGTTATGCAAACTTGGAGTGGATGGATCATAGGGATTCTGAATTCAAATGTTGATTTAAAAATGCAATTCCTTTAGCTGCTTGGTCCCATTAGAAGTGAGGGTTGCTCTCAGGTGGGAGTTTCTCATATTCATAAATCTCTTGCCTCTGTTGTTCATCAGTTGAGCTGGAAGGCTTAGGCAATGAATCATGCTCATATGGAGAAGGGGAACTTTATTTTTCTTGCTTTGGACAGAACCCCTTGCTGCCTGTGTGTTTACAGCACAGAAGTGTCACCAGAGAAATTCTTTGTTCTGAAGCTCCTGATCAGTTTTGAAATAGCAGTACCTTAATTGTAAAAATGGGTTAGCGGGTTTAGGAAGAAGGGCTTGGTGACTAATGCTGAGGCTTTGCTTTTCACAGTTTAGTTTTTAGAAGTCTCCAAGCATTTTAAGATGTGAAATAGATGCTTAAGAACAAACTAAGCACACCAGGATTAGGTCCTGGACACAATGCAAGCATTATGAGCCCCATATTCATTTGAGAGTAGCCCAGTGACAGTATTAAAGCAGACTAGATAATACTATGCCCTGGAAGAAAAAAGAAAGGCGTAATTGCATTTACTTGCCAACTGAAATTCACTCTGCACCTTTACTTGGTCATCTGAGGTCACTAAACAGAGAAGCGAATATCATTTCTGTCATGTGGGAGAGATGTCAGTGAATCAGCAAAATAGGCCTTAATAAGCAATATATAATTGCAAGTGCAACGTTTTCCAGATAAAAGCAATACCACTTTGATAGTTTAGTTGTAGACAATGCTTTTAAAAAATTCAAATGCTTTAAGAAAACATGCTGATTTTGTAGGCCGTGACAACTGTGTTTCAGATCTCAACTTGTGTTTAGTCTAAACTTCCAGTGTAACCACATCAGAGAGTCTTCCAGGTATGAGGTCTTGCCCTTGTTTGCATTCAAATCAGCAGCATTAAGTTGCTTATCTTGAGGTTGAATAAATAAACTTTAGTCTTCTACTCAGACAACACTTGCTGAAGACCCACATTCAGTCACTGACCTCGTGTGAAATGCTGCTGGGTTGAGACCCCACAAGCCTTGTCCAAGTATCCCAAGGTTTTGTTGCCGTGCGTGAAAGTATTGGACGTGATTGAACTGCACTAAGGTGGAAACTTGGCAATAACCGTTAAACTCTGGTGGAAACACGCTGCGTTGGGAGGCTTCTGTCAGCCGCCATGGAAAGTATTTTTGATGGGCTGTCTTAGAAATAACTTCTTCAGAAATATTGAAGAGAGAGACTTTTATCTGCGATTCGCTGTCTTTTGGATAGTTGCATTATTAATGGTCTGCAATGTTTAATAAGGTGTTATCCTAGGCTAACATAGAAGGCTACTGTATGTCAGTAGTGCAACACAGTAGGTGGAACTTGTCCACACTGTAATATCACCAGGATCTCGTTGGGTGAGGGAGAAGAGTATTTTTGTCTAGTTGTGGTATAACTTGGCTAGTGTTGCTTGCTACAGCACAAATTTAAAAGTAATTTATCATGGCATAGTTTGATGACAAAGATCACAAAAAAAATGAAAGTGGCCTGTATCCTTCAGGTGGGATGTCTTGATGCTGTTTTCTTGCATACTCATTTGTATAATTCAGATATTTTATAACTGTTTTACATTCCATGACTCAGTGCTAGTCTCATTGCTGCGTTTAAGTGAGACTAACAGTATGACTCACCGATGCTGTATGACTGGTCCTGTTGTCTTGTTCATGTTAATTACTGTTGCTTTGTTACTGGTAACTTCTTTGACCTTCACTACCACGCTCAGAGTACTACAGAAGTTAAGGACAGGACTGATAGAAGTTAAGGACAGGACTGATAGCCACAGGAGCGTGCAGTCCATTTGAGCAAGACAAGAGCATGTCAGTCCCCCCCGGCAGCTTGCCCATTACTGGTTCAACGCCTGCTGCTGCATCTTGGGCGCTGGACTGTCACCCTCCCTCAGAGGTAATGTTTGCAATCTTCTGCGAACTCCATGGATGTCCTACTGGCAGCAGCACTACTGGGGCTGTGCTAAATTGGCTCATTTTCCTGGCTGCCCGAGCAATGTGCTGGCTCTTTTGTTTTTCCCCCACCTACCTAGGGTGGAGGCTATCCTGGCTGCTCTTAATGCCTGCATTTGACAGAGGAAGTTACGGGCAGTATGTGCCATTACAACATCCCCGGCTGACCTTTTGTGGCTCATATTCTGCTGCTCGCTTGCCCATGCCCTCTCGGGTAACCTCACTGGAAGTCGCCTTGCTCTAACCAGTGCCAGAATATAACTCATTCAGATCCCAATTTATTCTTGAGGACTCACTGTGCGGCGTTCATCGTGTTCATCACAAAATCATTGCTGTCCAAATAGAGAAGTGACTTACTTACTCTCAAGTTGTTTTACAGCTTCTTTATTCATGACATTTTACTGTTAAATACAAGCACAAATACTATCCCCAAGGAGCTGATCTTGAGTTAATACTGAGAGTGTAGTGTGAGCAAATAAGGATTTTCCACTTGTTCAAATTCAGGTATTACTGCGCATTGTGATAAATTGGCTCTGTGTAAAATTGAGAAGAAAAGGGTGCAATCACACCTTCATGATTGCCTTCAGGAAAATGAGTGTTTCATTTATAGCCTACTCATGTACAAATGCATCTAAAGAGGAAATAAAATAAAATAATAAAAAAAAAAGCCAACACAAAACCTCAAGGTGGGCTTCTCAAAATATTTATATAAATAAAAAAAATTGCAGGATAAACAGCTCATCACAAAGTCAGATTTTGCTATGACTCTTGTTAACTTTTCAGTACTTCTTTGTCTATAATGGTGAAAGCTTCACTTTTATTTTCTGTGAACAGGGAGGGGAATTAGTCACTTCTTAGCATGAAGCCCTCTGTTAAAAGACTGCAAGTAGTTTACTTATTTGCTTCTTAATTAAAAAAAAAAAAAAATTCTAATTCTGAGGGAGGTGAAAGAAAATTTTGCAACATGCTCAAGGGGTTAGTATTTTGTAGGATTGGGCACTTCACTGTTACTGAAATCAATGGAAGCAAATGGTGTTCGGCTGCAAAGGTAAGAAAATGGGATCTGACCAATTCCAGTTAGGAGCTGCAACTGGGATGGCTGTAACGTGGTGTCTGAGTGTAGCCTCCACTTCCTGACACCAAGGCAAAGATTTGCAGTTCCTGAAAGGTGGAGCGTGCCAGCCCTAAGCCCACATGTGACAACAAATGGAGACCACTGTGACGAACGCTGCTAGACCTGGCACCCTTGGTGGTGTGCTGGGGCTGCTGTCCCCTGGTGCTGAGGACATGGGGGGAGAGAGAGATGGAAGTGGGGGCCTGGGAAGACAGGGGGCTGTGTTGTGTGGGCGAGGAGAGGTCAGAGAGGCAGGAGGAGGAGGAGGAGGGACTGCTAGGGAGAAGGCAGTAGGAGATGGTTGTCTGCATGGGCTGGGTTTGAAATGATGAACTGGGGACTATGGCCGTGCAGGATTGGTGCCTCTCCTGCCAAGGGTAGCTGAAGGCCACTATAACTCAGATGTGGGAAGGGGATGGCTTCCCAGAGTGTCCAGAAACTGTGGGGAGGTCCTCCAGCACGTGTCCCAGAGTCGTGGAAGATGGAGGCAGGGAAACAGCTTTTGTCTGGGTGTTTCTGAATCACAACAAGACAAAACCCTCTTCGTTGCGTCACAGAAGAGGAGCAAGCAGAGTGGGCTGCAAAGCTGGGGCTGCGGGTGGTGGTGGGCCGGGGAGCAGGGCAAGGCGAGGAGCCCAACCAGAGCCAGCTCTCTCTAGATGGCAACCACAGGGTTTCCGCCAGGTTTCCCTGGATCCTGTTTTCCGCTCCAAGATTAAAAATCTCCCCTCAGAGGAGAACGAAAAGGAAATTGTGTGGTAGGCTTTGCTATGTTTCCAGCTGACTTTTTCCATAGAAGCGGGCAGTTGGGCCCAGTGTTTCTTAAGATATCTTTACAGTAAGAGTAAAATCCTGGTTCTACTGAAGGCAATAGCAAGCCTCCCACTGGCCTCAGGAGGGCTGTAATTTCATCTTGGCTTCAAGATGCATTAGGAAGTGCATGGAGATCCTGGGGACAGAAAAATAGAAAGTCAAAAATAAAGATTTCTTATCTGAAAGCTGTTCATAGTGCTTAGTTCATTTCATCAGGCTTCAAAATATTTTCAGTGTTTTTCTGATCCTGTTTATTAAGAGTATATAGGTACTATCCAGCGGCAGACATTATCTAGGCATGTCTGACTTCAGTACCTCACTCCTCTGTTTTGTCAAAAAAAAAAAAGATCAAGATTAGTTTCTCAAAAATGATCAGTTACAGAATACTTGTTTTGATTTTAGGGTCCTTTTTTAAAAAAAAAAAGTTGTAATCTCTATTTGAAATGGGGCTGCTTTTACTTCTATGCGTGCTGACAATCTGAATGTCTAGCAGGTATTTCCACTATCATTTGTTTTTCCAATTCTTTGTAAAAGTCTCATTTTATACTTTCTCAGAAGTGTTTTTTCTTGCAGCAGTTCTGGAAATAGCTTTTCTTCACAGCCAGTGAGAAGATGTGTACCATCCGTGAAGGCAGCCTGGAGAGCAGGCACAGGCAAACTGCAAAACAACATAACTTGTGGAATTAACACTTCAAGTTGACACCCATTAAAAATATTCGGAGATTGACTCAGCCTGCCCATGTTGCACAAATAACATGCTTGGCTCTGAACGATTCAAGATCTTATCTGCTCTCAGCACAAGTTCAGTGTGGAGGGCCTGATCCTGTTCTCATTAACCTCCAAAGGAGTTTTGCTGCTCACTTCAAAGAGAATTACATCAGCAGCATTTGCAGTGAAGCACATGCAGTTCCTGTATCTTTTCCCTTTTTTCTTTTGCTTTTTTAAAAATTACATTCCAAACTACAGCAAAACAAAAAGAGGCTAGGAAGCAGTCAAAATAAATCTGCTGTCTGTTGAGCAGTGTTAGTGCACGAGAGCTCTGTTTGTTTGGAGTTCTTAAGTGCAAACTGAGAGTAGAAACCAGCAAGAGCTGAGATTATCAAGGGTTTGGTTATATTTGTGACTGAGTACCCTCAATTCCCATAGTCCCTGTGACGGGACCCTTGCACGGTCCAAGGTATTTCTTTGCACTTTGCACAACTATTTGCAAAGAACTGGAGCTGAGCCGCTGAGTTCACCCACGGGTAATGTATCCATGTAAACAGCAGTGCCTACGGTGGTCACTGCAAAAGGCTCTGCTAAGCCCCGGGGAAGGTAACTGCATTCCTTCTTTGTTTTCCCTGTGCATAGCTTTTGAAAAGGAGGAGGCATGTATGGAGGAGGGATGGGATGGAGCAACCATTGGGGATTTTGTTTGTTTTTCTGTTTCTTCCAGGCTGTCAGATTAAATAGCAGAATGAATTCACCCGCATTTTGCCTTTTTACTTTTATTGTTTTGTAGAAGAAAAGCCTTGTGACTCTACAAATACACTGGTTCCTATGGGGGAGGGAGCAGCAAGCATGTCACTCAGCCGTTCAACATACTGCATGGGTTTTAAAAACCCTCTTTGTGCTGGAGGAGCATGGCACCCGAATGCATCACCCACCATGGTATGCACCAGCAGAGTCTGTTCCTGGTTCTAGAAAAAACATCCCTGCCTGTGGAGGCCCAGAGGGACTCCCTGCCTCTACCGTCCCCTTTCCTCCATCTCCAGGCCATAACCACAAGCACCTGCCTCAGTTCAGATGCTGATCTCTGCTGCATGTTTGTCCATGAGGAAGCCGTACAAGATCATCATCCGCTGCTACCTGGCACCCAATGGTAATGAGATGGTGCCAAACTTAGATAGTTATTCCTGTTGTCTGCCAAACTCAAACCTTTAGAGTTCAGCTTAAAGGGTCTTGTATTCCCATTTCCTATTTGCTCGCTTACCTGGTTTCAAACCTATGAAGTCATCCACTGTGGGGATGCATCTCTGTGCTGTCCTGAGGGAGTAGACATGAACCAGCTCGCTTCCAGTCTTTGAGGGTTTTTTTCCCCCCTGCCCTACTGTTGCCCTGTTTGATTCTCAGTCAGCCTTGCCAACTCCTCACCATGCTGGAAGATGGTTTCCTTACCCCCATGCTGCAAACACCCTCTTCCCCCCGGCTGTGGGCAGGCATCCCTCCAAGCTGTTTCCTTCTCACTTTGGCAAGTCTTCTAACACAAGAATCGGGGCAAATGACATGTGGGGACATGAACCTCTGCTTTTTTCTCCGCCATAACTACCTCAGCCACTGGAAACTTTGCTGTTCGCCGGTGGGTCCCGATGTGTGTCACCATCTCGGCCCGTAGCACTCTCCACAAGTATTCACTGAAATGCAAGGGGAGTCTGAGCCTGCAGTTCTGCACGCCCAGTGGGGCTTAAAGTCTGGATCTACCTGTCTGCTGTAAGACCAAGAGAGTGGGAATAGGACTCAAATTTTCCATATGTCCCTTGTATATCCTGATAAATAGGTTATTCTGAGGATCTGTCCTCTCTTTTTTTAACAAAGGAACTACTAAGCATCTTTGGTTTCTCATAATGCAAGATGGGAAGAAGACTGAAATTGTAAAGTTTCAGAAGACAGGTGGGTGACCTGTTTCCAAAGCATCATGACAAGTGCCTGGCGCTTGGCTCTTTAGTTTGGCCCTTGCACTCTGTGCTGTCTTCTTTCTGGTGTCAGGAGAACCCAAAAACCTTTCTGAAATTCACTGGTGAATTTTGACATGGTTAATATGGAAACAAGCACACACTTTTAACAGTAAAACTGCTGAATGAGAGAAGCATCCAAAGGTTTCGGTGGAAGCTCTGTTACTTGGAGCCTTTAAATCCAGGTGAGCTATCTTCCCAAAAGATAAGCTCTTACACACCATCAAATTATTACATTTGATACAGCTATTAATGATACAATTCTGTGGCTTGTTTGCGTTAAAAGACCGGGTTAAATAATTCTAAATGTTACTTCTGGACTTAAACTCGATCTGTCAATGACAGCTGGAGGAGTTCACCTGAGCCTTCACCAGGCATCCCGCAGTGAGTGCATTGCCTGGCATTTGGAAATTGCTCGAATGGTTCTGCTCCGAGTTCCTCTGGTGGACATCATCAGGGAGGTTCATGGGGAGTCCCAGAGAGCACCCTAACAACTGGTGTGAAGACTGGGGGCAGCAGCATGACTGTCAGAAGCTGCGCTGCTCAGCAGGTAGATGGAAATGCTGCAAGGGTGAGCAAAGACACGAGCCCTGCCCCTCCAGACTGAAAAGGATGGAAGACGTAAAGGAGGACAGCACATAAACGTGACAATAGCTCGTTAAGGAAGCCTTGATGTTCTTCTGTCATGTTCCTCCTGGAAAATAATGATTTTAGATAGATAATCACAAAAACATGTCCATTGGCAAAAAACAATCCCTACCACCTCTGAGTCTGTTTAGAGGATGACATGCTTTTGGCAAGTGCTTCAATAGCAACCGAAATGCCCACTGCATGTTAACGATCTAGCCAATAAGTTATAGGTTCCTATTTTTTTTTTATTCATTGAAGAACATTGACAAAACTGCAAACACATGTTTCTGCTGCTAAAGCTTAGTCTTATCACAGTTTGAAAATGTGGAAAATCAATTACATGCTTTGAATTACTCCCTTTATTGCTATAAAAGAATTTCTTCATTTTTTCAGGGTAGTGTACACTTGGTAACATCTACCGCTAACAGCCTGTTAGGACTTTCTGCTAAATTAATACACTACAAGTAAACTAAACAGAAGGCTGGTGGAATGCTAAACATCCACTTTCTCCTCTGTTGTGGCTGTGCTGCAGCTTGGGAACCCTCAGCCTTGTTGCTACAACATCTGGACAACATTTGGGGCTGTCTCTCAAGTGCACGGGTGTGCACCTCCGGTGAATTTTAACTTTCAACATCTCTCTGCCTCTAATCTATATTTAATGTTTCATGACTAGTAGTCAAAGAAACTTCAGCTAAATATCAGGTTGGAATGAAAATGATCCTTGGGCAAACACTCATTTTCAGCATTTGCCGACAAAGTATCTGTGACAGAGATGTTCCCTGGAGATTTGTAGCCCATTCTCTCACAGTAATAATAATTAAGGCTCGTGATTACTGTGCCCACATAATCAAAGATTGCTTCATAAAATGTACTCCCTAAAGGGATGAATTCCCTGCTCCTAACTGGATGTCAGTCAGAGGGATCAGCACCCCCAGGGATCTGGAGTCTTTGCTTGCCCTTTTCATTACCGTGTTGTTAGCATTGTGTTACTTCATATTCTTCTCCATGCAAATGAGTAGGTAATCATGTGTAAATCGTGCCCTCCAGAAGGCACATGTGGTGAGTTTTTTTCCCCAAATCTACCACAGGGATTTCTCACATGGAACATAATTACATCTCTGCCATATGGGCTCATTTATATTCTATTACAGGTTAAGCTAATACGACTCAGAAATATGCTAAAAATACCTCAAAGTATTTTGAGCACTGTCAAAACACTTGTCATTTCTTGCTTGCCTGTTTGATTGTGAATGACTTTATATTTATTTAGAGATCCGCAGTGCCAAGTAACTTCAGAAAAACAAAATCAGGCCACTTCTGTGTTGTCCACTCTCCAAAAAATACTTTAAATTCTCTCCCATAACATCGTCTTTCAGTAATGGCAAATAGATCGGTGAACAATCAAACTGAAAAGCCTCTAAGACAGGTTTACCTGCAGCAATACCTCTGTGGGTTTTAGGTTTCCAAGGAAGAAAGCAGCATGCATTTCAGTTGTGCAGCTTTGTCATGATTAGGCTAGATCAGGTCTGCATTTGATGTAATTACTTTGTCCTGACAAAGCTATACTTGCACTTTAGCCGTAATAAAAGTACAAACCTCTCTACCCACAGAAGAAGGGCTATTGTGGAAACAACTGTCGCCTAAAAAATGATGGTAAGATAAGAATAGATCAACGGTGAGTACCATAAATAAATACTTTAAAAAATGAAGCAACTAAAGGTTATATGACATTGTTTTCAGAATTGTGGTACTGCATGATAATATGCTATTTTCCAATTTCAGTGGAAATGTTTAATTTCACTGTAAAATTTTATTTGACAACATTTTTTTTAATTATTATTTCACGGCTTTCTAAAACTAATGCCAGTAACATCTCTGGATAAAATCTGGGTCCACCACAATCAATCTTCATTTTATTCTTTTTATTCATAAATTCAGTATTTCACCCTTTGAAATTCGATCAGGTTTCCTTTATTCCACTAGCTAAGGAGGAAACCTGCAGAAAGTAACACACAGGTAGGAGGATTAGGCCAGAGGATGGGAGAGGACTGCACTGGACCTGCACATGATACTTCAGAAGATATATTGCAAAAGCAGTGACTGACCTTAGTTCCAAGGAGACGTTTACTAGAAATTGGACTGGGGTTTTGAAAACAGCAGCTGTATGTTTCCTATAACCAGGAGATAAAATTTAGTCCCAGTCTATAAAGCCCTTTGAGGTTTTCAGTAATGAAAAATTCTATGTAGATATAAAATCAATTCTATAACTATGAAATTATTTCTGGTACCTTTCTAGAATTGATTAATATTTTTTCAAAGCATTGCTAGGAAGTGTTTGCTGTTTTGTTTTCTGTTTTTATTGTACCATAGAATAATCAAGATTTTAGATTATTCAGCATTTGAACACCAAGCCCAACCTTCCCTGAATAGTTTTTGTATGTTTTCAGAGAACAATAATTATTGCTAACAAATTGTGTTCAGACGTTTGTGCAACAAAGTACGTAAGCAACTAACATTAAGTGTATGAAAAGTCCCCTTGAAATCAGACACTTAAGTATTTTTCTGAATCAAAGCCTAGAAGCTACAATGTCTGCAATTATGCAATAGCATCAAAATCACAGGAGAGAATTTCCTTGGAGTTTACCTTGTTCTTAAAAGACACCTTTCAAAATCAGCTGAAACAACAGGGTTTTGGTCAGAGCTGTGCACTGGTCATTGCTGAATAAGGAGAGCAGTCTGTTTGACTGTGGAAGTGGAAGGAAAAAAAAACCGGGCCAGCTACGAGTTTATTACCCGAGAAAAGTATTTTTCCAGCCTTCGTTGTTCCTGAAGCAGTGTAAGGGACGCTACAGTGATTTCATACATCAGGGAGGCATAAAAAAAAGAGTGGTCTCCTGGGCTGTGGAACAGAGAGAAACAAACTTCAAATCTCAGCGCTAACTCCATTAAATAATGTTTTAATTCAGCTGTCATAGACATTTGACTAAAGAACCTGCTATACAATTTCTTTTGCAGTTTCTATAGCCCCGATCGTGTAAAAGCGTCCCATGCCCTTGGAAAAACAACCTCCCCCTTTTGCATACAAAAGGGAGTCTTTTACTCCACATCTTCACAGCTTGCTTCCTTTTTCTTCAGGCAAGGTTTTTCATTTTCATTCCGCAATTTCATTTAATATAAAAGTATGGTCATTGTGGATGCTGCACTGAAAGATGGCTGTACGCCTGTCCTGGTTTTATGTTCTTCCCCAGGCACCCAGCATTGCATATTGCTGCAGTCGGGTCAGAGTGGTGCTGTGAGCTGATGGCTGTCCTGATGTCCCCATGTCACACCAGAGCATGGGCAGAGGCAGCAGAGAGGGGCAGGCTGAACAGGCAGCAGTATTCTCAAATATTCAAGACAACAACCTTTCCAAGACAAAGGATGACTGTTAATGTGCCCTCCTAGAGATGTCCTTTATTAATTGCATGCTGGAGGTGGCAATTTGGCGATATTTGCATTGCATATCTATCAGCCATATGCCAGTATGTCAATATTTTCCTCTAGATGGTGGGCAGACGTGGATTTTAAGCAGAAATATCTAGCCGGTGCTGCACGTGTATGCTCAGTTGTGCGTTCTGGGTGAGGCATTCATTTGCAGTTGGCGCCCGAATGGAAAGTTCTGGTCTGTGCTGGAAATGGGTGCATTTCAGCATGTGTACGGTTTGCAGGAATAGCTAAGTCAAGTGCCTTTTTATGAAAATTTGATTCTTAATATCCACACTGATGTTTTTAATCAATCATTCCTGGATATACAAATCATCTCACAATTAAGTTTGGACCTTCTTTGTCATTTGATGGATAAATGTGAAATTGTTTTGCTGTCTAACATGATCTACTCCCTGCTAATACCAAGCTCTCTGAAACCCTTTGTAAATAATTATAGTTTGCATCATCCATTTGGCTAACATGCAGTGTCTGCTTTCCAAATCTGGGTAGATGATAATCTGTTTTAATACCTGTACAAATCAATTAAATGTATTTTGTGCACTGTTCACTGTATGCCAAATTGGGTGGGAGAGCAGAAACACTTAGCAGGGGAATCAGACTTCCCATAAAAGTGCATTAGATAAGCCTTGCAGTGTGAGTGGGGGAGGAGTGAAATTTAGCATATAATACCCTCATCTACAGACAGACTAAAAAAATGGCTTCCAGAAACAAAAATATAGGGCAGGATTGTGGAGCCCTTGCTCATGCTGCTGAGCAGTTTCTCATTGGATTTGTCCCACTGAAGCTTAATAATATCACCTCCAGGGTGGCTGAAAAGATGCAGAGTTTCTTGTGAGGCACTTTGATGCTTTGTCTACTGCAGAACGTAGGCAACATATCTTCTAACCTCCTCATGGGGCCGGACTTCTGACATCTCTTTGCAGTTTCTGATCGCCATCGCTGCAATGTAGGTTAGGAGCCTGTAAATGTCCCAACTGCCTGGTGGTAAAACTGATGGGTGTTCTGATGCGGCTGATGGTTCTGCAAGAGGGGCTGGGTTCGGTCTTCAAGCCTGTATATCCCGGCTTTCAAGCCTTTATCTTAGACTGCATGAATTTTGTCATTTGCAAAATGAAGCCTTCTTCAAGCGAAATTTATCTAGCTAACCTCCATTTTCCCCCTCACACCTATCTTCCCACAGATAACATGAAGTCGCACTGGGAAAATTTAAAATTGACTGTGACTGAAATGCTTCTCACTCCTGATTAAAGTCCATAATTAAGCAGTGATACGGTTGGATTCAAGAATAAGTTGCTGAACACATTTCAAAATATGGGGGCAGAAGGATGAAAATCTGTGCCAGAGAAACTGTTGTAAGGCTCAGTATATATCAAATAAGTGCTGCTAAAATTTTGCAGCTAAAACATGTATAGAAAAGATCATTGTCAGAGAAAAGATGGATTGATTCATCCTGATATTACAATAGTATTCCTGATTGCAGGTACCTGAGGACAGTTTGGTTTTAGAAACAGCAGTATATCCTTTGTTCCCTTGGTTTCTCACTGGTGAAAAAGATATAATTTTCCTCCTCATATCATATGTAGAATTCTTGTTAAAATACTCCACTCTATGTAATTGCTTGGGGAGGACAGAATGCCAAGCAAAAGTGAGTAAGTATTTTAAGATCCTTCCTCTCAAAAGGGAACGTTATGTGCCTGTACCCTTCTAGTTCTTTTGGAGAAGATTTTTCTGGGTAATGCAGAAAGAGGGCCGGCAGGTAATCCTGCTGCTGCGCCGGCCAGAGCTACCGATTCCTGCCATGACCTTGCTTTGGGTTTGTGATCTGTAAAATGGGGCAATGAGGATGTAAATGCAAAACCTTGGAGGAAAGATGCTGAAGAAGTATTGAGCAGGGTAGTATTATCGCACTGAAGGTATTTAACATACATGATAAAAAATAACGACTGTGGTAATAAGGAAGGTTGCAGACTGTGTCCTAATGGCAGCACGTGGGCAGGACTGTCCCCAGTCCCCCACAACGGTGCTGGTGGGTCAGAGCTCTGCGCTGGAGGAGCAGCAGAAATGCCCACCTGCCTGTTGTCTCACCCGGAGCAGGCGCACACGGCTGGCCCCGCTCGCGTCTCCTGCGGGCAAAGAAGTCACAAGTGACTATGTTTTCCAATGTGAAATTCACGCCCACTTTATTTAACTCTTTAAACTCAATGACATGACCACTTAGGGCCTGATTGTGTGGATCCTCTACTGACTCATTCACACATGCAAGAGCTGTCCTGCTGACATGAGTAGGTTGCCAGTACAAGCAAGTTTTATTTAGAGTGTGAGGTGCAGAGCCTTTCTTTTTAACGTATATTGCTCTCTTGCTTTCTGGGCTCCAACTCAGTTGCTAAATGTGTATTTTTTTGACAGGGGATGTCATTGAATGGGATTTCTTTTGCTTTCTGAAAAATAATAAAAGCTCATCCTACTGTTCATCGTTGCATGTGTGACACAAATGGGTTTTGCAGAAGCAAACCCAAGCTTACTTGCTTTTGAAAAGCTTGGTTACCTTTCTTCCTCTTTATAGTTGCAAATATTTTACTTTTCACCAACAGCCTACATACTGCTGGCTTAAATTCAGCACTGTAAAAATCTCATAAAAAATGGAAATACCCATCTTTATTCAATGTTCTCAGTAAATTTCTGCAAAACCTTTTGTAGCTAAAAATATATTATTGATTTTTAAAAACATGGTGGGAAACCAGTCACATTTTGGAGATACTTCGAAAATCACCTTATGTTAATGTCATGTTTAAAATGAGAAAGTCTGAAGGACTGACTGCCTACGCCTCTGAAACTATAACCATGAACGCTGTTAGTCACTTGAGTTTTTACATTTGATTCTCCTTCCCTAAACGTTTTGGATATTTTTAGTGCCACTGTACGTACACTCCAGAGTTTTTTTAATGAAAGGTAAATGTACCAGAATTCTTTCAATTGATTGAGGCATGGTCTGATTTTCCACTAGTTTGTATCCTGCATGGCTATTTGCACCAATGAAAAGAAGTTGTAAATAGTGTAAAACCAAATGCATTTTTACTGTACTCTTGTTTAACAATAATAATACTGCGTAAGATGCAAGGTAGCACAGCATTCAAGATGTACATGCATTTACCAGGAATTATCAGATATTAATGCTACTGGAATTTAAATGAGCAAAGGATTACAGAAACAATGTCATACCTTCATTTCTTGGAAGGAATAACAGTTCTGATGTTGTAGCTCATGGCTCAGAAGCCAACTTCACATTGATCGCCAAGCCCACAAATGGCAATGACCTCCATCACTGCTTACGTGAGCTGGATTTGACCTGGTGACTTAGGGGTTGAAAGGCAATATATTTCCTTTTGGTTTGTGTGTCATTTGCTAATAGATATTCTTTTTTCTTCTAGTCATGCTCTTATATGCTACCCACCACTGTAGCTGAATGCTTTCATTTGAATGCTTTCTGAGGGGACAGAAAGTAACATGATTCACATGTCATTCCCAGTTTTGCTTTCTCTTCATGTACATAGACATTTCTGGAAGGTTAGACACTCTGCACTTTATTTTATTTTTTTCCTTTTTTCTTTTTACTCATGGAAGCGGATTAAGGACCTTGTCAAATGCACAGGGCAGTTCAAACGATGTCCACAGCATTGGCTCTGCTTCCTGGAAAGCTCTCTGTCTTGCACAAAAGACATTATTTCTTGTTACAGAGGGATCCTTCATGCCAAAGTAATTCAGTAGGCAAGTACATTCCTTGTCTCCACAAATTTTTTAGGCCATTTAATGGGAGCATGAATTTGAAGAGAAGCTCTACAGGGAGCCAATGTAGTGAGTGGTCAGACTTAATGCTTTCAAAACAATTCATGTCGCTGATGGGGAAGAAGGGGGCTGCAAGTTACAGTTTCCGTAGGCTGTCATTTTCTTGATGGATAGACTTGAAGCACTGTAATTTTTCATATGTGTAATTCCTGCATAGTCGCAAGTGCATTTTACACAGCCTTTCTTTTTCTCATGCATAAGTCAAAATTAGTGCCCAGCTCTATGCATTCAACTGCACTGAGGTGCGCAAGTTGAACCCAGGTTAGAATTCAGCCCTGTGAGTTTTGTGCTGCCTCCATTACTATGAGGTTAATGGATGAAAGTGTGCACTTTGGCTATTATTGCATATTTAGAGAAAATATATGTGTGAATTTTAGCTTCTGCATAAATTCACAGTGGAATGAGAATAATCCTTGGGATCTTCTAATGCAGGTGAAATTTGAGGGGTTTAATGCTAGTTAAGGGTCTGTGGTACAGTGACCCCATTTGCATGTGATTATGCAAAGAGCAGAGACTTTCAGAGAGAGATGGGGCATGTATGTGTACAGTGCATTACAGCATGTGATGTGTAGTCAGAAATATTATGGGGAGCCCAAGCCAAAAGCTGAGACTGTGACCCCACTGATTTATGGCTCTCTCAAAAGAGAGTTGGACAAGAAAAGCAGCATTCTGAGTCATCCTGACTGCACTTCAGGGCATGATGTGCTGAACTGACTACTGATGGCGTGTTTTGATTTTGAGGATTTTGAGGTTGGATAGTGATGGAGATAATCAAAATAGGGGCAGGAGAAAGTTGGGTGTGTACGTTATACTGCAGCATGGGTGTGCACGTATCCTGTGGTCCTGTCTTCCTGGTGGATGAAACAACCCCAGTACCATCTGGCAGTGGGGATGGTTCTAACTGGTTAGCAGTAGGTGCCCAGCACTGTCATATTATCAGCAATTCCCCCAGACTGAATTTTCCTATTTGTCAGAATATATTGCTTATATATTGCAGACTGGATTGCTTTCATTTCTTGTAGAAGGGGAACATTAAAAAAAAAAAAAATCATTTTAAAAGAAGTTGCTGGTCAGCAAAGAGGGGGAAACCATCTTGCTCTGGTACTATTCTGCATCTGCACTGAAACACAAGACAGCAGTGGCCTCGGAGCTGCCACCATGGCAGGGAAAGAGATTCATCTACATTTAAAGATTCAGTGCACAGAAAACGGAATGACGACATCTCCTCTCATTTCCATGCCCAACGACATGCACTCTAACAGACAGCTATGCTTCTTCTACAATATCTCTTTATTTTCCTTTATCTCTGCTTTTCTACCCCCTTCCTTCCTAAAGCCCTTCTTTGAGCTTTATTCTTTCTTGTGTTTAATTTGGAACTTATGTTCTTCAGTGACCAAATCCTTCTCCCTTTGTCTCTCATCAGAGCCTTCATTGCTTTACATCCGCTGGGAAGAACTGATCCAGTTATCTCCCAAATTACATTTCAAGAGCCTGCAAGCCTGACTTCACAGATAAACTGGAGAGCACCCCAACCGATATAAATATGGGACATAGCCTTTTCTGCTCTGTTCAGCAGGAGATGATGATTACCCAATTTTGCTACAACATCCATTGCTACCAGAAGGAACAGTATGCCCTGACATCATTCCCAATATTCAGTCATTATGTTGTGATTGTTATTGTCTATTATTTTATATTAGGGTAGCAGTTACCACTCTCAGAGCTTGATGCCTCCTGTCCAAACGGAGAAGATGGTTTCATTCCCAGATTTCTCACAGAATAAACATAAGATGAGGCAAGAGATAAATCCAGCAGGCAGCTCAGATACCAGGCTGTTGTGGTTTAACCCCAGCCAGCAACTAAGCACCACACAGCCGCTCGCTCACTCCCCCCTGGTGGGATGGGGGAGAGAATCGGAAGGGTAAAAGTGAGAAAACTCGTGGGTTGAGATAAAGACAGTTTAATAGGTAAAGCAAAAACCGCATGCGCAAACAAAGCAAAAGAAGGAATTCCTTCACTTCTTCCCGTCGGCAGGCAGGTGTTCAGCCATCTCCAGGAAAGCAGGGCTCCGTCACGCGTAATGGTTACTTGGGAAGACAAACGCCATCACTCCGAATGTCCCCCCACTTCCTTCTTCTTCCCCCAGCTTTATATGCTGAGCATGACGTCATATGGTATGGAATGTCCCTTTGGTCAGTTGGGGTCAGCTGTCCCAGCTGTGTCCCCTCCCAGCTTCTTGTGCACCCCCAGCCTCCTCGCTGGTGGGGTGGGGTGAGAGGCAGAAAAGGCCTTGACTCTGCGTAAGCACTGCTCAGCAGTAACGAAAACATCTCTGTGTTATCAACACTGTTTCCAGCACAAATCCAAAACATAGCCCCATCCTAGGTGCTATGGAGAAAATTAACTCTATCCCAGCCAAAACCAGCACACAGGGGAAATGGTTACTGATGCAATGAGTCACAGCAGTGCCTTGCTATAATTTCTGCAGGCTCTATCTGTCTGGCCGCAGAAGGCAGAAACCCCTCTTGTTTGATTTGGTTTTGTTTGGAGCGTAACAAGCTCCCTCTCAGTCAGATCTACACTCTCCTTATACCTCTGCATCTGATTCGAGATTGGTGAATGTAGCCATGCATCCCTTCCTGGAAGGGAGATATATTTTCCTTAGGCAGCAAAGCCAGCATTTTTCAGCACAATGCTGACTATCTAATTTCCACTCAGTAGAAGTATCAGGGTAAGTATAAAGCAGCCATGTCCCTGGACAGCGATGTGCTCCACTCAGCTGAAGCAACACTTCTTCAACGGTTTCAGATAGCTCCATTTTACTGTCATCATGAGTTTTGTAGACTTGGACAACACTGCTAGCACCCCAATAGTCCTGCAGAGGTACTTAGGGATAAGCTGCCAAGAACATCTTACTGCATTAATGTAATGGTGTGTATATTTGCTTGACTTGATCTCACATAATCCATCAAATTCTTCATGAATAGAAAAGGTTGAATCAGCCTAACTGATAGAAATTACATTCCCACTGTCGTCTCCCTGATAAGTTGACCACTTCACTGCTGAGGCGTTCATATTCCTTTGTTTTACAAGGCACTTGGTAAAATTGCTCTTTCTGGGAAAGTAGAGGTTTGACACCAGTGGTTAGAGAGAGCATCCAGTCAGGGGCTGTGCTTGGTGTTTGCTTTTGGTTTGCTGTTTATATCACACCTCCGGCTTTATTACAGGAGTCAGGAAAGAGTGACAGAAGGAAAAAAATCGGGGGAACAGTTAAAAGGTCGTGAAGCTCGTCTTCCTTTAAACGCACCTTATTGGGGAGGAGATTGTTTATTTGTTTTCAGTCTTTCAAAAGGAAAAGGTAAAACTCTGGAGTACATTTTTCAAGGGTGGGCCTAAGCTCAAAGCCAGATGTGGACACTCTTGAGCTGCCAGGCACTGAAGTGACTGTTTCTCACCGTCAGACAGGTAAGCCCAGGAACAAGGTTGCAGAGGCAGACTGCAGGATCTCCATAACCGAGCCTGCTAAGGACCGCTGAGACAAACACCTGCCAGGAAGGGGTTAGCATCGGCAGCCTTGCTTTGGAGCTGGGAGCTGGACTACATCACCTCTCCCCATCCCTTCTGTGGTTCTGTGGTAGTGAGACTCCAGAGATCACACCTCTGCTTGCAATTAGGATAATTCAATTAATATTGCTCCCCTAAATTCCCATGGCCACTTTTGCATTCCTCACTTCATCCCTAGCCTTAGAATGCCTGCTGTAATTAACTGGCTGCCATTGGCATATTTTGTGTTAGGAAAGGCAGTCTTGGTAGTGAGAAAAGTGGTTTCTGCCAACACTGAATTTTTATCAAAATTTAATGAAAGCTATTCTGTAAACAAATCCCCAGTTGCAGGTGCTGTGAGTAAGGATTTTTCCATGTGAGATGAGAAGGCTTCAGGGAGCCTCCTGGACAACGTGAAGGTTAGTGCTTGGGCGCTGCCTGGCCCTTGGCAGCCTCAGCAGCTCATATAGCACATTCTGGCTTCATATCTCCCTCTTCCCCAGCAGAGATGGGAACAGCTGTTTGAGCAGAAATGGTACCAGAAGTCAAATGCTCAGTACTGACACCCACACACTCACACCTAGGAAATATTTGAATCATCCTAACTTAGGCAGAGTCTTAGCCCAGAATTCAGGTAGGGTGAAGTGGCTTAAATATTCTTTCCTCTCCTGGGTTTGTAGAGGCTCACATGCAGCTTCAGGTCAGTGTGATTTATCCTGTCCTTGCTGGATTGTCCTGCAGGCTGCTCAGCATCTCTGTGCACTGTTGTGGCCAAATGCTGTTCCACCAGGAGATCCCCACACGGTTCCAGCGCTGGAGAGTCTCAGGAGATCCTCTGGGGCCGGTGCATGGCTGTCCCTGTGCCACCCGCCCAGGGTGCCCTGCCTTTCTACAGACAAGGTCTTTCAAGCCCTTTTAAATTTCTCCAGCTCTTTTAGGCAGCAGAATAAGACTGAAGGAGGGGTGCGAATCACACCCCTGGGTTTTATCCCCAGCCATGCCACTGACCTGCCAGGTGACAAAAGATGCTCCGATGGGAGGGCTCAGCTTTGGCCCATCTGTCATTTAAATGAAAATGACGCAGATTGTTTCTAAACTATGGTCATGTGGTAATATTAATCTCCTGTTATGAGACCAGTCTATTCAGTCCATTTTCCCTTCCTCACCACCAGCACTTCCCATCTCTGCCCGTTTCTGCTGGCACCTTTTGTGCACCCCAGGCAGTGGGAGAGCCGCTGGGCAAGCCCCGTCCCACCCTGAGCTGAGCACAGTGGGGCGCCCGCCTCATGGAGGCCTGGAGGAGCTACTGTAATGCAAATCGTATTTTTCCTCTCCTTTCCCTCTCCCCTTTTGTTAGCAGGAAAGACGATGGTGGCAGAGGGACCGTGGCGCTTGGAGATAAAGAAGCTGCGTAGATTTCCTCAGAAAGGAAGAGTAATTCACCCATGCAGAAATGTTTTCAAATGTAGAGTGCAAGTTGAAAGAGAAGGAAAACAGCAAACTTGGAGTGGTTGGGTTTGTTTTGCTGTTCAAAACTGAGAACTTGTGTCTCCCTGCAGCCTGCACTCCAGCCTGAGCTCCAAGCCTGATTGCAAGGGATGGTGTTTGAAGGACTGCATTGTCCCCGTTCCTGGGAAGCCAGGTTATTAACAGTGTACTCATTGTGGCTGAAATCCACTCTTTCCTACCTTTCCTGTTGCTTCTTTACAGTCCCCATCTACTTCTTGGCTAGCTTTCGTGTTTAACCCGGTCTTCCCCAGGAAACAACCCATTTGTTTTCTGTGAAACCGTTACCTGAGGAAAAAGAGCAGGACTTCTGTGCCTTTTGGCGTGTTTTAGCCAAACTATTCATCATGACTGAACAAAAGTTGGCCTTTTTGGAGAAGAATGATTTTTCATGTGTGACCACCTTTTCAATGTATTGCAATCGTATTTCTCAATATAATTTTAAAACCATTTAGGGTGGCTTTGCTGGCTGTTTTTCAGAAAAAAAAGCTATTCAGTGTTGAGAGGGAGAGTTATATTTCCTGATCTGATATTTTTCAGTCTTCATCACAAGCTGTGATTTTTCTAACTCAAACTTCTAAAGAATTTTAACTATTTGGACAGTGTTTAATATATTCCATGGAGAAATGGTATACTGAAATGAAATCAGTATAAAGAACAAAATCAGCAGAAATTGAATCGGCTCCTAGTTTTGTGACATATCTCTCAGCCACACCTGATTGTCAGATGCACAGTCTGTTTCCTAAATGGATGCTCTTCCACCTTTTCAGAATAAATAAATGAGATGAGCTCTGTACCTTCTATATTATTCACATCTTACTAGTCTGATTTATTGAGGTTAAAGTTTAAATTGCTTGGATGAAATTACTCAGATTAAATTACTACTCAGTAAAACTTTGGGATAGTGACAGTTTCTTTGTTCCAGGTTTACACAGCATATGAGGTCCTGCACCATATCCTGGGGTCTTTGAAGCCCAGTGCTATCACTAGCAAATGTTAAGTGAATGTTAAGTGTTGTGAATCTGCTTCTCCACCCCCTTGGTGAACTACTTCTGTGGCTTTCTCACTCTTGTTTTTTTCCTGACTTATCACAGATAAGCTGTGAGCACCCCGCTGTGTCATGACCTCGATGGTAGAAGACATACCACTGCACGTCCTTGTTTGTATGGAGGGCAGCAACGTCTGGGCAGTGGCCAGTGGTTTCTTTGATACTTGTCTGCCTTTCTTGTCGTCACTGACTTCCAAAGAAGCCATCATCTGCTACCGAGCACAACCCTCAGCCTGCTTCAGCCTAACCACTTAAAAAAATGTCTTCCCATGGGGAAGAAGCTTCACGTGAGGATTTCTCTGGAGTGGGAATCAGGATGGCCCTTCAACCAGACCCTCAAGCCTGCGCTTTAGGCTACCACACCGGGCTGAAGACTTCAAAGCACACTCAACCCTTTTCCTGTACTCCCTGCCATGTCTTATTTTTGACCTTTCGCCTGAGAGATAGGTCCACTAGTGAAGAGCAGATAATTCAGCTCATTTGGTCTCTTGAGACTTCCACTAAGGGGAAGAATAACAATTCAGCAGCAGCTTTACTGATCTGCATAGAAAATTCAGGCTCCTTTTTTGCTGACCCTACTGGCTTGCCACATACAGCTGTAAAACTTTATGCTCGTAATCCAGAAAGGCAGCTGGAATTTTCAGCCATAGGCTGTCAAATGTCATGTTCGTACCACACTGGATTAAATGATAATAGCAGAATAATTCTTTTAATAAGATATTTAAGACATATTGAAATAGAAGCTTTAGTGAAACAAACGCATAGGAATTTTAGAGCATCAGAGCAAGAACAGATACTGAATTTTGCAGCTGCGTTTTTTTAGAAAAGGTTGTTATTGGTAATTCAGCAGATCTGTCCTGGTAGTGTTACACACATGCTCATGTCCTCAGCTTTTAGTGAAAGACCACCAGGCCATTCATCTGGAAACCGAACATGCTGAAAGTCTGCCACTTCATGACGCCCTTACTGTGGGGCATCACTGACCTTTCTCTCTTGCATAGCTGCTCAGCCTATGTGAAAAGTAAAATTATTATATGAACATGGACCGAAAAGGACCATTTAGATCACTGAGCCCAGCCCCTTGTTACTGCATTTCACCATTCGATAGATGTTCAGCCACAAAGGAGCCACAAAAAACTTGCCAGCTCCCTATGACAACTTGCAGATCTATAGCAAAAGGCCCAAACACACTGGTATCCATCACAGAGACAGCTCGGGGGGATCAAGGGTTTCACGGCTGATTTCAGTTTTCATTAGCAGTTATGCTGTTGGTTAATGACAACAATTGTAACACACTCTGTCCTACAAAGAAAGGTAGATAACACTTGATCATCCCCACTAATCTGATTTTGGGGAAAATTTCTTTGAAACCCCAGATCTGGCAGGTGGTATGTATAACCTTCTGGGTACACCTCGAAGGCACCCAAGAGATTTATATTTCAATAGAAGCACCAATGTAGCCTGTCCTGTCTCTAGTTGAGACGTACCTCTGGTGCTTCAGATGGGAGCCAAAAAAATCACAGAAGTTGTTTGTGGGAAGAAAGGAAATGAAAGGTCTCTATAAAGGCCAAGAAGAATCTGAGGCATTAGATCATATAGCTGTGGTGCAAATGAACGCAATGAACAAATGCCTCCTTCTTTTGGAGACAAAGGATAAAAGGACTCATCACAAGTTCAAACTTCTGATACCAGGATCTCCTCCTTAGCCTACCACCCAGTCCCATTCAAAAAGCTGTAAGGCTCCATTTTACAGCTGATGAGGATCTTTGCCTCTCCTGGCCGGCTGGAAGTTCAGCTCATCTCTGCTCATCAGTTTGAAAATATGCTCCATAGCCTATGAGTCTGTTTTGCATTTTATTTGTTGTAATCTTAAGCAGAAGGAGTTCTTTCTCTCTTTCACTCATTATACAGGACAGACACTGTATAACTTTCATGCCTTTAGCAGGATTTTCCCTCCTTCTTCAGCTTTTTTTCAAAACATGTTATGTTCCCAAGCGGGAGCACATACCTGGCTGGTTAAATTGCATGGAAATAGACTGTCACCTGTTTTATTTAGTGATCTGCTTCTATAACTGTAGACACATTCACACTTGGAGGACCTCAGAAGCGGCTTAGCTGGTAAGAGGTAGCCTGTGCCCGTAAGGATGCATGTTAAACAATATCCAGCTGTTATTATTCGCACACACAATGAACACAGTCGGATGCAATGCTCAGAAGCGCGTCTTTCCCCATCTTTGAATCAGAACAAGATGTTTGCTGACCTTGGCACGAGCCGCCTTCGGTCTCTAATCAGGAGAATATCTTCCCTGCGAAGACATACAAGTTGAGAAATAGCCACATTCATTGGCCATAAGCATAATAATTTTAATTCAAATGGTTTGCTTCGATTGAAAGTAAGAGCTATGCATACATAGGTAGATACAAATATTTCCTCCTTTTGGATATCCCTAATGCAGTTTATAGATTCAGGAGAAAATTGGACTTTTAATAATCTCTAGCCCAGTTTAAGTAGCTCAAATTTTTATAACATGCTGTGTCTTTAGAAATGTTGTAACCATCTATAGAGGAATATCTTTTCAATATTTTTTCATAATGCTGTGCATAAGACAAAACTAAATTTGAGCAGTTTCCTCAGTGACCGTTAATAAAGGATGGAAGATCCCAGTGTTTACATAATAACTTACAGCTGTTGAGAAGCTATTTTAGTCAGTGCATACACCAAGTTTACAGTTACTGTCTCCAAATACCTGTGGTCTAGCCACTTACTTCAGTCTGCTGATTATTTAGCTGAAATAATCTACCCAGAGCTCCTCCTTTGGCTCCCTCCACCCCAACAAGAACCAAATGCAGAGCCATTTAAAGAAACCCGAACCCAGCTTCTGGACATCTCCATGACCCCAGCCGGAGTCTCCCCGTCGCTTTGCCCCACAGGTTAGGGCTGGCTGTGGTGAGGGTGGCTGCCACAGCATGTTTAGACCTGCTGGGGGCTGGGGTTAGGGGAGACGTCACCAGCAAAGCCACCATTGCTGGGTGGGAAGAGGTGGGTCCCCAATGCTCGGCTGGGTGATCCCACTTCGAGTCCAGCGGCTAACGTCTGGAGCTCACCCGCCCAGCAAGGGAGTAATAGAGGGGGGTAACAGATTTTTTTTAAATATATAGTGTATTAATTTCTTTGTGGGCTACACATAATTGTTATTTCCTTTTTTTTTTCTCCTGCTGAATTAGCAGAAATTGCATATGCTGATATGAATGCAACCTGGCACTGGATGTTTGATTATTTAATTAAGTTTTTTTTTTACAAAAAAATCTTTTCATTCAACTTGATCATTACCTCTAAAATCAGTTCATGCTTTTAATATCTAAGTTAGTCTAGTTCCTGAAACAGAGCATATCTTTCTAACGAGCCCCACAGATTGATTTATATGCTTATTTCTCCCAATTATTATTATTTCTGGGTTTTTTTGGAGAAGGTTCACTGTTCACTCAGTCTAGGATTTCACCGAGGCTTTTTTGGATCTAATTCTTTTAATGAGCATTGGAACCAGTCTAGGAAACCATGATAGAAGGCAAATCCCTTTTAAACAAAAAAATAATACAGCCGAGTTATCTGCTGCCTCTGCTGGGGTTAGTAGGGTTGTTATGCTTTTGTATACGAATTGCTTTGGGATAATAATGTTTTCTACTTGCTTATACATTTTTCATCAGACAAATCAGGCAAAAAGGTTGTATCATACAGATCTGTAACCATAGCTGCTTTCCTGTCCTGTAGCTGCAAGGGAAAGATGAGATACATTTTCATACTTGGAGAAAAAGGGTCAGAGTTAGAAGGGAAGAATGGTATGAAAGTGCAAAGCCTTGGATATAAGTAGCTAGCCCCTAAAGCAGGTGCTAACAAGACCTTCTTGACAACCACTGTGCGTAGCAGAGGAAAAGTTACAGCTGAAAGAAAAGAAACAGGCAAGGAATAGCATTGTACTGTATCTGACTGGGATTATAGCAACTGAATGAGTCATTGTTATAAAATATGGGCAGCGGAGTGTCCTTTCATGTCTCTCGACGCAGATTGAATGCAGTCCTGACCAAGATGACAAAATTCATTTTGATTGAATAGTTGTCCACATTTTTAAATGAAATACATGTGGGGCTATTAGCTCAGCTCCCCGTCGAAGGCGGCTGCACCGCAGCCCTGCCATATGTTTGGCAGTGTTTGAAGCACCTGGCATCCTCCAGAACAGACAGTCGCATTTGAATGGGGATAAATATTAAACCATCTCACAGCTTTCTCTTCTAACTCCAGGGTAGGTATTTTTTACATTAAAAAAAATACATAACACAATATAAAAGGTTAAGCAAAAATTTATGTACATGAAGTGTTTTATAAAAACAGAGGGGGAGAGGAGGACAGAACTGGCAGGGATCCCGGGCTCCTCCCTTGTCTGGGGAGGACAAGATGGGCAGGGATGCAGACTTCTTTCTTTGTTTGAAGGAGGCACTGGACTTCAGGGTCCAAAAATACAAATAATAAATTGTGCTTTTATTACGGATTTATCACATTATTATTAAAGCTAATATGCAATTTCTCAGCCTGGTACAATCACTCCCACAAGTCCCACCCCTATCAAATTTTCCTCTCTTTAATATCATTAAGAAACTGATGTGCTTAGCTGCATGCTGAGAAGGTCAGTCATGTCCTTTGGCTGAAAAAGGAGCAAGTTACTTTTCCATTGAACGAGGTTTAAATCTTTAGTGACCCATGAGTCTGGATTTCAACCAAACAGGAATATTGCATGTCTGTGTGCTTCTCCTGGGCCAATTTTTTTAAAGTGTTACCACAGATTTATGGTATGTTTTGTGGTTAAAGAGCTATTGACATGATTACACAGGGCACTGTTAGAGCGGTCTCGATTACCTCCACCACTGAAAGGTGAACTCAGATGGGAATGGGTGAAAGCAAAGACTAGGACAATAACTAGAGAATGGAGAACCCATCACATGACCGAAGTTAAAAGGACTTTGCTAGTTTTATGTAGCAAAGGCAAATCTTAGAGAAGATACTGTTTATTTCTCTAAGTATGTCTCCAGGAGGAAAAGGAGCTTTCTTCTGAAGGGCAAGGATATAAAACAGATGTGAATACATTAATGTTAGACACAAAAAGGACTAGCAATGAAAGTAGTGAGAATCTCAGCTGGACTTCTAGGAAGTTACTGGGGTATGTATATATATATATATATATAGCCACAATTTGAAGCTAATTTTGGATAACTATTCATAAAGTGTGATGCTATGGTTGTCTACAATAGCAGGTAAATGACCTTGATGAGAAAAAAAAAAGCCTTTTCTAATCATTTTATCAATGTTCCTAATACCAAAAATGTCTTCCAAAATAGATTGATGAGGAGTGCTGAGGATTTCACAACACACTTTCTAGCTGGAAATAGTGCAGCGTTACTTCTTTTCTTTTTGGTACAGCGTAAAGGTGGAAGTGAGTTGAGCATTCGTGTTGTTTCACTCATTCTGAGGATCATTTTCAGATCCCACTTGTATCATTCTTCTGCCTACAGCTGCTTCCACAAACATCTCAGTGGGTGGACTCCATCTAAGAAATCCTTGTCCTTCTGCCAGGATTTCTCTCCCATTCCAGCTCCCTGCCTTTTAAAGAAATTCTAAGTAGCATATAGAAATAATGATACAGAAAAGACGCCGTCCCTGGAACACAGTATTTTCTGTCAGTGTTTTATTAGCTAAAGTGGATGACTGGCTCTGTAAGGGGACAGTGGGTCTTTATCTTTCTAGATTGTTATTATGACCGTGCTGATTTTTTTTTTATAACATTCATCCCCAGTCATCCATGTCCTACATCGTGTTGAAGTACAAATGAACAAAAAATACAGCCAGTTTTTCTACTGTATTTTTAACTTAAAATAGGCAAAGTGTAATAAACTCAAAGGCAAATTTGCTAAAATGAAGGACTTCCAAATCATCACAACTGTACTGACCAGTTTTGGTCCAGCTGTGCGCTGATGGACATTACCGCGGGAAGATGAGCATTGCCCACCTTGCTCACCGTGCCTCTCACTGGAGAGCCTGCAGGAAGTCTGAAAAAGCAGGACCAGAAAAGCGTAGCGATAACTGCACACTCATTTACTAGTACCGAGCACTACTAGAACTCCATAAAAGTGAAACCAAGACAAGGATATGATTAAGTCATACATATACATCTCTACATATCAATATGTTTCATTCATAAGAGGAGCTTCAACCTCCATGCAATTATACTGTTCACTGCAATAAAAAGGCTGTTCCACTAAGAGAGGCCAAGCAAGGTCATTATCTGCATTACTTAACAATAATTTCCACAAAGGCTTGTAGGATATATGACATTCTACAAGCTTCCAAGTGTTTAAAAAATAAAATGAAATAGTCTTTTCACCCATATATATTATTTTGCTTGCTGTTTAGAAATTGTAATAACAGCAGCCTCAGACTGTTATTTTATTCTCCTTATGGTACCAAAGAAGAAATATATAATTTGAAAACAAACCAAAATAAAAACAGCGTGAATTGCTGAGGCTGGTAGCCTGTAATTAGAGCTACCATCTGTGTTGAGGTTCCAGGAAAACAGTTGCATGCCACACTGTCCCATTGGCTCTGCTTAGGCTCCAAGCTTTAGCTATATGGGCCCTGATTTTTTGTAGACTCCATATCTCACCTGGATGGGCCAATCATCATATGCTGTGGTATCGTATGCATATATCAGATTGTGATTGCCAGCTCCATAGCTGCTCTATGTGCTTAATAATGCGTCATAATACAGGTATTGTTTCATAGTACAATAAATTACTAATGCATTTAATTGAACATCTTCACCATCATTTTTTTGAATCAGTAGCTTTAAAGGAATTCAGAGGAGGTTTAGATATATTTGTACATTCTTGATATAGTTTATGGGTTTCTGTGTTTCTGCTTACATTCCTTTAAAGGACTAGGGAGAGAAGTGCTTCATTGTTTTGACTCAAGCTTTTTCGGTTTATAAAGCAAAATGCTGATAAAGGCTGTGAACTGCTACAGTAATTGTATGTAAGCCTCACATACCATCACTGGCTCGAGCATTTGTGATTTCTGCTTCCTGGATTGGCTTGCTGCTTCTCCTTGGCCACAGCACCGCTTTAGCCTTGTTGTGCTATAAATTGCTATCTGGGCATGTTTGTATCGTTACATGGGCATGGTGACCTTTGGTAGTAAATCATTTTGACTGGACCAGATTGGGTTGAATTGCAAGGAGCAAACAAATGCATGTTTGTTTTCCACTTAGAGACACAGCAGTTTAGATCAATTTAAAGTTTGGTTGCAGGAAAACATTCTGAACTGTGTGTTTATATTTCATCAACCCAACTTTGATATATCTGGCGTGTGAAATTTGCTTNTATATGCATGTGTATAGCGATACACATGCACAAATAGATGTGCATTACATACACAGGAATAATATAGCTCCATCATTATGAACACATGGAGACTGGGATTCATCTCGCCTATATTTACCCACCAAAAAGTTGACATCTATTCTAAGCCAGTCACGTAGGTCACTCTGAAACCTATGGAGAGAGACAGCCAGTTCCAGAGGGTGAATACTCATCTGTTCAGAATGGGATATACCTGTCTCTCTCCATTGCCTGCAGAGAAAGCCTACGTGACTAATTCAGAGCAAACACATAACTTTCAGGATGCTAAAGTTAGGGACAGGAAACCCAAACCAATAGTGTTCTCAAAAGAACCCTCTTTTGTGGAGCTGACTGATCTAGATTCATGCACCACTTCTGGTTCCTACACTTGTTTTTTGTGGTGGTGATAGTGGTGGTCCATATCACCAAGTTAGGAAAGATGTTTTCCACTTCAAATGAGAAGGATTTATCTTTTTTTTTTTTTTTTAATGGTTATGGTAATGATTAAAGTGAAGAGGAAATTGTTCATGTTGCCAATTCATCTTTTATTTTGTTTTTTAATTTTCTTCTTAAAAATGTCTTTGAAGCAGATAATTGTATAAATGTGACTTGATCACTGAAATCACTGTGTGGACTTTGAAATCATGAGGGAAGAAGGAAAAGGGAGGAGAAGAATTCATGAGATCTACAGTAAAGAGAATTATTAATCTGCAGAAATATGTGCCTCTTACTACCGGCTCTGCGAAAAACTGATTTCACATGTTATAATGTGCCTTCTAAAACTGAGAAAATATGAATGGGTGTGGAAACCTACATTTGTACAGCGTATGAACACTTTGATCTCTTAAGAAGGCTGATGTAGAATAAAATGTAAATTAGATTTGGAAAAAATGCAAACCCATGAGAGAAACAAAATTAAAGACCAAAATTCATGTCTCCTGGTTTAATGGTGAGACTTGGCAATAACATCTCTGGGCACTTCTGAAAGAAAAACTCAGATGCTTGGCTCAATGTGCAGCACAGAAATTGCCTTGAATATAAATTTTATCTCTGCCTTTGCAGTACATTTTGAGAGCCAAATTCCAGCACTGTCTGGGAGGATGTTAGTATTTCTCTACAGTGATGGTTTGAATCAATAGTTCATCTTATAAGCAAAGAAAATCATTGTGATGAAGTTCTTTGCTTAAGTAAAACAAGTAAAAGTAGAGAACATGCTGTGTCTAATGCAGGCTAGCTCCTGAGCTACTGTAAAATAGCATGCAGTGCTTTGCAAAATTTGGAGGACGTGGTAAATGCACTAAAAGGAGCAATAACTGCTCTGTGATGCACAACACTTTTGGAGATAAAAATAAACTGGTAAAAAATTTGTTAACCAAGTTAGTAGCATTTTGCAGCTATCTAAGATGAGAGGGTTTAGGACCACAGTAATTTGCAAAGCTAATCTGCTTCAATGATCCACAGGCTGTGACCTTTGACAACCCTCCTGGTGATCGGAAGAATAGAGCATCTGGACGTCAGGAAGATAAGAAGGTTGGGAAGGCAGCTGGGTCTGCAAGAAAAAGCGACCAAACTCCATCTTGTGAGATTAGTAAATATGTCTTTTGTTTAGGTAGATGACGGATAAATTGGATGTATTAACATCTAATTTTCAAAAGTTGCTGTTGAATTAATATGCTTGTTTCACAGAGGCCAACATAAGAAATTCTGTGCCAGTTTTCGTAGCTTCAAAATGCTATTGGTTTCTAAATTAGATAAACAGAGCTTCCAAAAATTATGTCAACTATGTGTCAAGTTGGCATAAAAAAAGAGGAACACCCTATGTCGGTGTCATTTAAATAAACAAGTTAGCAGCTAGTCATAAAAGTCATGATGGGAGTAATTTAGAAGAATGTGAGTTCCTGACTCCAGAATTCCAGTTCTCTGACCCAAACAACAGCACTCCCACACACTGGGGAATGTACGTACGAAATAAGTATAGGAGTGCCAAAGCTGGAAAGCTGTATCACAAAAGACACAGGAAACTTCAGATTTGGATCTGGATCTGAAATTCACCAGTTTGGCCTCTTTCTAAAATGAAGTGCAACTCCCTTGAGTTTTGGGGGCAGCTCAGCATCATACTGCAGGGAAGTCAACGAGGAGAGGCAGAAATGAAATGGCAATAGACTCCCAGGATGGCAAGAGGAGGAGTGCTGGAGTTACGAAGATGCTGCTGAAGACGGGGGTTGTTTTGAAGGGAACTAGATGCAAAGGAGAACTTGGAGAGAATTGGGAAGGGATGAATAAAGTGGAAGGAACTTATGTCTCATGATGGCTGTCATAGGCCATCAAAACTTAGCTCAGCTTAAATGATTAAGGCAGGTTTGGCACAGAACTGCTCCAAATAAAAATATGGAAAAAGAATCCTGCTTTTAATTTTGCAGAAACAAGTCCCAGGGATCATTCAGATATCAGTCTCATTTTTTAACCAAGCCGCTCTGTTCTAAAAGCGCAGACACCCCTCAGTCTCCCCAGGGAGATAAGTTTCCTCTTTTAGTCTGGTTTCAATCTCAGGAAAAAACAGATAGAGATATGAACTGCAAGTTGTTTATATGAACAACCTCATGCCCAAACCTTTAGAGCTTTATTCATTACTGCTGATATACAGTCTTAAAACAAAACACTCAATGGGAAACAATTATTGACATTTTTCTCTCCTTTTGTATACTGATTTCACTGAGCTAATAATAATAACGATGATGAGAAACTTCAAAAGATTTATGGAGCCCAAATACTTGTTTCTTTTTTCTAACCTCTTTAATGTGTCTCTGCTGTTTTTGGAAACCATCATTTCTGTGAAAACTCTTTATTAAAGGGTTTGATGACTTTGGTAGTGATCTTGGGATGAGTATAATTAATGAGCTAGGCAAATCTTTAGGTTATATTAAGGTTGGGGATTACTTGAGGAATATTTGAAAAAGAAGCAAGCCTTCCCCTTGTTATTACTAAGTATGTCCAACATGGTAGCATGAAAGATGCGTCTCACTGTAAAAGAAACCATCAGATGAAATACTCTGATTGCAGCTGTGGTTGTAGTGGGGAGTGGCACACCCTCCAAAGGCAGGAAAAAAATGAAAGAAAAGACTATCCCAAATTCTTTTAAAGGTCAGATGTGGATTCAGGTTTGCAGCTGGAAACCAAACCCAGAAGGACATCAGCATCGAATTTGGGAATTTTCCATTTGGGATCTACATTTTACAACAGAACCCTTTCTCTGTAAAGCAGCTACAAGAAAACCTTCACCTGAATACCAAAGAGACGGGGAAGATCCAGATCCAGATCTGAAGTTTACGTTTGCCTCATTTCTGATCTCCTGATAGAGGGACAACCCTTGCAACTGCAGTTCACCAGATGATCTGGAGCCAGTGCTATGCCTTCTTCTTCTTTTTTTCCTTTCCCTCTTTTTTCTTTTTTTCCTATCTAAGATTGGCTTGAAAGAGATATGATGCTTGCTGTGAAAACAGGCTATCCCATCAGACTTCTTAACAAATTTTCTTCCATGATTTATGGTCACGGAAAGGAGTTTGAAAACTTTCAGAAAAACATCCTCCTTAGTCCTTGCTTCAGTGCTTTTGGAAGGCTTGTGATGGAAAAACTAGAACCTTGAGAAAAAATAAAGAAAAATTACAGGAAATTGTTTGCTTTAGAATGAAAATAGAGAAAATGATGGAATAATGTCTAAAAAGATGTTATTACTGATTTACTTTAATGCTGCATTTGCTGTTTCATTTCAGTGATTTAAAACACTTTCAACAATGAATAGTATTCCCAGTGAAATTATTAGGTATTTCCAGTGCATTTATTCTGTAACTAAACTTTACAATGTTGTGGCAACTCTAATTCCAATATATTGTGGGCCAATTTTACTGTTAGCATTTAATACTTCACTGCACATATTACATTACCATGAATGCATGTGTGGGGATGTCATGTACATTTTCAAGCTTTTCATCTAGAAATATGAATTTCTTCTGTGTTACAGCTCTAGATGCCAACTCTTTCAGACCTGTATGGATAACCTTCTTTTGGGTTTACAAGACAGCACTGTCGATGCTTTCCAGTTTCTTTTTTTTTCTCTTTCATAGAGCAACTGTCAGGGAAAATTACTTTTTCCTCTATGGGTAGCAAACCTCTCTCTACAGCAGTGTCCTATTTCTATTTTATTTTTAAACTATATTTATGTATTTTCTACACACATTGGTGTGTTCCTCATCATGAAAGCAAACAGGTAACTACTACATATATTTCAATTACTCCTCAAATTTTCTATTTTCAAAAAAAGAATGAAGAAAATTTGGGTTTTGAAAATGAGTATTTCATATCCTTAGCACACATAAGAACTCCAGGTCCCCCTCAGGGCCACAATAGTTTATTTAGAAAGTTAGCTATTCATCTTTTTAAACTTGAGGAGTCTTACAGCTCTCTTCAAATGCTGTGTCACTACCAATTCCTTTCACCAGTACCCAATTGCCATAAAATTTGGAAAAAAAAACCCCTAGCTCCACACCAGATTTTCAGTCAAGACCAAATACGGTTTATGTGATCAAGCAAGAACGGTTCTAATGATTCAAAGAGAGGGGAACAATGGTTTCTTACATTACAGAGCGCATGAGAAACTTAAGTAAAGGACTGAAAGAAACATCACACAGAGGACTTACCATACAATTTGTTGACGGAGTGACTGGGGCTTGTGGCAATAGGGTTGCTGTTGAGTAGAAGCGAGGCAATGGACATATTTTTGAACTATTCAAAAGTTACAACCAAGCAGGATGGTCTTCACAGAAGTCAAATGGCAAACACAGTCTACACAACTGAGGCATAGTTTGAATATTACAAAAATCCTTTATTACGTTTGAGTTAGTACATTTTGGTTGAGAGAGAAAGTGAAAGGCATTATTGCAGGGGAAGAACACAGTCAGGACTGCCCTGCTTGTTCCATGGGACAGTATTTTTCTCCCCACAAAAAAAAATCTAGATCTTGCTTCTGCTACGTAAAGATCAAGCAGTTTTGCTGAGGATTCTCAGCCATCAGAATTACCCCAAATGTATGCAACAGGCTTGCTCTCTGTCTGTATAGTATTTGATGTGAAAGATTTATCTGTCTTTCTCAGTTTTTTATCCTGAACTGAAAGTGGTATATTATGGATCAAGCAACTGATACTGTGTTGTGTCATGAAACATCCACTTGACAGCTCACAATTTCCCACTTAGTCAAGTTGCTCTGTCATGTAAGCAGTGAAGAAAATGCTTTGCCAGTTTCAAAATCCTAAATCTAAGCAAGCTTATGTAGTGATAGCATTTAAAAATGTGTCCTATTCACAAGCCATTCATTCTTTTCAGGTTTATTCCTAAGAGAGATTCTGCATGAAATATACACAAAGCTTCAGCTATATAACCTTTTCCAAGACCAGCTTTCACAGCCCTGTCTGGATGTTTTCTATGTGGGTACAAAGTCCTCAGATTCACAAGTAATTGGCAGTCTTTCATGCCAATATTCATGATTCCTAGATTAAACTCTCAGTTGTTTGTCACAATACACGTTTCTCATTTAGATTATTCTCATCAAATTCTGCAGATGGAAGCTGTAGGGTATTTGCACATACTCCGAGGAATAAAAGGAAGGATATTTATTGTTTCTATAAGTTTCTCCTCTTCATTCTTCAGTCCATTATACATTTTGCTTAATGGTAAAGTGACAGTTTCTGAACCAGGTTTTTAAAATGCATGTCTATCTGTCAGTTCCAATGCATCTCGCAGAGGCATGCATTAACTTATCATGCTTGAAAGTACAAAAAGATTATGCTGCAGTGAAATGTTAACAAGGTCATATCATATACACACTAGCTCGTTGCACTTTTCTTCCTTTCATTGCTCCTGTTAGGCATTATTCCATGTCATGCATAAATAATGTTGCTCTAGAGAGAAAGTCAGTGTACTTTATATTACTGGTGCTACTATACTATTGAGACAGGCTGAACTTCTGGAGTGAATGTCAGAACATGTCACTTGCTAAATTATTGGTACCTAGCCATCAAGGACAAGTATGGTGGATGAATACATGTATTCATGAACAGAAGATTACTTTCTGCTTTGGATCGCCACAGCAGTAACCACATTGAGACAGTTTTCATATAAATGATGTTTGGCAAATCATTGTCTGGCATCACGCATCTGATTTTACTGGACTTTCGTGGAGTCTGTCAGATGGTACTGGGTGAAGCATGTGAAAGCTCAGAAGAGCAGCACAAGAGGGCAATTTGTGCACTAAGGAAATATTTCACAAGCAGAAAGTCTCAGCTACTGAAAACCCTGACAGAGAGCCAGAGACAAACAATTTTCCCTTGATACGATTCTGCAGGGCTATGGTGAGCGTGCCAGTACATCTGCTGAAAGACCTCAGCTCCTCCCTACACTCCTCTGCTCCCAAACATCACCAGGAGCAGGCTTGGACCTCCACAGAGTCCTAGCTCCAGGATTTTCGGCCGATAAGATTCAGTCTCTCTGAACCCGAGATCTGTCTGTGTGGGCTGTCTAGGCCTGCCGCCTGCTTCCCACCCCTTTTTATTCCCTCCAGATGGAAAACTGTGTTTTTTAGGCTAGATATTCCTGGCAGGTGTTGTGTTAAGAGGCCTGCTTCAGTCTTTGTCCCCCAAGATAAATTACCACCCACATGCTAATTTCAGATTTAATTGTAAGTAAATCTAATATGATCCACAAGCACTTGCTTGAAGGTCTGTCACAGAATTTCTTTGCTGGTGTATTTTTTCACATCTACATATATTTAGCAGTAAATCATTTTGCCCAAGCCTAGGTCAAGCCAAAGTAAAGTTCTCTATAGCAAATACTTTATTTCCATGGGTAACAAACAGCAGCAATGGTCAATTACAAATGGAGTCATAGAGGTGTGTGCGGGGTGAAGGGGAAGATGTAAATTTTGTTGTTAGTGGAGAACAAAAGCATGTGCTGTATTATTATGGTTGATCTCACAAATGCTGCTTGGTTATTTCAGCTTTAATGAATGTTTTTGCATAAGTAGAGAGTCATTTCAGTTTACTCAATAATTCTGAGAAAGGGGAGAGGAAATCTAATGGAAACTGCAGGTTCAAACTAATGGCAAGATTAATCTGGTTAGGGTAAAGAGCTGCAGGTCATGCAGGTTCCCCATCACAAACACAGCTGCATCCAGCCTTACAGTCCCTGAGCTTGCTGTTATCATTCTCCAGCAATCTCTGCTATTATAGGTAAGAAAAATTAAAAGCTGACTTCCTGCAATAGAGATCAGTCAATTTGATGATGTAACTCATACAGTGTTTGGTGGTCTTTATAATGAACTTTGACTCTATGCTTATAAAAACATGAGGCTTTAATAAATCTACAAGATAATGAACATAGACACGAATAGATATTTAGGGAAAGAGCGATCTAATGTCGTTCTTCTCTGTTAGCAATAGCTGATATTTACAGCTCTCAGTTCAAAGAAGAAAATCTTGGTTTCCGGCTCTTGGAAGATGGAAACTCTTGGGTTAGAAGAGTGTGGGATAGGTAGCAACTGCTCTGGGTGAGGCTTCCTCCCATAGGATTTGACTTCTTCCCTGAGACGATGAGGTAAAGCTGTTTTAAACTCCAGATTTATATTTCATTGTAAATCCTGCATTTCAAATGAGGCTTTGCTCCAGTATAGCAGGAGAAGTAGAAAATCTTGATGTAAAGATCATTCTGAAAAATGTGTTGTTTTGGGGAAAAGTGAGTAGTTCTCTGTTTTTCTAAAATAAAACAGAGAAGCAACTGCTCAGATCTCTAACGGAGCCCTCCAGGAGCTGGGGTAAGCCAGAGAGCAAGCCATGAAGCAGGTATTTCAGCAGTTAAAGACCCCCAGCTCAGGACAAACTGACAGTCATCCCATTGAGATGAGGGCTCAGAGGCTTTAAGACTTTTCCTACTTGCCCTGGATCGCCTCATTGATACAAAGCAGAGTCACAATGGGCTTAAACAGGACCTGCAGTTTTTGGGGACTTCTTGTGTCTCATGAGCAGCCTTATGATGGGACTGCGGTAGGAGTAAAGCCCTGAAAGCCCAGGAGTACCAGGATTTTGCACAATGAAGAAGCCAAGCCACATATTGAAGTTTGTCCTTCAAGCAAACCATGAGACAATTTGACAAGAAGCCAGGCAAATTTCTGATGCACCCTGGACTTTATTTTACTGCAAATTCTTCTCAGCTGACTACTTTCCACAAAACTCTTCAGCTTAGTTGGAGCTATTATTTGCAGATCAAAAAAGTTTCATCAGAAAATTCCAGACCAGCTCTACCACTGAGCCTGTTTGGATTGCGTTACTTGGGGGCTGTCTCAATAAAAGCAGACTATTAAATTTCACTTTAGTTTATAGTTCCTAACATGGCTGTTCAGAAAATGAAACTTCTGCCCACAGTACAATTCCAATTTCAACATTTGTTTCATCTTGGAATGGGATATTTAAAAATATCAACAAATTGATTTAATTTTGTTTGCATTTATGTCATCAAGATATCAGAAATGGACTTTTGTTTGCCTGTGAAATTGTTTGGATTTTGACAAAATCTCCCCTGGAAAAATGTCACAGGCTATTTTTTCTTGCTTCTAATTTAGTCAGTTTCTGCTCTTCAGAGACTGCTGAAATGAATCCGTATTTTCAAATCAGGAAAGGTTATTCCTCCAGTGAATTATCTATGAATAATGGAAGTTAAATAATTATGAATTTGTGCCCTACATCTTCTACCCATCCTTTCTGCCTGAGTTTTTTAAATTTCCAGCTTAACTTCTCCCATGAAGCAGTCATGGTGGTCCTACTATTTTTTTTTTTTTTTTTTGATGGGCAAGAGCACAGCTGGGTCCTTTGAAACAAGTTAAATGGGAGGAGGAGACGTATGAACCTGAAATTTCCCAGGACACACTGCATCCTGCAAAGTGAGTCAACGACCAGCTTTAGAGTTTCCACAGGAAAAGCTCCATGTGGCAACTGAACTCATAAAAAATAATGTTGGCAAAAGCAGACATGTACCATCACCAAAATATGCTGATCAGGAATGGAAATCTGCTGTGTGCACTGTCACTTTTTACTCAGTCTTTGTGGCTTCATTAAGTGTTTGCTTCTATGTAACTTGCCACTCGATGCCAGTTTTAAACCACAGGCCATTACCCCTTTGTTTTGTAGACTGTCATTTTACTTGAAAAATTAAACTAAAGACTAATAATGCTTGCCATTTCTATATTATGACTAATGCCTTTGGACTTGGACTTCCAGATAACCTTGGCCAAAGTATACCAATTTCTGTAGTCTCTACAGTGAAGAGGATTATTAGCAGAAAGCAAAATTTCAGGTCTTTTACAGGGAGGAATTCAACACGTCGTCTGATATATTTTTGACTTCAAGAAAGCAACAAAACTGGGGAAGGTTTATTTTTCATGGTGAAGGTGATGTTTGATCACTGCTGAATACTTTTAATGTATTTTTAATAGTTAAAATTCAATATTCACTGAAGGATCAAAGCACAACAGGCCAAATATTACTCTCAGATGTATATGTTTGGCTTGTACTTTTCGGGGATCATCTGAAATTTGAGGCACAGCCTTTTGCATTGGGAACTTTGTAACCCAGTGAAAGCGAGGAGCTGCTGCTCCACTCGGCAGCGATGCCCCTGTGAGTGCTCGCTCAGCACACAACCCTGTGCCAGTGGTGCCGCTGGGCACACGTGCAGCTCCCAAAGAGGCTGGAGGCAGGCATGAGAGATGCATGAGTCTTAAACCTGTCTTTCTTGGGTATTTAGTTCCTTATCACTGCCCCAGGTCCACAACCCCTCACGCTTGCTCCTCTCAGCTTCTGCAGAAGCAGCTCCCTCTCATTCCTGCACTTTCCACTTCCTCTCATCTTTTTATCTGTCAGCTTCACTTTTATCAATAAAATCCCGCAGTACAATCCTGGTGGTACCAGGCACTGGGGTGTCTTACCCCCCACCAAGCTCTGTTGGTGCCAGCAAGCAAGCCCGCCTGGTCCTGCCATGCCCTGCAGGGGACCTGTGCCACGCCAGACACTTGGGCACCCAATAACCCACTGACCTTTCCGTACCCCATGGTGGTACCCCGTGGCCCATCCACCCCACCGGGGGCTGCAGAGCTCTCTGTTTGCAGGGCTAAATGCCACTTTTCCTGCAAGGTGAAGCCAGTTTGTCCACGAGGCCCTGTGTTCGCCATGTGGGCTGCGCAGCTGCAGCTGCCATTTGTAAATCCATTTGGATCGTTGCTGTATTAACGCAGCGATACTTAACTTAAAGACAGCAAAGCCTGACTTTGAAGTCTATCAATTGGGGAGTTCATCTGGGATAAAAAAGACAGGAATTTCAGTTCTCCATCTTCCAATCCATATTAAATGTATTTTAACTCCATTACAAGTATTTGTTGGAACGTGGCTGGCTCCAGATTTTCTTCTCCACTGAAGCACTGGAATATAAAGTCATCGTGAGAATAACTTCCTCTCTAGGTTGAAATAATTTTTAATTTCTCCATGCACAGTGGAGCAGCAAGAGCAATTTTCAACACATTTATCCCAGACTAACATGATGGCCAAGTCACTTGCTTGCGCAGATCTTGATTCACATCCCTTCAGGCAGAAAAGAAAATTGAATGTGATTCCCCGTATTCTAGGTCAGTGTGCTAAACCTGTGGCTGTGAACTGAAAGCAGGTATCTGCACCATGTTTAGGGAGAGAATAAATTATATGCCCAGAAATTGGAGAGAGTAAAGCTGAAAGTACACAGATTTTGCCTCTCTGGTTTCCCTTTGGACCTTGGGTGTCTCCTTGGTATATTGCCTTTGATTAATCGCACTGTGAGATTCCCATCCATGTCCCCATGTTGTAGAGACAGTGAATGCACTCAGTTCAGGGCTACAAGGCCTAGTGCCAGGGAGGTGCTAACATTACATGCAAAAGTCTTGTAGCATCCACATCCCCTCCATGATGCTTTTCATGAGTTGGTTTGGGTGAACAAGTACAGAATCTATTTTTCACCTGCAAATTTTGAGGTCTACCTAAAACTGTGGGCTGAGATGCCCAAAGCTCCAGTCTGAAGGGGACAGCCAGTGGCAGGTGTGTGGCTGGTGGCACGCTGCTCTCTGCCAGCAGCAGCAGCAAGGCAGGACCTTAGCACCGGGGAAGCATGCTTCCTGCAACAGTAGCCCTGAGGCCAACCTTGCAGACAATGTTTGGGAGTGATATGTGAATAATGGAGCGTGGAAATAAAACTAGTCCAAATGTTGAGCGAACATCTGGCATGGGTGCTTTCAAACCATCATCTGTATACTTCATTCTGCTTGCCAGCACACATCATTAACTTTTAATGTAAAGAGCAAACAAATGTGTTTGTCAGCAGGATGATTATCCTCCATACATTTTTTTCATCTCTGAACACGTTAATTATGGTTTCCCCTAACATACTTCATTAACACTGGGATTCTAAGCAAATATTTTTGTAACTTGGAGAAGCTCATGAGGACAGTTTGATTTTTTCCCAAGCTTTCAAAGGTTTTGTGTTTGTTACATTGAAATGCTTATGTGTGCCCTGCTGCACTGTCACCATTCCTAAATGTTCCCAAGGTATTACTCTTCACCACCCCTCTTCCCCAACTTCACAATAAGCCTACCATTCTGGATCTCTGTGCAAAGCAGCTGGCAAAACCCACCTCCTAGATGAGGAGAGTATTTATTGTATTTGGAATGAAAATCATTGCAGGGCCAAGAGGACATACAGAAAATTGCAGTAATTTGGGGACTGATTTAAATCAGTTTATTTCATCACCAATACCAGAAATTAATTTTTCCAACATCTGTCTTGTTCTGATCTCGCTATCACAGCCATCAGTATGCAAACACACTCCCAGGAGATATCAAACTTCAGCTATGATCAGCTGAGATCAGAAGAAACTTTTGAATGTTGGCTGTTCTGAAGACAAGACACTGAGTTAATTTCGCCTAGGGAATCACATGCACAATGCTGTTCTAGAAAGTAAACAAAATGTGTACTCAAGCACTAAAAAAATGGAATGGAAATGAAACAATCAACTACATTTTTGTGTCTGGAGCTAGAGTCACCCTGAATACACCTCACAGGAGCTCAGCGGGCTGTAGCTCTTCTCCAAGACTGCTGGCACCCTTCAGAGCAATATGTGCAACTCTGAAGTAGCAATAAGTAGCCCATACCCACAATGAAGCTTTTATTTCTGATACTGACTAGTTCTGGAATTCTGCAATGAGGGAATGGTTTATAAGGAAATATGTATTTTTAAAAGCCATCATTATAAAATACTAAACTAGAGTTCCAATATCAAATAAAAGATTTTCTCCAACATAGAAAGGCATATTAAAAAGATTAACATAGGTCTGTACACAAGTGAAAAGAAAAAAATGTTACTTTCCAGTCCTTCATGGTCTCTGAATGAATCAAATCATGCTTAATAAATTGCTGCAATACAGAGCAATTTTAACACATTCAAGGGTTAACAAAAAACTTTTCAGTCAGGATGGGCCTCTAACATACTAAAGAAATTCTTCGTGTACTTGGACTCCAACAAGCCATGAAATATTTAAACACAAAAAGCTATTTCCCCAGTTACATGGCAACATTGCAGCTTTAAATATTAAAAACAATAGCGCTCTAGTATTCTAAGCAAGTACAAGAGTTCATTGGCACCAGATACCTCTCGTCTTCTCTTGCTGGAGTGGTAGAAAAGATAGATACTTTATTACCAAAACAAAGAGAGACTATGGAGGAATGCACACTCCCCAGATTCCTTCCTATCAGAATATGGAGAAAAGAAATATCTTGCTGATTTATCTAGCTAGGTATTTATATAGGACCATTCTTCAGAGTATCTGGATTTGTGGAGTGAGTAATGCAAGAGGGACCATTTGCTTGTTATGGGAATAAGGTACGTAAAGTGAGATAGATGGGGAAGATCCCCTGTGAGTGTGTATCACCATAGCTCGAGTAAATAGCAGCAATGATAATTTTCCAAAACATAGTGAAAAGGCAGAAAGTATATACTGAAAGCTCTTTGTTCTCAGGTCAACAAGTGACATAAAAATATGCAAAAACCTGGGAGTAGTAGCTGGAGAGAAATTCATCTATGCAACTGTGATGATGTGTCCTGTTTATAAGATAATCTCACTATCCCCAGTCAGGTGGGACAGATATTGTGGTAAATCAATTTGGAGGCCAAAGGCTGGAATTAAATATCTTAGGATACACCTGTTACTGAGTTCAAGCAGAGAATCTTCAGAGGCAAGCGCAGCAGCACAGCTGCTAATACATGACTCCTGGCTTTCCATTTCATCTGAAGTCTAACTCAAATTCTAGTTTTGTATTGCTTACTTGTTGGGTTTTGTGGTCGGTATAGCAGCTTTCCCAGTAATGCATCAGTTTCAATCTCCCGCCTACCACAGTTCTCATCTTTTACTCTTTTGTCTTCCATGTCTCCTTCCCTCACTCCCTTTATGTTAGCTGCTTCTCCTAATTGTTTTCTCATACACTTCCCTTCAGCTTCCCCTCACAGCCTGCACCATAAGAGATCCCTTAAACAAACCAGTGACAAAAATGAAGAAAAATGCCATAAAGCACAGGTCTGCCCTGCAATAGGACTGTACAAAACCTGCAGTTTTGCTCAGTGCATTTGCTCCCCAGGTGTACTTGTTGCCACATTGGTGATTTAGTGACAGAAATGTTTTCCTGCTCTTTGTTCATGTTAGCCCTGCAGAGCAGCACAGCTGAGGGAGATGGTTTAAATCCTTTTGTGTTTTGCCAGCAGACTCTTTGTTTGTACTCTAGTTGTGTGCACAGATGCTGGGACTGAGTGGGGACTGGGCTAGCCGAGGAGCCGTGCACACCAGTGTCCCGTTTGGTAGGACTGGCCCATAGGGTGGTCAGCCATGGGTGGTGGTCAACATAAGAAGGAAATAATATCATTTGAAAGGACAAATCCAGGTGCTATTTTAGTACTAATGCCTGGCATTCCCTTGCTTACATCTTATTACTATGACTGACCTGAAAAAGAATAAAGTTGACCCTTTTATTAGGCACCCTCGATCTGTCTCCATGGGCGAGTACTGGCAAATGCAAGTTACTCTGCCTCTGGCCCAAAAAAAGCATTGGCTCCAGATTCATATAGTCAGGTAAGTCCAGCACTGTGCCCTAGTTAAATGTATATTTGTTCAGTTTCTGGGCCAGAGCAAGTTCACCTTTACCTTGCTCTGCAGCCAGGAGGAGGTTATGCACATCTGCCTGCCCCTGTGCATCCCAAAAGAGTTCAAATACCCTGCATGGGAGAAGGGGTAGTGAGGGCATGGGAAGATTGTGCCGTGCTCCCTTCACCCATGTGAAACCACAGGCACTCCCAGCACTGGTGCAGAGCTCTTCCTACCGCTGCTGATCCCCATGTGTCAAGTTACAGCCGCTCCCAACACTGGTCCTCTGTAACAGAGTCCAGGAATACCTATTAGTGCTCAAGGATGCTTAAGGCTTTTCATTATAATACTTAAGATGAAAGGTGCTATCTACTGCAAATGCAAAGTCTAACCTGTGAGATCAGCAAAAAGTTTCCAGTTCTTAAGAAAAAATAAATTAGAAACTGAACTTGACTTTTTCCTTCCAGCTTTGCCTGGAACAGGTCTCGTTTGTCAATGAATGCTACATAATCACCTCACTGCAGCTTCCAGACTTTCCTGGTACAGGAATAAAAGTACAGCCTGCACCTATCTATAATACTGCAAGATATGAAGGCACAGCCAGTTTGGGAATATTGTTAGCTAGGCCTCATTAATAAAATAAGGCTAATGATTTATTCATATCCAGGACAATAAGAGGACAATGTAGAGCAGTTAGATTAATGGTAAGTAGATGCTTTGGGGGAAAAATGTGAACACTAATGGAAATTGGTTCTGTCTGTCTCACTGTTTTGTATAAAACAGCGTGGGTGATTTTTCTGACCAAATCCGTACATGAGGGACACAGAATTCCCTATTCTACATATTAAGATAGGAACTAGGATATTATTCAGATTAATATGAGAATATATTATCACTCCAGTGCTTGAGTAACTCTCTCAATCTCATTTCCCCATATGCAATCTTTTATTCTATCTTTTCACCCTCATTTTCCAGAAGCCTTGAACTTGCTACTGTAATTATGAATGCAGACATTATTGCTGTGAAAATAACACTCTGAAAACGGTCTGTGAAGACACTATTTGAAATGGTTACTATTTAAAGCTGACTTAGCTGTACTTCTGCTGTGCAAAATTGTATAACGTGTGCCCTTCCAGAACAGTGCTGTAACTTTTAAAAACTAGTGGTAGAAATTTTTTTGCAATAGTGTGGATTTTCTGCTCAGAAAGCAGAGTATGTGAGCTGTGCTCTTCTCCCCCCCAAAATCCATGTGCCGATCATCAAGTAAAGTCATAGAGTTCCTTTAGTCACCTTCATGGTTATTTGGTGTCTAAATAGTGGCTATATTTTGTTTGGGTTACTGTTGGTGGGATTCAGCAGTATCAGAGTCCTAACCTGGGGTAAGGTCACTCCAGTTCGGAGCAAATGCCCTGTTCCCTGTATCCCTGTTCACAGCTGCCCCAGTACCAGCCAAGAGCCACTGAGAGCCACAAGCCCCTTTTTTTTCAGTCGTTTTCCTGTACCAGATGTATTGCGAATAGCTGACCTACATACTCTCTCTAGAGTGAAATTTGGAACAGAAGAGAGAGTTGAAAGTTGTCAAGATCCCATGAGCAAGCGCTGGTGACCTGAAGGGTGGCAGATGATCACGCTTGTGCCCTCACCGCCTCGACGGTTTGAGCTGAAGCACTTTGTTACTGGGCTGCAGCACAACCACGAATGTGGCTAGCTGCAGCATATTATCTGATGAGCGGTATCTCGTTACTTAATTTTGAACTTGCATCTATGTTTAAATAAAAAAGAAGGAAATGCAGAGAAGAGATTAATGATGCACTATCAATGACAGTGTTATGTTATATGACCTAGAAGTCTCCTATAGCAATCTCACTGATAAAAAAATGATTATTTTTCCTCCATATACTAGTCCTCTGTTACTAATATTTTGACTATATCTGTACTAGTGAATGAAATGGAAGAGGGCCAAGCAGCTGGGTCCGAGACCTGGTGACGTAGCGCTGCTTGTGTCCACACGCCTGAACTCTGTTTTCCCTCAAACAGGAAGGCCTCTTTCATCGCGCCTGCTAGGAATAGTCCCTGGCCCCTCTTACAGCCCTAAACTGTGGCCAAGCATTGTCTGGAGAGGGATATTTGGCAACAAAGGTGCTAGTAATTACCCAACACACAGAATGGCATGGCAGGGCTCTAGCGTGGCCCTTGTCATGCCTAGTTAACTAGCATTCATGTAGTCCTTAACATTTGCAACCTCTCTTCTCCTGTGGGACAACGTTTCAAGGCAACTATGAACTTCTGACTAGGCTTTGACTGCCCTAATTCCCAGGAAAGTGGGTTCACTTTCAGACACTAGCTCCTGCAGGCAAACAATACCTGCCAGGATGATCGAACTGTACCCCAAAGGCAGAAGAACCAGCTGAGATTTCCCTGGGTTATGACAGCAGACAAGTTAAACACACTTGTTGGGTGAAATCCTGCGTGGAAGGAAGTGTATTGCTGCGGTGTTCATCTCCACAGCAGGTAACATGTAACCCCCCCATTGCAAGCTGAATGCCTCGTCCCCTGGGCAGGGCATGGGCAGGGTGAGAGCCATGAAGGCCAGCAGGTGAAGTGAGGAATGCCAAAGGAAGTGTAGGGTAAGTTACGCAGGGGTAGCAAACTGTGGACTGTAAGTTATGTAGCCTAATATCATATGGCCTGGCTTCTCTGGGCAATTCTGATTTTCCCCACACACACTTTTTGCTTCCATATTTTCATATTTCTAATGCCATGTTGTTCAGAGCTGGCTGATGCACAGGTTTAATACTTAAAAAACCCCACAACTAGGTAGGTAGTCTAGGGAAAAAAAATGGGAGAAGGTGGAACTGCACACTAGCATAACTGTCAGTTTCAGAAAAATCAGATGATTTGCAGGGGGGAGGGAGGAAAGAATTTGTTCCTTTTTAAAAGAAAATATTTTACAGAGAAGAAAGCAGAAGGTCAAATCACATTCTTTCACCAATTCCAGTACTTTGTACTGGGATAGAGGAACTGTCAAAGTAGCTTAAAGCACCATTGTCCTTTCTTTTAAGACTATTATTTCTCCACTAGGTTTGATAATGTAGCCCACAAAATTTAGATCCAAGATCTGTATTTCACAATATTATTGTACTCTGTACATCAGGTTTTGGGTTAAACCTATTAATAATTACTGTTATTGCTCAAGCTATAAAAACAGATTTTTCTTTTATACAAAGGGTCTGCCTCTGATCTCACTCTTGATTTATATACACATAAATCAGTGATGGACTGAGCCTCAGTTGAACTGGAGAAGTGGGAGGGCTACACACAGTACCAGTCAGGCAGCAGAGGGAAAAGAAAAGATGTTAAATTGCTCTTGTGGCTGCCCTGTAAATCTGTCCTGTAAATTATTGCATCAAAGTCCTGGGAAGCTGCAGTGGTCAAAATCTAGTCTTGAGTCTGTGACGAGGTCTAGCAAATCATCCTGTAATGCCCGGGATGAGTGAATGCTCTATGGGCTTTTGAATTGCCTATAATTCACCTCCTGGACAGGTTTATACTACTTCTTTTTTAAACCCAGACAGGGCCACAGGCACAAAGATCTGTCTTGTACCCTGTGTTATCTTCTCTCTGTCGCAAGGCAGAGGAACAGCCTGCACCGCTCTCCCTTCTGGTGGTTCTTCCCAAAGAGTTTTTGGGCCCCATTTTCTCACTCATGATCTTGCTATCAAAGACATCTAATTTGTATTGAATGTTACAGCAGATCTGCTGCTCCAAAGCTTCCCCTGTGCAGTCTGACTGCAATGAATCGAGAACTCCATCTCATGCAGGTGCTGTGCATCTTTGTATGTCATACACTGGGGAAATTCGTTACTGGTGGATACCTTTCTAGCCTCGATGCCATCTCCTTCAGAAGGTTTCTGCTCGCCGTTATGCCCAGAGAGATAAACTGAACTTGTTTCTCAATATTTGTACAGTCTGTGACGATGTTGATGTTTCAGAATGTTTCTCTGCCACCAATGCTGTGAGTCCTGCTCGCCAACTGGTTTTTTCTGCTTTGTCTGCCTCTTTCTATAGATTTCTGGAAGCCATCAGGCAGTAACTTAATGTCACCAGGCAAGTCTAGGTCTTCCCAGCACTTGACCTTCCAGCCATTAGGGTTTATGTTACTTGTGCAGTTCTCCCTTATTTGTTTACTTCACAACTTATTTTCTACAGCCAGAAATGGGTACAGAAACCAGAAATGGGTTACTCTCAGCAGATAACCACTGATTTCCACTTATAAATCAAGCAGGGCTCCTCACTAAAATGTCAGAAATTTTATACTGGGACAGATGAATGAGGCCAAGAATTTTGCTTTAGTTTTTATAATGCCACAGAAGTTTAAAAGAACTTGGGAAAACTGTCATCAGCAGTCATCTCAGGATGGCTACACTTTGGAAGTGGTGCGAATTTCAGGGCTTTGTCTTACGCCTCTTGTCTACAGTTTTTAAGATGGCTGTAGCCAGATTTGGACATGCAGAAGTTTATTATAAATAATAGCACTTAAAAAAAGAGTCAGTGCCTTTAATGCAGCAATTAAATATCCATGTTGTATAAAACACACCCATATCCATAATTATTTTCAACCACAAAACTGTTTCTGCAATTTCCTTGGGAAAAAACCCTACATATTTCATTTCACAACCCATCTGTTAATGTTACTTTTTGATGATTTTAATGAACGAACTTAATGGTCTTTATTAACAGTTCTCTTCATGATGGTCTAAAAAATAAATGTATGTGCATGGTGCATTACATAAGGCAAATTCAGTAAAGACGCCTCAACTGTTGAACATACTTAAAAAGCAAATTACGCAAGATTATTGCAGAGGAAAGCAGAAAGGTAGCAACATAAGAAATCTGAATATGAAGGCACAAATTCAGATAAATTGGGCCATTTGAAAATGGTCAAAACTGTATGTAGACAACTGTACAGGATGAATATCTCTCTTTTCTTCCCATCTACTCTCCCCTAACTTCAGGGCAATGGTACCCAGGAAAGTCAGGTCTGAAGCTGTTATTTAAAGCTCAGTGACTATGCTGTGCCTTACTGCCAAGCAATCAGTCCTCCTCACCAGCTAGTTATCTGCAATTACAAATAACTAAGAGGTATTTCTATACGGTGGGCAATGAAAAGGCCAAATTTCCCTTTACTGCGTTGGGCACATCGCATCACTGTCTTACGTCCTGTAGAGGACCATGGGGGAGGTATATGGTGTCGGTCTCACTGAGCATTAGAGTTACCTCCTCACCCTTCTGCGTTAGAGACTGCAAGAATTTTGACCCAACACCGTGGACTTTCTGCCAGTACCGCAATCCTTACATGGTATCTGGATAAAGTGATCTAAATACAAGAGGCCGTACCTCAGTATAAATAGAACTGCCACAGCAGATCAGTTTTATTTACGTCAAATTAAACAAAACTCTGCTTTTTGGCTGAGAGTTAATGACTTTCAGCCAAAAGCAAATTCTTACCTCTGAGTTATATAAAACCCCTAAGTAGGCCGTTTGTAATACAAATACTAACAGACATGCAGCTTCTATGCAGTGGTGCTTCCAGGTAACGCTAGCAGAAAGATCGGCTAAATATCACAGGAATGACAAAATGATGCTCAATGGTGGATAGGAGCCCCTTACAAAGCCCTGCAAGGAGATACCAGACAGGAGGCTGAAGCTAGGAGACATTTATTTTTAGGCTCTTGGTTTTTAAAGAGAGCAAAGGAACCGAGAGGGGAAAACAGTGTCAACAGTTCACACAGACTTGCTTTTCATGTTTGGGAGAAGCCGAGCTAGACTGAAACTATAACTATGATGGGATTTAAGAGTAGACACAATAAAGGCAGCCACAATCTATACCTGTAACAAGGAAGGTCACTTCTAGGAGGTTTTGATGTAGTGAAACTTGAAAAATATATTCATTTTTGCCCAAAGGCAGAGGCTGGCATGGCAGCTTGGGGACCACAATGGTAATTGTTCCTAAGAGGAAAAAGAAAATGTTCCATAAAGTTCCAATTGCCTTTAAAAGACAGAAACATTTGAAGGACTCTTCGGTGCTGTTCCAGGTTCAGCAGAAGGAAACCTCTCACGTAGGGCTGCTTTCATCGGTAGGTGTTGCTGCAGTCAACACAAATTGCTGGATAGGGGAATAGGTCAGGTGTGGAGGGAGGTGTTACTACGACAGCAAACCGAAACTGGAATAAACAGAGCTTAAAAACCAAAAAGTACGATTTGCCTGTAGAACCCTGAGCAGTTTTAAATCCAAAAAGGGGAAAAAAGGGGAGAAGTGGCAAAGAGGCATCGGGAGGAATTTTTTTCGAGGAGGTTGGTCTCTATCAGTTATTTTGTTGCATTGTTGATTAGTGTAATTGAAGTATATATAACTGAAACAAAAGAAAATAAGACTTCTTCAGGGACCCATTAATTTCTTAAGGATAAAGTGTTTGAAGGTTCAAAGGCTTTGTTAAAGCTTATTTTAAATTTAAAATTTCCATTGCCAAGGGATTGATTACCATTCTTGCTTTAGCTTTGTCAAACAATAAGTTCATCCCAATCCTTTCAAAGTTGTATGGTGCGGTACGTATGATATTCAGTTAATTGTAAAAAAGAAGGGACTGTCTTCTATATTCAAGGACAGCTATTTCAAAAAAGGGCTGCAAATGTTGTTTCAAATGTTTGAAATCTTGGAAACCATAGCACTTGTATCCACTATTACAAGTCATGGTATTTTGAGGTATCATAATTTTTTTTTAATATTTCTTCTCATTGGGAAAATTACATAACATACATGTCAATATTTTGGGGTATGTGCAGTACTGGATAATAATATAATTTCAAGCCATTTAATAGAAATTACATCATCCTGAAAAAAGGCCTTGTGGCAGGCTGAGACTCCTGTTTTTCTGCTAAACTGTGTTTTTTTAATGTGACCTCATCACCCTGACTCATTTCTCTCTCCTCTGACATCTAGGTCTGTATGTGTCCTGGAGCAGGAACAGACTTTTCTCTTACAGTGACTACTACAGTGGGACTCTCACTTTCAGTTGCAGCTCTCCAGCATTCCCATCATAGCAATAAATAAAAGGATACTTTATTTTTCTTATTTTCAGAATAAACTGGCAAACAGGATCAATTCATGCATATATACACACACAAACAGAAACACTTAAAAGACTTCTTCACATAAAAAATGTAGTCAATTAAATAATTATTTTTGGTTTTCAGAATTTTGATCTTTCAAAGAACATTCAGATACTTGCTTTCAAATACATTTTTTTTTGTAATTTCAAGTTAAAGCTAATGTCTCATTGAAAAAATAACCTGTTATTAAAAAGAACCAAAATAAATTTGTCAAAACCAAGATGATTTGTTATTTCTATTATGGTAGTAACTAAAGACCTCAACTGTATTTCCAAGTCAAATCAAAATTATTTATTCAGTATCTTACATCTCACTCGGTAGGACTACAGTTCACTCTACCATGGAGTCATTTCTAAAGCTTTAGAGTGCATTAAAGGAGGCTCTTTCAAAATAAAAGTACATTTGGAGCCTTGGTTGCTTTTTTTTTGATCAGAAGAAAATATTGCTGTTTACTCTTAATTTTCTACTCTCCAAATGTTCTAAAATGGAGCCGTTATTAATGATGGTGAGATGAGATTGGCCTGAACTGCAAAATGTGTTTCTGCACTCCAATTTTGGATGGATATCATGTGTTCTGGCTCTCTTACCAGACATGGATGAATTGGTTTTTCGAGGCAGGAGGAGATGAGGACAGCAAGGGAGCCAATGACATAAAATGTTGGCAATTCTCAAGATTTTATTATGAGTCTTAAAATGTTTGATATTTTTCTTAAAGCCTCATCTGTGGAAAGAAGCTATTAATGGCAGCCTGAGGTCCCATTTTAGGAAAAAAATTGTAGGCTTCATGATTGCAATCGCTGGCATGACTCTGGAAACTCAAACCCAGAAGGCAAATAAAAAGCATCAAAATATACCATTTTGAAACAAGAAGATTTTAAGGCTCTCTCCTGAATTTAGACAAACAGCTCACGATATCTTTGGTACCAGTGATAGTAGCATCTGACAAAGCAGCACTGTACTCATGGATTGCAGATGGAAAGAGCAGCGGGGCCAGCAGTGCCTGCTGGGGAGCCAGAGGAGGAGCCCCAGGATACCCACACCAGCAGCTCCTCTCAACATCTCTATGCACCAGCAACACTTTTATGCTTTTATATTTTGGAGTTTTTTTCCCAGCCAGATGGGCTAGAAACTGTTATTTGAGTCACCGCAAGCTCCAGCCTGAGGAAGGCGACGTACCTGTGCGTATTCTCTGGGAAACCTCCCCGTCATCCGGAGGTGGAGGGAGGCAGGGTAAGTCTTTTAAGATGCATTAAATAGGCAAAGTCACTGTTTACAGTCAAAAGCTGCTTTTTAAGATTTCATGAGTTCTTTATTTAAAGACAAGCAAACAAATTCAGATCACCTCTTTATCCCACTTAATTTAGGAAGGCAACTCTTCAAGCAGATTTTCCTCCTGTATTTTTCCTGCTGGAATCGCCATCATCTTGTGCACTGAATCAGGAAAAATGAGAAAGTGGGAAAGGCTGAACTTGGTTCATCTCATAGTTGAGATGAATCTGTCATGGCAGGGTATCCCACAGTGCTTTCCAATCCCCCAACTCCGTTGCAAGACAGGCATCTCACCTGATGACTTTCACAGAAAGCCACACAGCAGGTTAAAGGGGGAAATTCTTCTTTTCACCAATAGAAAAAATTTAAAACCCCATCACAGGCTGCGTGTTGTGTTTAAGTTTTCTCCATTTTTCCTCAACATTAGCCATGTATCATCAAGTTTGCTGGGATAAATTATAGCCAGTCTCCAAAGCACAGCCCCCACCTCACTGGAGAGTCAATGACTGTCTTGATGAGTTACTCATCTACCTGTTAGCCTTCTATAATGAAGATCATTTGCGTGGGTTGCTATGTCCATAGTGACAAGACTACATTATAGAGGAGTACAAATAATACCTCCTTGCCATAGGCAGCTTATGGTGTAAACCAAGCGAATACACACAACGCCAGCATAGCAACAGGCTGAGAGGAAATTTGAGAGGAGGGAACAGAAGGAAATACTGTTCCTGGAAAGTATGTTTCACAAATAGAGCAAACAATGTATTTCTTCAATTCCTCATGAATCTTCCAAGTTAACTCTGATGCTAGTGAGGCTGCTGAAGAAGCAAGTTAACAAGAACACAGGAAAAATGTGTTTTGTGTTTGGAATTTCAAGGAAACAAAACCAGTGGACTTTTGGCCAGGTGCAATTTACTGTTTAAACGCCTCTGCTTACTTTACAGCAAAATTAAGCTGATATGGGCTCATACTACTGTTAGCTTGGTGAATCAGTATGGTTTTGGGAGCATGAGCTCATGTCTGTTTTGCCTCAAACCTCCAAAATAATGTTTATAAGCTTAATACTTGCAGACTCTGAGCTCAGATGGCTCCTTTCAGGTGGGAAGAGGTGAGGCAGGGTCTGCGAGAGCAGGGCGGAGGGCAGGGGAGAGACACGCACAGACGGAGGGGAGAAGCAGGCAGGGTGCAGCTGTGATGTATACACATACATATGCACAGCAGTGCAGCTGCAGCTACACATGAGCTTATGCTGATGCTTTTCTTTCTCCACTAAACAGCACATAAGCCTTGTGTCTGTAATTAACAGCTAGAGCTGTATCATCTCTGGGTATCAGCACCAGCAGATCAATGTTTGCTCTGGATTTGACTATGCCCAGATACAGGGAAGCCACGCAGGGGAGGGATGGGGGGGAAACCTCTGGATCTTACTTCTGCTCATGCATGCTACGGAGCTGAGTGTGTCTGGAAACAAGGGTTGTATTTCCAGTGTAGCGCTTGCAGAAAGAGACTGTGAAAGTGGGCCCATGGAAAGGAGTCAGGGACGAGAGAAGGCAGAGGCCTGCAGGGTGGATGGAGAAGCATCAACACCTCTCTTACAACAAAGCATGGGGACACATAGTTAACTTAAAGCACAAGCCGGGACTCACTGATGCAAATTGTCTCATGCAGTGCAACTTCTTCCTTGAGTTACACACCTGTGTGCTGCCTGTCACAATATAAAGGTCCAAACTGTCCCTTTTTACACAATACCTGTTCTCATGCAAATAATGAAGTACAGTAATAGCAGAACTGCAATATTTATTGTCCCCCTGAATAAAAATTAAAAAGCTTTCAGAGGAGTCTGTTGTGGTTTAACCCGGCAGGCAGCTAAACACCACACAGCCGTTGGCTCACTCCCGTACCCCAGCAGGATGGGGGAGAGAATCGGAGAAAAAAAAGTAAAATTAATGGGTTGAGATAAGGACAGTTTAATAGGACAGAAAAGGAAGGGAAAAAAATAATAATGATAAAAGAATACACAAAATAAGTGATGCAAATGCAATTGCTCACCACCTGCCGACCAATGCCCAGCCTGTTCCCGAGCAGTGGTGCCCCCACCCCGGCCAACTCCCACCAGCTTATATACTAAGCATGACATCATATGGTGTGGAATATCCCTTTGGCCAGTTTGGGTCAGCTGTCTCAGCTGTGTCCCCTTCCGACTTCTTGTGCACCTGGCAGATCTGAAAAGTCCTTGACTAGTACAAGCACTACTTGGCAACAACTAAAACATCAGTGTGTTATCAACATTATTCTCATACTAAATCCAAAACACAGCACTATACCAGCTACTAGGAAGAAAATTAACTCTACCCCAGCCAAAACCAACACAGAGTCTTAAACCCCAAAATGAGTACCCATGCTCACTTCAGTTAATAGGGGTATTCCAGAACCTCAATGTACCTGCCTTCATAGCAACCCACGTGCTTTTCAGGTAGCTGGAGCTGATGGATGCTGCTTGCTACAGCATGTGGTGGATGGAAATACACGAAACCCCTCATCTATTTTAGTGCTAAGTCTGCTTTTACAGCTTGAATCTCCTCATCTGGCACTGAACACAAAAAGGGACAAGTCACAATTATATTCTACTGGCTCAATGATAGTAGAAGTAATCTCTGGGTGATGCCGGTAGTAAGATGACAATGTCTTCAACCACCCCAGCCACGCCTGGAAGAGGTTGTCTGTCTGCTTTTCTTTCCCATAGCACAGGTGTCAGTGCACTTAACCAGACTGCAGGAAACCAAGATGCAGGTTCCTTTCTGAGCAGATTTAAACCCATATTGCAAGAGATTCCCCACCGTTTTGGTGGGGGCCTTCTTTCCTTCTAAAAATTGCACATTCACTAGGTAAAAGAGAGAAGAACTCTATCCTAATGATCGCAGTCCCAGTGTGCTGCTTGTAACTGTGCTATTTATGTTAGATATCCACCAAAGTGGAGCTGGAATCTGAGTCTCCAACAGCCAAGATCTACCTGTGAAGCTCTAGAGGCTTCCCCAGATTTGTGCCTGTATTCTGGCCTGACGCAAAGCTATCCCTCCTCGTGGATTATCAGGACAAAAGGATAAGGCAGTTTTGGTAGCAGCTTTGGTGGCATAGGTGTTAGGGTTCAAATCACCCTCAAACAGAAGAAGAACACAGAGCTCGGGTCTTCTGAGTCCCCGCTAACCACTGGAGGGGTGGATTAGGTGCCCAGCATGCTAACTAGTCACGTTGCATGCACACCCTGCTGTGGATATAGTCCTTTACTTTAAGGTAGTTCTTACATATTGGTGTTTTCTAAGTTTGCTAAAACAGCACCAGCTGTGATCTATACTAGTCTAAGCATTTTAATGACTTTTGGCTAAACCTTCATAGCTAATAGTTAAATTGCCAAATGCTCCATAAAACAAATATGCAAACAATTTGCTAGTTAATCATCTATCATAAACGGACGTACGCAGCTGCTGAGATATATAATTGCAGTTTCATCAGGGTTGGTACTTTATTTACATAATTCCCTTACTGATTTTAACATAGATTTTTTTTTTCAGAGAAACAGAGAGAGTGCGAAATGCTAACATAATGTCTCATTAAATGCAGCATGTTAAAGAGACAGTTCTGGTCGCAGCTGGTGGATCACAATAGTGATTTTCTTTGATGTATTTTTAAAAATAATTGAAATTTGTATACCTGCATATTTCTATATATGCATATATGTGCATGCATTGTTATATACTTATACAAAATATTTGTATGTAGAATAGGCATACAGATGTTTGTGTTAACATATTCAAATTAAGATCTGTTAAAAGTGCAGAAAATACGTCTTTTATGCAAGTGAGAAAGATAAAACATGAGCAATAAAATATAAATCAGCATTTTTTTCTTTGATTCTGTTCAGTATTTTTGATTAAAGAGAATATCAGCTGCAGATAGAATCCAAGCCATACAAATTAATATGTTTTCTGGAAAAGCATATTAAGTGGTTTAGTATGGGGGGGGGTGGGGTGTTGTTTTTGTTTTGGTTTTTTTTTTCCCAGAAAAATCCCAATTAAAAATGGAATAACACCCCTTACTAGTGTTTTCTAGTGAAAGTGTTAGAAAAAAATGATTGACAGCTTTCTCATTTTATGTCTCCTTTTCTTTGTCAAGGTCTGGAGAGCTGAAGAAATAACTCTAAGCATAAAAACCTTTAATGCTAAAATGATAGCTACTACAATTGTAGAAATAACGCTAGCGAGGAGAGTACCTGCAATACCCAGGGCTGCTTTGCTTGAAATATTCTTTTATTTGAATGGAAGCCCACACATACTGACTGGGTATTGACAGTGTTTGTATCAGAGAAGCAAGGTATGGAGAATAAAAAAATATAGCATGTGGTTTGTAAGGTTGGGGGGTTTTTTAAAGTTTGGTTAGCCTGCATTTGCTCTCTTTTCTATGCTCTGTTTTTCCAGACCCAGGTATGAAAGCTGGGAACAGGTTCTAGAAGACGACTCCTCATTACTTTGGGTGTTACATTCATGTGTTTGGGAAACAGTTTAAGCTCTCTCCTTTGTAAACTGTGCAATAAGGAAGGTACAAAATGTCTGGGCACCCTGAATTAGCAATATGGTCGTCTGACTTGGTAAGTTCCAGCTTTTGTCTGGGTCTAGACTTTGGGGGTATTTACAAGGAAGATATTTACATTCCTCTATTATGCCTCTTCACTGGCATTTCATCCTGATTCTTGAACTCCCTCTGCAATGACAAAATATTAAATTAGCTTCAGAACAATGCTGGAAGAAAACCATTGGAAAACGTGGTTTATTTTATCAAACAGTAGAGCCAAGAGCTCTGCTTTTTTTCCTTCCCTTACCAAAGCTTTTTGATTTTCAACAGAAAGAGCTGTCTTTCAAATGGGAGGTGAAAGCAGTCTGCAGTTCCCAACTGCTCTTCCCCTCTTAGGTAGAAAACTTAATTTCAGCTGAACCTGATTTCTATACATCTACCAAAAAACTGGATGGAGATCGTCAATGTTTCACTCGCTTTCAGTCGTTATAACCTGATCTGAATTCAAAAAAGTGGTGGAATAGAGGGTAAAGGGTTCTGTATTCTGCTCTAGTATTTCCACATACCTACCTTTAACGTGCCAATCTCTAAATTACGTGCCTGTAAGGCCGAACATTCGGCACTACAAGACAATGCCAGAGTTGGCTCGGTTTGAATTTAGCCTGGCCTCTTCGGAAATATTCCTCATGACAGCCTTTAACAGCATGATTGTTCTGTTTCTTTGCTTCCTGTTAGGTCTACAACTCTACTTACTTTCTGCTGCTCCTGTTCCAGGCCCTGTGTATTTGCATTCCTGAAAATTTAGGAGGTTTTTATTGCCACCTCTCTCCTTTGATCTCATTAAAACATCACCTCTCTGTACAAAAACTTGGGGACCGTATAATATGATCATTAACATTATGATAGCATTTTATATATGGAAAAAAGCAGCTCTTTGTGACTTCATTTGCAATGGAAAGCATTTGTCATTCATGGCAACCCTGACATGGAAAATGAGAACCATAGACTGAAACCGTCCTGCAGCCCCTTGTGTGACCCAGGACACATTTTCCATGTCTGGATGAAGCCATCCTTCACAACCCCTCATCCGCTCACCAGCTTTCTGCTATGAGCAATGCCCATCCTCTGCTCTGAATGAGTTGGGGTGCCCACAGAAAAATGAGCGTGTAGTCACTTCTTTTGGAGCCCTATCCTCTTACATGGGTACAAGGAGTCCAAAGGCAGGTGCATCACACAGCCCAAGTCTAACATTTCTTATCTTTTCAGTGCTTGACTTTGCAATCTTGGTGTTCTTTTAATAGTAGTTTAACTTAATTTCTTCCCTTTTTAAAAAATGTAAAGCTGAAAATGTCCAAGTCATTGTCCGAACCATCTCAGGAGGGATAAAAACTCCAGGTCTCTGGTAGTGGGTGACTTGAAGCAACCAACGGCAATAGCACGCTGTTTGAGCTGTCTCCTGAAAGGACTGCCATGCTGTTTTTATCAGTGGTTTCACAGTTATTTGCTGATAGCAGACTGTTGAGGCTCAGGTCTCGGGTCCTGTGCTGGGGAAAGTGTCTTACAGACTAGCGCTCCCCTTTCATCCTTCCCCCCCATTTATCTATGGCACCTTTGCTGCTGTCTCCTGCCACTTGTCTTCTTCCTCTTCTGCTTCTGCCTCTCATTAGTCAGAAGTGATACAGCTGGCAGCTGGAGTCGTGGGAAGGACTTCTTTATCCAGTATGCTCTCACACGCTGGGGCTTTAAAGTTGCAGAGCTGGCAGTCGGAGCAGTTTGCATTGCTGAGCCTCCCAGTCCCCATCTGAACTAGTCCCTCCTGGGCCCACATGGGCAAAACAATATTTTTTTTCTCCCCCCTAACCTCATTCTTGGAGCCAGGAGAATTACTTTTGCTGAAACTTTCTCCTAGGAAATCAGCCAGAGCCGGACACCCAGCATGATTTTCTTCAGTGCTTGAAGATGGTTAAAAAGTAAAAGTTCTAAGTAGCTGCAAATAAGATCTTCTGCCGTCTCTAACAAAAAGTTTGAGAGAGTGAGGGTGCATCTCTTCTGACCTGTCCAAGCTACCAGGTACTGAGGGATTGATTGACTACCGGACTATTACAAAGTAAGTCCTTAATATAAGACACGCACTCACGGATGTGGACTTATAGGTCTTACAGACAAAATGTTCTTATTTTTATTTTTCTTCGTAAGGCAATAATTTCATTCCTTTCAGTTTGTCAAGCAGTAATATGGACTTGAACCTTCGAGTCCTCTCTCTTTTATTTTTTTCTTAAGCCAGTGGGTCAAACTCTGTCCTTTAATGCACCCATCAATTCCCACTAATGTCAGCTTTCCTTCAGAGGATAAAATAATATCATTTAGTCGCAGAAAGCAGACCTCAAAGTCAGAGGCTTTTATAAGCATGCTGCTTAGACCAAAGGCTTTAGCAGGTGGATTCTAAGGATTTTATTACGAGGAGCTTGACATGGAGTGGAAACTCTGAGCCATGAGGACATGCCCTTTCTCTTGGCCAGGCTGTCATCAGATGTGGCAGATGCTGAGCTACAGGTCCTCTGCCTTTGTTCCAGCAGATATTGATGGCTGTTGACCTGCTACCAAGCAGGCCATGAAACAAAAACCTTTCAGCAAATATCTTTTATAGCAAATATTTTTTCTAGAATTAAACTGCGGGTGAGGTATGTAATACTAAGAAAAATATATTCAGGATAAAACAAATTTAAATACCTATAGGGTATTTCAGTGTTTATATATGATAGTGGGGCAAATGACTACTTTATAATCAAACCATACACTGTATTGCATTCTTGCATACTAGACTGATACCTTAATAAAGAAAAAATAAATTAAAAATAAATGCAGTGGGCTACTACCTATTTATAGACTCTACAAACTTCAAGGTATATTGCTGCTAGTTTATGAGGCCTGATTTTACGTTAAATGCTTTTAAGCAGTTATTTATTACTGCATATGCCTGTGTTAATAAAAACAACTGTCTTCAAAAATGAAAAATAGATCCTAACGTTGACTAGTACCATCACTACATGTAATAGTCAATGGGAATTTTCTGAGTCTTAATTGTAGTTAATATTAAAAGATTTCACTTTCTTCTCTCCCAGATCTTTTCTGTTGTTTACAATAACATCAGATTTCTACAGGCCAGCACCTAATAACACATCCCACACTCTTGTAGTAGCTTAGTAGAGGTTAAAATGGTACCAAAAATTCTGTCTGACTGTGTTAAGTATGCAGCATAGACTGTCAATAGTGCTTTTTCCCCCTGTTGATGAAAATGGTTTTGCAAGTTTTCATGGTGTTTCCTGTGAGAAGCGACTATTCTGTACTGTACACAGGAGCGTTTGGCAGTGCGTGCTGGACCCTCAGCTATTGCAAAGAGATGTAGCTTCATGAGCTCTCTGGAGCAAGGCTGATTCCTCTTAGCAGTGCATCTTGAATAAATGCATCTTGTATCAGGACATTGTAAATCTTCTGAAAAACAGCCAACTTTGTTTCTCCTTCATTGTGTAGGGAACAGAGCTCCAGGTGCAGCAGAGAGAAGAAAGAGCGTTTACTCTCTTCTAAGGAACAGCGCTGTTTGCATTAAACCATTTTCATAAGTAGGTGGTGAGTCCAGGACTGTGTCTTTGTATGGCATTCATTCTTAATCCAGACAAATCACAATTCTGATCTCAGCTCTTGTCAGGCAGTGCCTGTCCTCTAGGCATGTTTAAGTGTGCCAAGCCACATCTCTCAAGTTCCTTCTTTCCCTGAGTGTGCAGTGATGTTTGCCAATGACGAGGGAAAGGGCTCTTCTGCAGCTGAGGAAGCTGCTCGCTGGTGGCAGCCCTTCGAGCTTGGGGTCCCTCTGAATACTCCCCACCGCCCCCAGGAGCAGTGGCACTGCACGGTGCCTCTTCCACTCTCCATCACCCTCCCTGCACATAAAGGAGGTGGAGGCCACAGTGCAAGGGGACACAGGGCAAGACCAAAGCAGTAGCAATGCTGTGCTGTAGCTTGTGCCTGGAGCCATACAGATGTCTGGATTTCCTCCGCCTGGGAGAGAATAGGAGGATTCAAGGCGCCTCATGAAGGAATAAAGATGTATACAAACCATTGCTAAAGTAACTGCTGAGAAAGGTCATGTTGCATTGTCAGCTACCTACACAGCATGAGCAGCTGGACACAGGTTTGTGGCCGCCAACCCACATTTGTTGTCAAGGGTCCTGAAGGAAGACTAACCCCATTGTTCTCCTTTTTTTCTTTTTTATCCTGGTCTGATTTCCAGTCAGTTCCCTTCTACAGTAGCCTCCCTCATAGGCTCAATTTTTTCAAAATGACAGCTTCAGAGCACTACAGAATCCCTTAACAATAAAAACAGTTACGGAGCCCTGTGAAAACTGGGTACACTCCTCATTCATTTGCCTCTCTGTGCAATTGCTGCCTTACCTCAAGTTACAGTTTCAGAAGATGTTAGGAGGTACATTACCTACTGTTGTCCAAGAGGGCTGGGAGAATATATTCCTTCCTATTTCATCATAGTGTTGTCCTGTGATGGACATTTCACACCTCAGCATTTTATTAGGCAAAACACATACAAGTTCAGCAGTGAACACTTTCTGGGGAACATTTCCTAGTATAAGCCTGAGCGTGAGTGAAAAAGCTATAGATAGGGAATTGCCAACAAGGTAATAGGAGTGGGACACTATCAACACTCACAATTCCCAACAATAATGGAAAAATGCAATTAATTTTATGGAAGGCATTATATAGATGCAGATAGAAATTGCAGTTAAAGGTGTGGGAAGCATTGTATTAGATTTCTAGCACTAGAAGACATAACTGGCTTGCTCTTTGCTCTGACATAGAAAGTTACACTCTTCATGTCTGGTGTGATCTTACAGTTGTAGGCTGTAAGCTACAGGACTGTGTGCACATGCATGTCTTCAGAAAGCAGGCACTCCTCAAGAGCTGACCTGCTTCCAGATTCCACTTTTTTACCATTGTTTACATTCCTGTGCAGATAATATTTCTGTGAAAGGAGAAAAAAAAAATGAAGACTGGTTTTGTTAAAATCGTAGACCCACAGGGTGAGAAGTGAATTCAAGAAATACTCTAGCCACCTTTCCATCCTCTCCATCCCCCAAAGCATGCTAAGTGCATGTGTCATCCCTGCTGATGGAGACTTTGTGATTCATTCCCTGCAAATTTAGTGTTTCATTATTGTTATAACATGTTTTCTGTTACCAGGGGTGACCTCTGTGCTGATTGTCAGAAAGAGGCTTTTTTTCTGCAGCCGCATTGACTTGTGTTCAGCAGCACAGTCCTTACACTCCACCTGGCAGTTATACTGTGAGCCCCAAAACGGTGCTAACCTGAGCAAAGCGACCGACAAGACATCCTTCACAAGCAGCTTGTCGGTGTCCTCCTCCTGCTCTCCCCTGCTGCTGCAGTGGCTGCAGCTTTCCGTGAAGCATCTCTGGTCACAGCTGTGGTACTGGCCCTGCAAGTCACTCCCGGCCTCCTGCACTTCAGTACTGTCTACACCGGCTTGAGTTGTCAGTGAGCGTGAGGTGGATCATGGAATACTATGAGCATTTCTGAGTTTGAGCCCTAACAGGCCAAAGGGAAAGAAAAGCAAGGGGAGAAAATTCTGGTGCTCTTGTATCAGTTCACTCATCCTCTGTCGCAGTGTAAAAAACCTACTGCATTTACAAGTGGGACAGCAATACAACCTCTTTCACAGCATCCACGGTATCCTTCTTTCTTCTCTCGCACGTGTCTATGTGCCCAGGTAAGCCATGCCTGCTTGCTCCCTCCAGAGACATACTCAGTTCACTTCTGTTCAGCAGTGTCAGAGCTGGTGTTGCAGATGCTTTAATGGGTTTAAAATCATCTCTTTTTTTCCCTGTTCCTTCTAAACTTCCTGGTTAGGGATTGAATCAGAAGTATTAAATGCTTCCCAAGAGATTTCCAGTAACACACTGATGCCTTTTGTGGTGGGCTGACCTTGGCTGGATGGCAGGTGCCTACCAAAGCCCCTCTATCTCTCCCCCTCCTCAACTGGACAGGGGAGAGAAAATATAATGAAAGGCTCATGGGTCGAGATAAGGACTGGGAGAGATCACTCAGCAGTTACCATCAGGGCTAAAACAGACTTGACTTGGGGAAATTAGCTTAATTTAGTAACAATCAAATCAGAGTAGGATAATGAGAAATAAAACCAACTCTTAAAACACCTTCCCCCCACCCCTCCCTTCTTCCAAGGCTTAACTTTACTCCCGATTTCTCTACCTCCTCCCCCCGCAGCGGCGCCAGGGGACGGGGAATGGGGGTTGTGGTCAGTTCATCACATGTTGTTTCTGCTGCTCCTTCCTCCTCAGGAGGAGGACTTCCCACACTCTTCCCCTGCTCCAGCGTGGGGTCCCTCCCATGGGAGACAGTCCTCCACAAACTTCTCCAACATGGGTCCTTCCCACGGGCTACAGTTCTTCACAAACTGCTCCAGCGTGGGTCCTTTCCACGGGGTGCAGTCCTTCAGGAACAGACTGCTCCAGCGTGGGTCCCCCACGGGGTCACAAGTCCTGCCAGCAAACCTGCTCCAGCATGGGCTCCTCTCTCCACAGGTCCACAGGTCGTGGCAGAAGCCTGCTCTAGCGCGGGCTTCCCACGGGGTCACAGCCTCCTTCGGGCATCCACCTGCTCTTGCATGGGGTCCTCCATGGGCTGCAGGTGGATATCTGCTCCACTGTTAACCTCCATGGGCTGCAGGGGGACAGCCTGCCTCTCCATGGTCTTCACCAGGGGCTGCAGGGGAATCTCTGCTCCGGTGCCTGGAGCACCTCCTCCCCCTCCTTCTTCACTGACCTTGGTGTCTGCAGAGTTGTTCCTCTCACACATTCTCACTCCTCTCTCCGGCTGCAATTGCGTAGGTTTTTTTGTTCTCCCTTCTTAAATATGTTATCCCAGAGGCGCTACCACCATTGCTGATGGGCTCGGCCTTGGCCAGTGGTGGGTCCGTCTTGGAGCTGGCTGGCATTGGCTCTGCTGGACATGGGGGAAGCTTCTAGGAGCTTCTCACAGAAGCCACCCCTGTAGCCCTCCCCACTACCAAAACCTTGCCACGCAAACCCGATATACCTTTCCAAGACTTTACTGCCAGTAAGAGTCAGACGAAGTTTGGGCCAATATCAATGTTTACACATTCTTGAGTGAGCTGAACTGAATTTGTCAACCTGAGCTGTCTTACGTTCACTGCAGCACCTGTCTATACAAAGCCACTTTTAGTTCTCTTGCACTCATGGCTGCTTATATCTTGTCAGTCATTATGGCACACCTCTCACATTGGGAGGACTGACAGAGAAATTGGCTTTGATCATGTGAGATGATAGTCACTTTTTAATGCAAAATTAAGGCAACAAAAGGTACTGGGTGTGACTCACTTGCTTAGATGTAAACATCTAAAATAGGTCAGAGCTGAATCTGAGCTAATTACTCTGGGCTCCCTTGCTAGTCTGGGGTGCAATCTGCCTCACCCTAAAGCAGGCGTCAGAAACGGGCCAGCTCATCAGATCCCAGCAGTTTCTCTCCGCTGGCCACCAAGGCAAGGCAGCATGGCTAGCTCAGAGGTGTGGTGTAGATTTCCACAATTAGATGAGATGAATCCTAAAAAATAAAACTGTCGAAAGCTGTCTTCTGGTAAAGAATATGGTGAGTCAGTACACTGAGAAGCAATTAATAGTGATTCTTTGGGGAGTTATTTTCTCTCCCGCCCACTTCCTTTTTTTCTGTCTTCAGCTATATAGCTATAAATAGAGATGAGTCCTTGAGTGCCTGAAGCAGTCACTTATCTTATCAGTGTCGTCTCACTGAAGTGTACAATTAATTTCTGTTTCAAAAATGCCAATTGATTGTAATTTCCTCATTGTGACTGAACAACTGCAAAACATTTATTAATTCTTGCACTGGCATACACAGGCAATTAACAGTCGTGCATACTCAGCACATTAATCTTCAAGTTAGTGGCAGAGAGAGAGAAATCTTCCTGTAAGGGTCAGTCTGAAACGTTAGTTCATTTCAGCTCAGACATCATGGATTCTCTCTTTGCTCCCTTCTTTTCCCATTTGCGAACTTCATTATTTCCCCATGGGAAATAGGAACCTGGTGGTGCTGCAAGGCTGGGTCATGGCAGCCTGTGCCTCCTGCTCACCCCAGCAATGTGGGAGAGACCTGGGGCTGGAAGGACACTGCACGGACAAAGCAAGCTCTGCTGAGCATGGGCCAGCACTGCCTGCAGGTCCTGCAGAAGTTCCCTGTGTTGTCTTCACCCAGGAAGAAGGGTCTGGATGTGTGTGAGCCTGAGGAGGGTGGAAATTACCTTAAGGTCCAACAGGCATGGTAAAAATGCTCTGACGGGTAAAATAATGTCGCTTGGCTGTTATAGCCTTTCCTTCCTCATGTAGCTCATTGTGACAAAGCAAATACAAACTGATTGGAAACACCATTATCATTGATCTCTAACTGTTTTTGACACTACAAATCAAGATTTGGAAGCTTCGTGAGTACTAAACCTCTAATATTTGCATCCTATCTTGTTGCACTTTTTCTTAATTCATTTTCCTGGCATAACAGGTCAAGAACAGCACAAAGTGTGAGGGAGTGCAATCAGATGGATCATTGAATTGAAATTCTTCAGTTATGAAATCTGAGAGTAAGGAATATAATAAATGCAGTAGATAATAATAATGATAGCAATAATAAAGGTCTAATATTTTCCAAAGGAGCAAAGCTTCCGTTTTTCACTTTGCATTTGCTGCTCCCACTGAAGGCAGCATAAAGTGCAAAACAGGTTTACTAAATATGGATCATGCTGAAATAACATGATATCCTTCCTTGACAAGGTAATAGGTTTGCTTTAAAGAAAAAAAGATTTTTAACAGAAGAAATGTAGTAGAGCTCATTTATATGGTTTTCAAAATGCAGTTGACATTACGTCACATAGAAAACAGTTAGTTAAGATGAAGAACATAGAGATAGCAGATGAATTCTGAAATAGATAGTGAGCTGGCTCAAAAGGTAATGGCAAAGGATCCTGCTGCAAGGAAAAGTACCAATGAATAGCTGCCATATGTGCCTCTGAAAGCTTAGTCTCAGGACTGATTTTGCTTCATATTTTCATTAATCATTTTGGCACACAGAATAGAATGGGCTGATGAATGATACAGAATGAGATGAGCTCAGGTCTGAGAAGCGGGAAATGAATGCTGTCATGCAGACAGACCTGAATAAATTCAATCATACAAATGCAAGGTTGTGTCTGATATAACACAGACTCCTGCTGTAGGCTGGCAATGGAAGAGAGAGGTTAGTTGATCGTGCAATAGTGCAAGACATTGGGAAAAAATAAAATGCACTCATAGGGACATCTCAGTTCCCATATTTCCAATAGAAGTGGATAAGTACTAACGCCATGTACAAGCCACTGTTGGGACATCATATAGAAAATTGTTAACATTGCAGTTATCCTAAGACAAATTCAGATACACATGGTCAGAGGGGGACTACTAAAATGAACAAGGAAATCAGGTCCTTGTAACAGAAAAAGAAACTGAAAAATCTGGAATTACTGGGTTTCGCACTGGGTGTGCTGGGAAGGCTAGATCACTCTCTGGAATTGTCTTTTAGAGTTACTGACTGCATTTCAGTGCCCCTTTTGTATTGCAGCATTCAGGCACCTCTTTCCCCCTCTGACTGGTGTCCAGTTGATCAATTGTGGTAGGTGTCATGTGGACAGCATGGGATGGTGGGTAGTGTGGCCTGGTGGCATATGCAGTAACCAGAGGAAAATTGTTACACTGAGGTAAGAAGACAGAGGGAAACATAACTTCCAAAAGCCTGTACCAAGGGCCTCCCATACCCCATTCCATTAATTACTTCATGACACATACCAGTTGCTGGACTCGTTCTTCATCTGGTGAAGTGGCAACTTTCCAAGTTCATTTTGGAGTTTGCTGTCACTTTTGACACCACTCAGAAGACATCTCCAGTCTTCCTGCTGGAGCTCATCCTTGAGGGCCTTTTACATTTTTCTGAAGTAGAGTCATCCAAATTAGGAAAGCAACAAGGCCACAGGGCTGAAGCAAACAATCACACAGCTCAATGGCAAGTTTCTGTAAGTATTGTGCAATTAGTTCATAATTACTTTGTAGAAAATTCAGGCAAATAGAAAAATAACTAAACATTTTGACTTACTGGCACTCAGTTTCTGCATAGGAATAAAAGCTGTTAGAATGTATTTAATAAATAAACTCTCCTACAAAAAGTAATCTTAAAACATTACAAGAAAAATTAAGAATAGGAGCAAACAGAAAGATTCCAGAGGCTCTCTAGGCATAAAACCTGACGCTATTTTGTACAACTGGTAGCAAGTTCTGGTTTTAAGGGAAATGGAAGAGAAGCATTTTTTAAACACTCTTTCTTTTGTCATGTCTTTTTACATCTTCCATGTTATCTTTAGTTTCATAATCCAAACAATTCTAAGTTATTTGTACAACTATAAAATATAGAGTTTCTCTAATTTAAACGAACCAGACTGCAATCACAGCCCTGTATATACATTTTACGTTATTCTGTCTATTTTTTGTGGTGGTATCTAAAATAAAAAGATAATAAGTACATTTTCCAAAAAAGTGGCTTCAGAGGGCTATGAGCTAGTAAAAAGTTGAACTCCTGTTTTCTTAGTAAACACAAAATGGAAATTACTTAGGGATTACAGGTATTCTATAAGAAAATATCTTTTGCAGTCACTAAAGGCAGGAGGATAGCCAGAACCTGAGTAGTAATTGCACTTTCTCAGCTGCTCTGGTCTTCTCCAGCAGCTAATAAGGAATGAGGTGTTCCTATAATGGCCTTCGGTGGCCAGTTGGGTCCAGACAATGTGGAAATGCCTGTGGAAAAGCCCTTCCAAGCGAAGTGCTCAGCCCCCTAAAGGTCATTGCTCCTGGCCATGGGTGGAGAGCTGTGAGCATTTGTTCAGCTGGAAGACCCTGAAAGGTCTTGTGAAATGTGTAGTGTTTTGTCTGGCTGTCCAAACTGAGGTTAAATGCTGCCCACGTAGCATTATTCATTCAAAGATTTCAAAACACTTTCCAGTGGTGAGATGGATAATTCCCTTCCCCTCTCCTTCACTTTTGCACAAAAAAAGCCTCAAAAAACCCAAAAAATTGAGGTCCAGAGTTTGACTTACTCAAGCTTGAGTGGTGAAGACAATCACGTTCTCCTGAGTATTAGTCCTCTGTAGACTATTTCCTGGTTCTAATCCCACTCCAGTCATGAGGTATGATGCTAATGTTAGACAACAGCTAAAACAGGAATTCTGTGCTATTGGTGCTAAGCACCAGTTCAAGTTCTTAAGCATTGAAATCACTGAAGGAATCATTTGTCTTTTTGCCCTTTCAGTCTTAAACCATAGTATCACAGAATCATTTAGGTTGGAAAAGACCCTTAAGATCATCAAGTCCAACCATAAACCTAACACTGCCAAGTCCACCACTAAACCATGGCCCTAAGCACCATATCTACACATCTTTTAAATATCTCCAGGGATGGTGACTCAGCCACTTCCCTGGTCAGCCGCTTCCAATGCTTGATAACCCTTTCAGTGAAGAGATTTTTCCTAATATCCAGTCTAAACCTCCCCTGGTGCAACTTGATGCTGTTTCCTCTTGTCCTATCACTTGTTACTTGGGAAAAGAGACCGACACTGACCTCGCTACAACCTCCTTCAAGGTAGTTGTAGAGAGTGATAAGGTGTCCTCTGAGTCTCCTTTTCTCCAGGCTAAACCACCCCAGTTCCCTCAGCTGCTCCTCATAAAACTTGTACTGATTTTAAATGACTCAAATACACTGTTTTAATTCATTAAGTATTTTACCTCCTCCCCAAAAAAACCCTAGGTGTGATGCACAAAAGCAATTAATAAATTATTCAACTCAATCCCATGACTTTGTGCGTTAATACATGAAGCCTCTGACCCCCTACAACATGAATGTTTTAGTGATTAAAGAGGCATTCTGGCATAAATAGGTCAAATGCAGAACTCTGGACCTTCCTTCACCAGCTGAATCTGAGTTGGTACTCTTTCTCTCCTTAATTATAAAATCCCAGAAATTGAGAGAAATACAGAGAAGCCTGAAATCCTATAAATAACACATAGAAATGCTTGGCTTCTTTGGGGTTTCTCAGGTGTCGCCATGTTCTGAACTGTGAGCCAGCATTCTTCATACATTAATAATCAAGAGGAGAGACATTAAAGAAGAGGAAATATGTGAATAATACAAGAGACAAGGGAAAAATAATGAAAGCAAATGTCCTTCACCTGACATTGGGCATGATCATTCTGTCCCTGTGCAAATAAATTTCTGGCTTCAGGTTTGGTAATGAGGCAGTAAGTTGCTTATAAGTGCTACTGAAGGCAGGTAAAGACAGCTGTACTTCCCGATAGCTGGAGTTCTGTTTTACATAGTACTGCAGAATTAAGTCCTTTAAGATAATAGTCAAAGATTAAAAAGGCCTCTTCGCTTCACTGTGTTACGCGGGGTGCCTGGCATTCCCTGGCATTTCGAAAAGCTGCAATAAAAGCAGCTTGAGAAAACTGAAAGCTGCAACCTCCCTGCACAGCTTACCCAGTCCCACCTCTGTTGGGAGGGCTGAGTCCCTGCTGGTAACGACATATCGCAGCCATCAACAGCCACGGAGGAAAGGTGCTTTAATCAGTTTGTTATACCCTGATCGTTTAGTATCTTTCTGTAATGCAGAACCAACGTTCTTTTTTATTTGTTCTTACTCCCTTGCCATCTTATTTCCCTGCAGTGAGAATTCCCCAAGCTCTTGTTGCTGGCACTGGCTGCTTCCCAGAGGTAGACAGGCAGGATATTAAATTCATCAGCGCTGGTGTGCCTACAGCTCTTTCACATGTTTTGCCCCCGAGTGAGGCAAGTCGAGACCCTAAAGATCTCTTTCACTTTCCTGCCTTGCTCCCACTCCATCTGACTGCTTACCCCTGAGCTGCAGAGATACCAAGGCTAGTGGTTATGTCAGGATGTGGGATCAGCACGTGGGGTAATTTTTGCACTTCAGTCGATTTATTTACATATTAATATTATTTAATTTGTCAGAGAAAACAACTGAGGAAGAAGTCAGGTGAAGAATACAGCTTCCCTGTACCAAATGTGGTCATTTGAAAATTGCGCTTTAAAATCACAGCTACTTTTTCTGTGATGTGATTACAACTCTTCAGACGCAAAGCCCTAGCCCTGAACTATCCAACTCCATTTTTTAAATTTAAATGGTTTTGTCTGATGATAAGATTAATCTAATCTGACTTCAGATGTCTAATATTTATCTGCATTAAAAAAACCCACTATAATCAACCTAGCATAGTATGCACCCGCAGAAGATCATTCATCCCAACTATTTGAATGGTTATCAGAACAGGGGATGATTGCTCTTTTTCTTGCCGTCTTCACTGACTTTAGAGGTAGGGGCAATACCTAGCTTAGATTTATATGGCTGATAGACCTCCAAGGTCTGGTGAGATAAATTGCATCCCATGGTGGCCAGCTGGCAACTCCAAGGGATCAAATCTCACAGACTCTGTGTGCTATTCAATGTCCCTGAAAACTCGCCTGCATCCCGATGACGCAACAGAACATCTGGTATATGCCATACTTTTAAATGATGTTGAAAAGCAATAGGCAATGCTTGCAAAGAAAGTACAATGTCAACACCAGAATAACAGCTAACACAGATATATTTTTGAGAGGGGAAGACATAGATTTCTCCTGCCTTTTCTCTAACTGAAGTTTAAAGAAGCACATAGATCCGTGTACAGAAGTTCTCTCTGTTGGTTGAACCTGGCGCATCCCGTTGAATCATGCTTAGTCCTGCTAATGTTCAGTTAGAAGTAGTGATTAAATCTTCTTAGAAAAAGAATAAATCTTTTTAATGATGATAAATCAGTTGGGGAGAAGAATATATATGCTGACAGAGAGAGAAAAAGAAAGAAATGCTGAATTATAAAATAAGTATTCCACTTGAACCCAACACAACCACAATCTTTACTGGGAGTTACCTTCTTGGAAAACTGTGCCACTTGAACTACAGAAATTGAATGCAGATTTTTGGGCACCACTGGTTGGCACAATGCACATCAGGGTTCTGGTTTGACCAACTATAGAAATAGAGTCCAGTGGCAAGTATCTATTTGCACGCTAAATATGGATTCGTACAAATAAATGACAGATTATGTATAAGTACTCATGCATACTAATCTGTCAAAAAGGAGTTCATGCCATATTTTGCCGGCATGCTTTTGAAGTCCAGCTGAAAATATTATCCTTTTCCCATCTAGCCTTAAATAATATGCAAACAAAATAAACTACCACCTTTCTATTTGAGTGAAGAAATATAACTTTGTCATATTAAAAACCTTACACTGTGACTGTATATTTGGGTGACGTACAGGGGCTCCATTCTGGCAGAGGATGGGAAGACGGAGACCATGAAAGGCTCAATATAACATTTTTGGCTGACTCATCTGAAATCTCATGTGGATCCTTGAGTACTGAGCTCCTTGGATTTTATAAGTTGTTCCTTCCTACTCAGCTCAAGCAGAAACTCCAGCACTCTCCAAAGTTAAATTTGGATTCACAGGACAATAGTTTCTGTCCTCATTTACACAGACCTGATGGGGTTTTTATTGACAATTATAGCCTGTGGATAAGCTATCTTTTCTGCACTTATAAAAGGGTACATGTAATACCTATTCTGTATACAGGTAAGAGACTTATTATTCTAGCATTTTGCTTTCTTCTCTACCTTCATGTCATGCCTCAAAAATGTTTATATCCTCCTTTTGTGAGTCATATGCCTCAAAGTTGGAAAAAAAAAACCATGACAGTTTGTAAGCTCTCATAGGAGTAATCCATTAATAAAATGGCTATGGATTTCCATGCAGTACACTGCCCATTAGCTAGTACTGCTTTATGATGCGGAGATATGGAGGCTTCCTGCACAACCAATGAAGACCTCTGCATTTTGTCCATAGTGAACAGACAAAGGAAATAACTGTTGAATTTTCTGTTACAAGAGAAGCTCAGTGTATCACCCTGTATTTGAAAACATTTGATCTTTAGCGACTACTGAAATAGATTCCATGCAAAGCATGAACTTGGTGATGCGAGCAATTCCAGTTACACATCTTTGAATTCATGATAGCGCAGTCTATCTGTTCTCATTTGTGAGTGCACCAACTTCCCAAACCTTGGGCTACATCAACCAGAATAACATTATTACCTCCCCTTTTTCCATGGTGAATGTAGTTTGAGGAGTGTTCATTATGGTTTTTATTCTTCCTTGTAATAGGACTGTGCTGACACTAGTCATTGAATTAATGAGAACAGGTGTCTTTTTGTATTTTCTCCCTCCTGTTCACCCTGTTCTCCCACCTCCTCAATCCCTTTCTCTGAGTGGAGATCTGCTACTTCTTTGTTCATGAATAATGTGCTGGTTTTCAAGTCAATTAGTACATAGCATCAAAGGGGTTTGTCAGGTGTTGTTGCCTGAAGCTCCCCCTCTCACTGAAAACACTTTTCTATACTGCTTCTTCTATATATCATGTAACCTAGTCAATAGCTAAAATAAATATAGTATCCCAAACTGGAGTGTATCATATTTTATAAATGAGATATGAAGGTGATTTCCAGCTATGGGACACAGGTTTGCAAAGGCATTTGGGCACCAGTGCCCCAGAAAGGGAGACAAGAGGATGTGTTCATGGAAGTACAATAGCTTAGTTTTCATTCTCTTTTCACTAAAACAGAGGAATATCAGAGAACTGCATGGATGTCTGTATTATAAAGAACAACACAGAAAACAAAGCTATTTTGATTGCATATTTGATTGCTTTTTGAAAAGCTCCAGGAGTGGTTAGAAAGAGATGCAGCGTTAGAATGGGCTGAAGAAATCTGCAAAATGAGATTGTATCTGATACAGATGATGCAAAAGAGCTAGAGAGCATTAGATCAATATCTGACTTTTTCAGTGAATGTTCTGCATTAGGACAGTGGGTTGTAAAGAATATACTCAGAATCCAAAATATTATCTAAGAGTATAAACAGTCTAACAGGAGAAAGAAATAGCTTGGAGGCAGGGAGGCAGAAGAATAGTACTTCTGGACAGGTAATGGCTTGGGTCATAAGAATCAATACTAGCTGCAGCTTGCTGGGTTTATATTTTGGCCAAAGGTTTATTAGTTTTCACTTGTTAATACTTAGTATGCAGCAGTTTCTGTAGGACAAGAATATTTTCCTGTACCTTGAATAAGAGTTGAAAATAATTTAGAAATACATGGTATTCATAAAGCATATGATCTTTCCTTAATGATCTCTGCCATCTTGATAACCAAATGTTAAAAGGAATTTTTCCACACATTTTTTCACCCTTAATTTTGATTTCTATCAAGCAATTGGCATTTTATAATTCCTTCAGTTGAGAATTACTGTCTAATTAATATGACTACTACCAGTTGTTTTTCAATTTTAATCATTATATTGGTGATTAGAAAAAAGAAACACAAAGTCTAATCACAAAGTAATTGAGTTTAAATCGTGGAGAGGAGAAAACATTAAAGTAAATTGTAAATTCAAAGTAAAAATTAACAATAACCGACAACTTTAGAGGTTGACTTGGTGAAGTTATAAGCTAACCTTTTCGTCTTCTGTTGCTTCATATCCTGGGTTTTAGTTTTTCCTGAGCTATCTGGACTGAACTGAGCACACCAACATTTTTTTTAATGGACTAATATACAAAATAGTAGAGGTAATGTGCAGAAAGGTACATGGCCAATGAAGCAGGCAGGGGTTTAGTGTACACACTGTTTGCAATTACAAGATGTCCACTGTGAAGTTGCTCACTTCTAGCCTGGTGCAAAGCATAAAGAGTGGGAATCGCAGAGCCTTGTGTACTCACGGCAATGGCGAACAGGCACAGCCCAGGGCTCAGGAATGTCACAAATACACAGTAAATTCACTCTTTCCAAGGTATAGTCACTGTCACTTTCTAGTGGCAGCCCCCTACAGACTGGAGCCTTTTCTGGGTATGATTTCTTCTATAAAGAGAATGGTAAAACATGCACTGTGATGCCTCAGAATTTGTCTCATTGACAATTTTACTCCCCAAAATCTTCAGCTATCAGAGGATACTTATATTTTCTCTTACTATAAAAGGTTATATTTCAGGTACACATGGGATTTTCAGATCCTGCTTGGATAAAGTGACCGTTAAAAATCAGAAATAAATATTGCATGCCTCAGATAAAATCCTCTCAGGTCATTTACACTGTAAATATTAACAGCTGTGATATAAATTACTTTTACTGTCCAATTACACTGCAATAACTGCCTATTCTAGAGGACTGAATGCATCATACAGAGACTTAATTGGCACTATTAAACTTTGTACTAATCTTTGAAATTAGTCATGTTTTTTGAACTTTTGCTTATTTTATGAGCTATATAAACACAGGAAGATCCAGTCATTTGCTTTAGCTCATTCCTGATTTTTTCCCAAAATTTTGAGCTTTGATTAACTGTAGTTGCTTTTAAAATCTTTGGTTTGGAAGATTTCACCTATATTTTTTGGAATAAAATTGTTTTAAACTGTAGTGAATGCAATTTAGTGGAAATTCTCAAGATAACGTGTTAATTTATACAAAAGTACTAAAAAACTTGTAAAAATTCCAGAATTTAGGGTAATTGCTTACTGGTTCCAAGCAGGTGCTGTAATACATAAGAGTACTGTATATTTACTGACATTAAACCCAGACACTCTGAGGATAAAATCCTTCAAGACTGATAGCAATTTATTTAACATTTTCCAATGCTAATCTAAGAAACTGCTCTTTAAAATTATTTCTAAAATATGTAAACAATAGATGTCCTTTCCAGTTTGTGTTGAAATATGCATGAGAGGAAGGAATGAAATGGAATGGCAGAAGATCTGATTTACTACACTTTTTATGGTTGTGGATAATATGACCAAGTTATATAAATAAATGACTCACTGCAGAAAGATCTAAATTTTATAAGCCAATACAACAAATTCCAACTTTTTTAGCTAAAATTGATGGCTTTTTTAAAAGGCCATTCTATCATGTCTCAGTGTGTTACAGGCAGATCTTTTTATTGATGTTCTTAAACTCAAATATGTGTATTTTGTCTTAATGTCTAATGTCCATAGACATGTATATTTGAAAATTATGGTCTTAATATATGACGTCATGGGTCATGCATAGTGTTTTCCACATCATTAAAGCCAGCCAGATCACAATTACTAATTATTAAATGAGGTAGGTCACAGTGCTTCAGAGTAAGTCATCCTCACTCTAAAGGATCTGAAAGACACGTCACCTACTAAAAATATATATGTGTACATTTAAGCGTACTTTATTGCAGTACACAGAGTGCAGGAACACACACCAACACAAAACAAGCTTGAGCCAGCTGAAAGAAGAGACTAGGTGACCCCAAAGGATTATACTTTGTGTTTTCTCATCTGTATTAATGTGTTGTATTTTTATTCTCCATGCTCTCCCTTTAGTACAATTCTTTTAAAAATATTTTCTTCATTTACTTCACTTTTCTGTAACTGAATAAAAAATAAACTGCATTTCTCCAGTGAATTAATAACTACCTACCCTTGTGCAGTAATATATAATTAACATAAAAAGAGACTTAATTAATTGTTTCATTATTATCCAAAAAAAAGGAGATAAGTATAAAATAAATAAGAATTGCTACTTTTCTATGTCCTGTTTTGCCCTCAAGGATTGACCTCATTCTTACTGGTTGGGTGTATAAGGAGACACAAATACTTACAACATCCCACACAAGGGATGTAGCAAAAACAAAGAAACAGCTTGAATGGACATCAGTGCTGATATCGCATGAGATGAAGTTATTTTTATAAAGCTCTCTGTAAATTGTGGTGTCTAAAGGATGCATAAGGATCAAAGTTTCTACCAATAATGCCACATACCTCAGACCATCCTCACTTCTCCTCTAAAATCTTCTGCTCTGTAGTTCTTGGAACTCAATTGCTCCAGGTTAATTAGAAGTTCAAGGACAAATGTTTTGAAAAAGCAAGATCTCAAAAGAAAATCTATGGCAACAGATTCACAATCAGTTACACCGTGGATGGTAGTAATTAAAGACCCACTCCTTCTTTTGGGCCCTCACATTAACCAAATAAAAAATCATTCTGCTCCACAACTTAGTGCCTAACTCTCTGGTGCTACCACTGCACTGTAGAGGTGATATTATGTATTTGCATCTCCACCAAGATGTGGTTACATGTGCAGTTCTGAGTCCTAAAAAATTTTGGGTGCTAGAAAACAGACTGTGTTTATTGCACGTCCAGTTAAAGAGGTTTCAAAAGGATTGATCTAAAAGATGTAGGGGCCATGTTCTGTCCTGAATTATACCAGTTCATGCTCACTGATACAAGCCTATGTGGATCTGATCCAGCAAAAGGAATAAGTATGAATAAGAATGAATGCTCTGATTTGGCTGGAAGGATCTCTGCCCAATGTTCTGCTGGTTTTACAGCCATTAGTAGAGAAATCATTCCTGTTCTGCATCTACTGAGCAATGGCTTCCTTCTAATAAAAAATGCTAACTGTACTATTTTTATCTCTTCTCAGAGTTAGTGAAATGTGAAATACTTGCTGAAGATGAAGCTGAGTCAACAGAACTCATTGCATCCAAAATATATTGCCATGTGGATGTTTTTCTCCTGAAATGTTAAGAGGTGAAAAGCTAGTGCTTTTATCCAGCATGCCATCCAGTCATCTGAGCAATTACTTGCTTAAAGCAAATGACATCTAGATACCAGAGGAAGATAAAGTTAAAAATCAATTCATTAAAAGTATTTTTCTCCTCAAGAAATGATTTGTTTTTTGAAGTAAATTGAACATAAAGAGTAGGAAGGAAGAATAAAAATGTGAAATTTTACCATACCATTTTAAGTTTGATTATGTCACGGAGAAAGTCAATGGCAATAGAGCATAAAGGAATCTAATCCATAAAGGAAGAGAAAAAGGTTAAAGAAGTCAACAGTAATTAAATGGTGATTGAAGCTGAAAGAAAATTGATCTGTGTTAGCTGAAGGCCATTCTTGCCTTTTGGGATGTTATGCATCGGTGAAGAGGCAAAAGACAGGTTTTTCTTGTTTTGATATGGAAATATATGTCACGTCTTCTTAGCCTATGGTGCTGTGACTCAAGACTGCACTGAGTTTCTGCTACACTGAGTCTAGTGTCCTATGCATGCTTGTGGGTATTGTGTAAAGATAAGATGCTCTAACAAAGCCTGGCAAGGTCAAAAGGCATGGGAGCTTCAGCAGTTTGCATGCTGCTTTGTCTTGTGGCAAAAAAAGAAAAGCACCCTAAAGCAAATGAATCTAAATAGGGGTGGCACTGTCACATCCGTGTAAAAGCTGTGCAATATGCACAACTTGAGGATGCAGTGATCCACCCACCACACATTCAAAGTCTGGCTGTTTGGCCAACTCTTCTGAAGGGATACTTAGATATGCTGACATGAATTGATATGAAAGGAACGTATACATACACTGAACTGCAGAGACAGGTTCTAAAAAAAGGCAACAGCACTGCCAAGTTTTGGTTAAGTGCTTGAGAGGCTGCATTGATTAGCTTTCTGTCAGGGCACAAAGAAATGAAGCTAAGTCTATGACTCTGCTCCAGATAAATACTATCAACAACAAAAGCATCAGCTAATGCCACTGTAACCCATAGTTTCCAGGCCAGGAAAGAATCCACTTCATAGAAGCCTTCTACTCTTGCAAAGTTCGGTGCCACTTCCAGGCACCAGAGCCTTATAAGATGGGATACAGACCCTGTCATGACATGCTGAGCACAGGCTGAAAGCAAGGCTCAGCACTGCACAGGACAAGACCTTGTGGATGACTGTGACAGAATTAAAGATGAACTATGGCAATGAGTTATAAAACCAGCAATATTTACTGATTAGAGACCAAATCTTGCAGTGATTGTTTTGTCACAATCTCTGTTGACATCACGGGGAGTACTGAGTGTGTAATGAGTCAGTACAGCATATTTTGGCCATAGCTATGTAGATTTGTGAAATAAGTGGATTGAAATGAGAAAATCAAGTAATTTGCACTACTTAAAGAATAACAGACAGCTACTAAATGTTCTGAGCTACAGTTTTTATGAGCTTTTTGTCACTAGAGAGAGCTGTAGATACATACAATTAATAACATTTATGTTAAAAAATACATTAATTCCTCCCTCAGTGAAGAATTAGGACAAATAACAAATAAAGCATAACAACCTTTTCTCTCATAAACCGCTATTGGGAATCTTTCCCTTCTGCAGTGAATATGGCACTAGCTGCCTGCCTTTGTCTTGTTCGAACTTCTCAAGTGTAACAAAGATAAGAATCATTTGAGAGGGCCACTTCAAAAAGTAGCTCAGAAAGGAAAGTCAATTTATTACTAAAAGGCATTAGCAATCTATATTTCTCACAACTAGCTCCCCGACATGGGAGAATAGAGACGTTTTCCATTTAGTTTAAGACCAGGATGAATATCAGCATTCAGATTTCCTCCAGTTACGATGGCAAGTTTTCAGAGTACTCCTTCTGTCATTTCTGGGTGTGCTGATACCTTAATTGTAAATCCAGGCCATTCACTCAAGCTCAAAAAATCTGTTAAACTATGTTAAACTATGGCTCAACAAATGGCTTTGAGCCAGTTAAAGTTAATACAAATTTCCAGTGTTTTCCAGTGGTCATAGAAATATTGTTTCTTAACTTTATAATTAAGGGTTGTTAATATTTCTATCAGTCTTTCATGGTAATATGTAAGTAAAATATTGCATCCAATCTAACCAGCCCCTTAGGTACAGGCTTAATTGTGCAGCTCTTTTTTGCACTGCAGATCACTTTGACCGCTCAAGTTATTCCTTTAGCTTCAGCAAATTCTCCTCTGCATACATTAGTGTTGTAAAGGCTCCAAGCCCACCTTTTAACTGGTTTTTAGGACACCCAGTCCATTTTGCCTTGCTGCAGCTCAGATTGAAGTCAGAGTATTCTAGGACCTATTGCTAAAAGGATATTCACCATATTTTTTCCCATGAAAAAGAAATAATAGATAGGCTATGAGCTATGAGGTCAAATTAGGATTGATTCAACACTAAATTCTCACATTTAGATATTAAAGCCACAGGAACTTTTTATACTGAAATTCACTATATCTAGGGCTAGTGGGACCTGAAAATTTCAGTACTTAAATTTTAGGTATCCAGAAATTTCAGGCATCCATTTATGTTCAGACTCTCCAAGAAGAGCACTGTGTGGACACTGTCTAGTGTGCTGGTGCCTTTGGGAGAGATGTGGTCATGCCTAGTGCCAGCAGCTTGGTGGGGCATGCAGGTGACGAGGGCTCTGTGAAGCTCTGGCACAGGAGGACCTTGGCCATTTCGCGTACACATCACACAGGGCAACTTGCAAATTCCCTGTGTGTCAGCCATCATAACTGTTCATGGGCTCACACTTAGCTTATATCAATGTGCAATGTGATTTTCCTTTGGGGGTTAAAATAGCTCGCATTTGCTATGCACAGGTGGTTTATGGCTGTACAGAGCGTACAAATGATACATAGCTCCTCTGACACTGGGGTTACAATTCCTCTGTCTAAATGCAATCACCTACTGCGCCAGCAGGTACATCTGAGCTTGTCACCACAGGATGTACCATAGACCTCTAAAGTGGGTCAGATGAATCATTCCTTAGAAACTCCCTTTTCTCTCTGCTGAGCACAAGAGGAATGGAGGGTGACTAACTCAGGTGTAAACATCTAAATTGCAAATGCTTAAAGTTAGGTGATATAAATCCTGAAAGTAAGGATGAGTTAAAATTTTAGGCGGCAATTCAGTGGGAGTTTTGAGAGTCTCAGTAGTACATAAAGATTGGATTTAGGTGCCTACATAGCAGTTAGACATATAAATCTCTTCATTGATTCAGCCCTTTGGCCCAAATTCAAAGACACCCACATAACAGAATTTAGACTTTTGAACGAGTGGTCCAGTTCCCCCCTCAGTCCCTCACAGGAGATTGACAAAACCCAGGAGGCAGTGCACCAAAGCTGGCCAGACCCTGCTGCAGAGTCTTGGACCCTGGACACTCTTCTGAAGACCAGCATTTAAACTCTTTCTGTCAAAGAAAAGATGGGCTTAGCTTCTTCCTCTCAAAAGATGGGTGTCTGGGTGACTTTAGTATCTCTTTCTGTCTGCTGACTCTGCACAATTCAGTTACAAGCTGGGAGACCGTGGCCGAGTTCTCACTGCGTTCATGGTGAGTTTGAATCCATTCCTCCCAATGTGTTCCTTAAAGATCGACTTACAAGGTCTTTTGGACTGAGGAAAAAGTAAAAACACATTCCTTTTTGCTGAAGTTCTACTTTATGTTGATTCTTTGAGCTATAAGGACAAACAGTCTGGCTCTGCAGCTTAACAGGCATTCACCGTGTAAGGGGGACAGCTGAGTCCTGCCTCCATACTAAAAGCTATTTATGTGTGATATCCAATTGTCATATAATATGAAACAGAAAAAGTCACAGGCGATGAGACCTAACACGAGACTTCCCTTCCAAAACAAATGTTCTGCCACCTAGGCAATACTTTACAAATGCTGTGAGAAAAGGAACATCTTCAACATGAAGGGAAAAAAGGGGTATTTTCCAAAAATAGTCTGTCTGCCTGTTGATTAGGGCACAGATATAGGCCTGAATTATCTTAGGAAAAGGAAGGAATGGAGACCAGGCCTGCCACATCCCACACACTGATTTTAACCACTTTGCAAAAATCAGAAAGGGAGGAAAAACCCACGCTGTTTCTGTCAGCTGTTTTCTGTGCAAAATCAGTTTTTGTAAGAATTCTCTGGTTATGCCTAATTCCAGTTGAGTGCATCAATTAACATAGCTGGAAAAACACTGCTTTGTACAGCATGAAGGCATCCCTCAAGAACCTGAAGTCATATCCAAACAAGGAAAATACAAGGATAAATTCTGGAAGTTTGAACATAAAAATGCAGTAAGGCCAGCAAAACTATTAAAAATACTTTTTTAAACAGCAGGCCTTCCATGGAGTCTGCAGAACTACTTGATGATCATGATACCGAAGGAAAAGATCACTTCAGAGAAGTTAAATGAATTATTTGCATCAGTGTTCACTATAGAAGAAACTAAGGATATTGCCACTCAGGAGTACTTTTTTTGTTAGGTAATGAGTATCTCTTTGAAATTGAAATGACTGCAGAAAAGGATAAGGAACAAATGGACAATTGAACAGTAAAAAAAATTGCCAAGAGCAGATGTTATTCAGCCAGCTGTTCTAGGACAATGCAAGGATGCCGTAGCTGAATTATTAGCGAGGGTGTGTAATTTCTTGCCTGAAATTAGCTTAGCAGCAGGACTGAAGAGTGCCAAATGGGATGTCAGTTTTTAGAAATGATTCCAGTGAAGATCTGAGGAGCTGCAGGCCTGTAAGACCATCATCTATACAGCGCACATCAGTAGCATGTTTAATAAGAATAGAAATAATGCACATCTGGAACTACTCCACGTCTTTGTCCATGGAAATATTGCTTTATGAATGTAGAGTTCTTTGAAAAATAAAAAACCATGTAGATAAGGGTGATCTGGTAGGTACAGTCTACTTGGATTTCCAAAAAGCTTTTTACAAAACCCCTCAGTAAAGATTTTAAGAAAGGTAAACATTTATGGCCTAAAGGGGAATTTTTGTTTAGATGAATATCTGAATGAAAGACAGAAAACAGAGGGTAGGATTAGATGTTTAGTTTTACATTGAAGTGAAATCACCAGAAGAATTCTGCAGGGACTCTTTGATATATTTAAAATCTCCTGCAAAAGGGATGAGCACAGGGGCCAAGTTTGGTAATCATACTTAGTTACGCAGAACATCAAAGGACAAGGGCCAAATGTGGAAGACTTTATATTACTAAGCAACTGTGCATTAAAATGGTGAAGGAAATTCACTGTTAATAAATGTAAAGTGATGTGCATGGGAAAATCCTAACTTGATCTAGAAAATGGTGGGCTCTGAGGTGATCTCACGATTCAGGAGTGAGATCTAGGTGCAAAGGTGGATAACTCTATGAAAATGTGATATAAATATTGAGTAGTGGTCAAAAAAGCAAGTAAAACATTAAGAATTTTTTTGAAAGGAGTAGAACAGAGAGCATCACTATGCCACTGTGTAAAGCCAAGATCTACCTTTGTCCTAAGACTCTGTAAAGTTGTGATCTCCTTGTCTCAAAATGGGTGCAGTAGATCTAAACCAGGTTCTAGGCAATGAGGTCTGGAAAAGAGGTTTAGATCTATGAAACCATCAATGGCATCAAGAGCTAGGTAGAGATTGTTTCTTCATAGATTCTTTGAGTGCCAGAACTAGTGGGCATGCAATGCAGCCAAATGGAGCTGAGAAGAGTTGAAAGCTGGATATGAGGCTTAGTGCAAAGTATCATACAGACTTGCTTTGCTCTTATTTCTCTGTGGGCGCATACTGGAGGCAGAAAACAGAGCTACACTGACATTTGATCTGAAGTAGTAAGGTCATGTCTATGTTTTTAAATTATTTAGTGTTTGTATGTGTTCTAAACTGCAGGGCTTGTAAACTAGGGTGCTTGAGGACTCTAAAGCTCTCTGTGGGATAGCTAGCTGGTGGGTGGAAGTTGTATCACTGTTTGTATAGGAGCTCCAAAGTCAGTTCTCCTCTCCTTTTCAGCTTTTACAGGGATACTGTTGGCAGTTTCACGTTGGAAAAGGCAAGGACTGAAAGGATGTGGAAAGAAACTGCTCTTCAGTTACACAAAAGGATGTCTGAAGGCCAAGATTAGCAGATTGGCCAAATTGCAGTGAGGCTTGTTCCTCAGCACTCTCTAGATTACTTAGTTTGCATATAAATAGAATATTCAGCTATGGGATGCATGCTTGTGCAGTGTCTGCTGCATGCAAGTCAAATATCCAAAAAATCCAGAGTGGTGTGTTTTGCTTGTTGCAAAGATAACTGTACATTTTTTCAGTCAATATGAGATATGATACTGGATATCTCATCTTCAAATGTGTATATTGCTCTGTTATGCTTCACTTTCCATTCTAATGAAGCATAAGGCACTTCACTTTCCCTGACCAGTCAACCTACCCAGTTCTACTGAACTGAACTTCTAGAAATACTTAACTGCCAGGACACAGAAGATATGGGGAGATTCTTATTATTCTTTTAACACAATCCCATACTTGGCAACCTTGTGCTTTGCTTTTGTCCTAATATCTGCATAATGGTGTATTTGACATCAGAAATGGAAAAGATTTCTTTTGTGCTAAACATAGGTGTAAAACCACACCCAGCTAGCTGGGGCTTCCTTTTTTAATGACTTCTGGCATTCACATATAGAAAAATAATATATACTTAACCTTGAGCACAAGAGTAATCCCGGTGACTGTAACTGTGGCTGAGAGAAGGAAACTCACTAAGTTTCTGCCCAGAAGTTTTTGTGACTTGACCCCACAATTGCTTTATATTTGCATTTCTTGCATTGCTCAGAAGCCATACATTCTGGGTCTGGTTCTGATATGTTTCCAGACTCTTACAGCCTTATTTTATGGGGGGATACTTTGCTTTGAAATGACATAAATTACTCATAGAGGAAGAGGAAGATACCACTTACCACAATTGAGTATGTTAACTACTAATCCATGGTAAGGCCATGAATGTTTGTTGGCTAAGGAGGATTTCTTAATGGTAACGAGTATGCCTTCTTCTGTCCTATTAAAAATCTTAAGTAATAAATCCTAGACCACCTGAAAGAAAAAAAGTTACAAATAATTTTTCTTTCACATGTTTTTCCTAAAGAGATAGTAAAACTTAGTCACTGATAAATTCACAAGAATTAATCGCAACAAGTATAAAAAACAAGTTCCAAATAAGATATGAACAAATTATCTTGCATACAAACATGATTCCAAATTCTTTAATTCGGGCAAGAAAAGCAGTCAGTAAATGGCCCCCTCTTATAAAATTATGAGCTCAAAAGCTTTTAACAAAAGGAAGTAGTTACCACACAACATAGACTTAAATTGTGAAACTCATTGCTAAAGAATGTTACAGAAGCCAAAACTATAAATGAGCTTACAAAATAATTGCACAAATTAATGGAAGAAAATGTCCACTAAGTGCTATTAAACCCAAAGACTTGGATATAAGTTCCAGCTATTGTAGTCCATGATTCACAGACTGCCAGGAACCAGAAGGAGGTACCAGTGAAAGCAGTGTGGGAGGATTGTCTTATGAGCATCTTTTCCTGGACAGTGTCAAAGCCAAAATAGTGAGGTTTATGCTCTCCTAGTCACAAGGAATACTAGCCAAAGTTTCTTCTAAGTGTAAACAGAACTGGTCTGAACCACCCTTCTTAGGTGGCCAACTGCTTAAAAAAAAAGGAAATATTAAAGCCTTTTAACAGTTTCTTGAATGATCTTTTAAGGACAGGTTGCGTCATATGTAAGTAGTTGCAACACCCTAGCAGGGCAATCCAACATTTGCAGTTAATACTACTATATCAACAAAAAATAAAGGGGTGGAGTTCCTCCCACTCCCCACACACTGACCTGCTCTCCTACTGTGTTTTTGGAGAGCAATTGTCATCTGAAGAAATGTTTCATTCTTGAAAGAACTCCTTTTATTCACAGTGGAACGCTCCTGAATTTTACAGATCTCCACCAAAAAAAAAATTTTTTGTGAATAGTTGGTGAAAGAAGCCTAAGGAAAATGTGTACCTAATCCTATTAGCTGACTTAATTTAGAATTATTAAAAGCCTTGATACACAGGATTTAACACAATCTTTCTAGCAGGGTGTGATGTAATCTATTTTTGTTCCTCAGCTAGCAGATGGCTTACCTTTAAGTAATTTCCAATATGTTAGGAGATCAAAAGCCATCCTTACGCCACGGAGGCAGTAATCGTTCCTCTCTGCTGGGGGTTGCTTGGTACTGCAGTGGGGATATGCAAAGGCTGCTGGCATTTCCAAACATAGAAGGCCGACATTTCTTCAGACTTTGAAGTTAATAATCCTTCAGAAGTTGAAAAATTGAGAGATTTTCAAAACCCTTTTAATGTTCTATATGCCATGTGCTTAAGTAAATATCTGTAAGTAATCACTGCAGACTGGTGCAAGAAAGAGCTGCACACGCGAGCGCAGGGTGCGAGCCATCACGGGGCGTGCAAGGCACACTCCTCGGCTGCAGCAGCGCTACTCCAGGGAGCGGAGAGTCCAACTAGATGGCACAACTCACCCTCAGGACACTGCTAATCAGCTCGGTGCACACCGAAATGCCCTGCTGCTGCTGGTCCCAAAACGCCGCACGGTAGCCCTACACGTGGCCTCAGAGCATCCCTTTTCTGTGCTCTCCCTTGCCAAGGCTCTGTTTGTGGTAGCACGGTGTATCACAGATTCAATCTGATCGCTTCCTCTCCACAGCGAGAGCAATGTTTTGTTTTCCTGCAAATGGGAGACTCGGGCCTAAAAAGTATGGAGCAGATGAGTTCAGACTATAAAGGGGAGGTGATTAGGATTGCTAGTGACAACCTCATTGATAGTACACCGCGCAGTTTCCAAAGCAGACATGTTAAATTGCCTGGTATCTGTCCCTATGTCAGCTTTAGAAAGTCATTTCAGTATAGGTAGTTTTAATTTCGCTCCCTGGATCAGTGTTCTCCAGCTGTTTGGTGATGAGAAGACCATACCACCCGGGAAAGAAGAGTACCAGCCCAGCAAGGAGCAGTGGTCTGGCCAGCCCTTGGCTTTGGAGCACGGGGCTCAAAGGTTTTTTTCAAAAGCAAGCCAAGTCTTAAAAAAAAATTTCCTACTGGGCACAACTTTCTGGCTTCTGATCACATCATATTTATTTGGTAAGCACAGTTTTTGCTCTTCTTACATTAAAAATAACAGTTAACATAACTGTTACTCTCTCAATATGATTTAGCAGTTGGAAACTTCTAATCAACTTTTTCTACAGACAAAGGGTGCAAAAATTAGTACTCAGAAATAATAATGACAGGGTCTGTATTTAAGCGTTGCTAAACAGACTCATTAAAATATCTAAAGAATTTTAAATTAACTTTGAAATTAGGTTAACCTATACGAAGGCCTAAGATTACTGAAATAACTTAAGGACATTTCATGTTAAATTAAAAATAATACTTGAGTTAAGCATATTTATTCTTGAAACTTTAAGAGAGTTCCACCATTCAGGAGCAGGAAGCTGCTACTGAACACCTGGAAAAATGTTTGCTTTTGCCAGCTGTAACTTCTCCACAGGTGCAGAGAAGGTTTTTTTCGGCGTTTGGACTTATTCAAGTCATTCACTCAAGCTGAGAAACTGATCGGGTACTGAAAAAACAGGAAAGTTTGCTTTTTTCTTTCAATCTCTGAATAAAAATTGGGTGGTAGAGACTTGGGTGTATTAGTTTAAAACTCTTAAAAAGCAGAATGGTGAGAAAAACTCAAGGGCATTAAGGAAATGCAGACAACACTATCATAGTTGATTTAAATATATTTTGATAACAAAAATCATAAGGTTCCAGAACATTCCAATTATCTAGAAACATTTTTACAGCAGTTCCCCGCAAGCATCCGAAACCAATTTATACGTTACTCTTGAGCCAAACGTTAATCATCTAGTTGGTAGGGAGTATCATATACTGTTTTATGAGCATAAGACAGTGCAAAAATAAAAAGTCTGAAAGATGTACAGTATGCCATAATATTGTTACAAAAAATACAGATAAGGCACGCCTGCTGCGCAGTGCAGCAGATATTGCCCGGGTGGTTTGAAGTGCCCAAGGGTGACCACAACATCTGGAAGCTGAGGCAGATGTGTGCCTGCCTGGGGAGGCAGCCGGATGCCCATCCCCGGGGTAGGGGGAGCTGACCCCTCTGCAGGGTGCAGGTAGGAGTGTGACGGCTGTGTTGGACATGGGGCAGCCCCTGGCCGCCTGTCCCACCATGCAGCCTGGGATGGGGTGCTGGATGCAGGACAGCTTCGGGTCCCCACGGCTCAGGCAGAGCTGCCACTGCCATGTCCGCACACCCTGGCGGCACAGAGGATCAGGAGGGCTCATTAGCTGTTCTCTGCTGAATTCAAGCAAGTGCAGAAACCTTTTTTCGCTGTTTAACTCCCCCAGCAGGAGAACTGACTCAAAGAAAGGTTAGGGCAGGACCACGTCAGGGTTCTGTAGTGAAAAGAAAGGAATTATACTGAAAGCAAGGCCAGGAGTATCGTCTTGGTCCAATTTACTTCTGCCAGGGTTGCAAGGAATGCGGCAACAGTTTCAATGTGTTCACAGGCTCAGGAATCAGCTTCTTTTGCCCAGACATGAATACAGGGGACTATCAGACACGGCACACTCTGGGGTAGGGTTCAGCAACTGATTGCTAAGAATAGGAAAGAAATGTTGCCAAGGATACTCTTTATTCGCAATCATGAAAAACCCCTCATAAACAGTCTACTATTTTGGGCATACTGTAAATGTCTTTTTTACTTGGGGGAACTAGAGGCAAAAAAATGACAAAACAATAGTTGCTGATGATAACCATTTTTATACTAATTGTTGTAGTAGGAACAACCTCCTGACTTCCCCCCTGCAATCCCGATGGTCTTGGCTGCAGCAGCCCTGCTCCTTGCTCAGGACACTTCTGCTATCTCCCCATGGCTCGGGGATGCCTAGGGCAAATCAGCGGGCTCAGCTCTAGCTAATTCTGGCTGTTTTCTTCCTGTCTTCTTTTCCTGAGAGAGAAATTCTCCATGCATGGAGATTTACCTGTCTTCTCTCAGACTTCTGTGGCCAGACTGGCTGTGCACCACCTCCCCGCGCAAACCTTCACCACCTCCCTCACTGTGCGTAAGGAATTCTGACACCCTGTTTCGAGGTGACTGGGGTGTATCCCCCTCCCCAGGTGCTGCTTCTCTCCCTCTGTGGTCTCATCTCTTTGCTTCTCTTTTTACTCATACTTTATACAAGTCCATAATTTCTGTTCAGTGCTGTTCAGCTGTCAGTCTCCAGAACTGAAGAGCTATCTGGTTTATCCCTATTTTCAAGTTAGGAAACTGAGGCTCAGAGCAGGGACATGATTTATTCAATGTAACCCAGGATCCTGGTGCTTTAGTCAGTCACCTCTGCTTCCTCCTTAAGCTCACCACTTTTAATAAAATAAGCTTTTGCTTTGACTTCAATATCTATTATTAATTATTATCTATTATTAATGAGAAACCTACACTTACGTAAAGGCTAAAATTAACTTGTAGTCTCACTGGCCAATGGTCATAAAAATAAAATCTCTTCAGTCAAGTGGAATCAAATAACAGGTTCAAGCAACTAATAATGTTGTTCCCACAGAGGGAAAAATAGTCAGCCATCCCACATTAGGAAGACACCCTTGTATAGTTGGGGGAAATCAAGTAAGATTTCCTTTGCTGGCACATGTCTTGCAGAGATATCTTAGTGCAAAGCAGTCTCTTTCAGATACAGCAGCATGGGAAATCAAAAATCTAAGTTAGCAATAGGTGTCTAAGGAGGAGTATGAATCTTGTAGCCATTAAAATAATAGAAGGGAAAAAAATCTCCCCTCTGATTTGCACTTGCATTTCTACTGGGTATTCTGCATTCTTTCCACCAGCTATGCTGGACTGGATGCCCAAAGGAAACAGAACGAATGAGTCCACAATAGGCTGTAAAAGGGGAATAGCCAGGGTTCATGCCAATTAAAAGAATTAGTATCTCCTCAAGATCGTAGCTCAGTGTCTCAGATTCAAGTCCCTGTCTGAGAACACATTTGCAAAATACAGACATCTTAGCAATGTTTCCCAGGCACACTTGCTGCCTGAAATATGAACTGAGGAGAAACCTCAGGCTGGCATATTAGCAAAAGCAGAAGACACCAGTTTCTTCCGAGCACAGCACAGGGAACAGTTATGCACAAAAATCTCTCTGATATATATTCCATTGCAGGCCAATGGTACACAAGCCATCCTGTCCCAAGGTGTCTGGACATAAAGGGCTTGTCAAAATGAATATGAGATGACTCCTGTGTGTCTGTATATATAGAAAAAAGCACAGCACAGCAGTGACTGCACAGCACTTTCTGTATTCCTACTGTGTACCAGGCAAAGATTTTTTGGTTCATACATCATTCACAACTTGCTACAGGGATTCCACAAAGCTGGTACATATCCTTTACACAAAGGAAGGGGGAAAAAAAGAATAGATTCAGAAAAGAAAAGATTCTGAAAGTATGTCTGCTGGATGAGTAGTCAGTGTCAGGGGCACTAACGATACACAAAGCTTAGCAAGAAGCAAAATAAATAAGTAAACAGTGACATCGCTCCTACCCCGTCCAAGCCACTATGAAGCAGGGCGCTACCTCTGATATCATGGTGTATCTTCTCACAGTAGAGAGAGCAAGCAACCGCCAAAGGGGTTTCTTCCTGTTCCCCCAAGACATATTTGCACCAATTGGCATACAAAGGGCAAGGGAAAGGAAGAGAAGAATGAGTATAAGAAACTGCATGGGGGCGGGAATCAACTCATCCAACTTCAGCAATCTGCAAGGTAGGTGTCTCATCCAGGATACTCATTTAGGCTTTTTTGTAGTGCATAGGGAGAGAGAGGCCCCTCCAAGGGCCATATCTTTCTTCTCTCTTCACAGGCTATTGTGCAAACCTGACAACAACAGAGGTGTGCACAGATGGACAGTGGATAAGCACTATTCCATTTGCTCTTTAGACACAATACCTACCACCTTGACCAGGCATTGAACTCAAAACCTCTCTTGCTGAAAGATTCTCATCTTTTCTGCAGGAGAGAGTCTACACAGGGACATGCAGGAACATTTACTCACCAGTGGACCTGTATGGGCAGTGACACAAAAGCAGAGAGCCATCAGTAGTAACAGCAATTCAGAATGCAAATTTGTGACTAGAAAGTTCAAAGGCAGTGGCAAGACAGAGCAGATTAACATAGATCCGGATAATCTTTTCTGGTTAGATCCCTTTTTGGGATTGAAAACAGCAAAATGAAGGAATGCTTTGGCACAAATCATTTGTGGAGCAGACACATCTGGATGAAGAGAAGATACACCAAAAATGAACCACCTTTTTACCCTCACTCCCCCCCAAATTTTGGTAAGAAATTACAATAGTATCTAGTATAATTGATGGCTACAGGTAATGCCTGCTGTTGTGTTCCTTGATGCACCATCCTTAATACACTATTTAAGTAAACTATGCTGAAAAGAAAATTTTGAAGGGCTTCATATAGCATTTATATCACCATGGATTCTGTGCCATAAGCAGTGGTTAAAAAGTAGTTTATAGATACTATATTACACACAAGGCAGTGCTGCAGCATAGTGCCAAGCCCAGATCTAATCTAGAAATGTGTTTTAACTCTGAAATGAATACTGAAATGCAGACTGCCTGCTAGTTTGGTTTCCACCATATTTTATCTCCTGGGGTTCTGAGCTGATTGTAGCAGAAAAAGGTGCCAAGACAGTCTCTTGTATTAAAATATATGGGTTACATATGCACCAAGTTTTATACACAGTTTAGACTTAAATATCAGCAGCATAAGGCATGTTGGGATGTAAACTGTTTTCAGATGTGTGTATGGGCTTGAGTGGAAAGGAAAATATTAATGCTACTCAAACTGATGGCAGTCAGGACCCAGAAGGTGAGCTGCAAAGTTCTGAAGGGGAGCTGCTGTGTTTCTCAAAAGCTATAACCTTGACATTGAGGTTAGCTCTATTTCTCCCTTATACAGCAACGTGTTGCATTATGGCTGTCTAAATATTCCTGGAAGCGTTTCAGAGATTTTGTGACCCAGATGTGGATTATGTGTAACACTAACTATGTACATGCTGGAGATGATTACACTGGGAGCTTTCAGATTCCATTCTGCACGTGTAGCACTGAAAAGAAACTTGACTTGTACTTATGAAATTCCTTTTGACCATAAGAAAAACAGAAGGAAACCCCCTTTGGAGACTTCCATAATGGGAAACAGGAAACAGGGCTGTCAAGAGTGGAAAGTTTGCAGTACAGGAAAAACAATGGACTACATAAACATAAATGCCATTATCAGATACTCTGCAATGGCCTTGCAATAGGTCTAAAGTTGAAAATATGCAGTGGTTTGTGTTTTCATTCAGATCTAAAGATTGCTTTATGGGCTATTCCTGTTCCTGTTGAGATCAAGTGGTATTTTCATATTGACAAATGGGCAAAGGTTAAAACCCAGGGGTAGTGGTTTAAAAAAGACACCCTTTATGAGAGTTTTCAGCATCTTGATTCATTTCTGCTCCTTGTTTTTGCATATCTTCACAGTCACAACAGTTGAATTGGAACAGTTATCACAAAGCTTTCTTGGGTAGCAATACAATGAGTTTCAATGATAGCATCTAAATATTAAAAGCAGGATCCTGGTATTTCAAAGTTCCATCTATGGCTTTAATTTATCTACAGGGTTGATAAAACAGCAGATTTTTCATTGGCATAGGAGACTCTGTTCTAGGGAAAGTACTGCAGCTTCTCTCTTAGACCTCAGTTAGGGACACTCTTCCAAGGCTTCCCTCAACAGAAGAAAACACAGGGGAAGCCACAGTCTGACTGCCTGATGCTTGAGGACTGCAAAGGAAGAAGCTGTTTATTGATTCAGAGTATTCCTACCGTGCACCAGAGGTCAGTGGTGGTAGATGTACTGCTTGCAGACCTGCTTTAAAACAGTTTAAAACAATTCAGCAGTCTCTAGAGAGCAGGTGGCCTCTTTGGCTCCCATCGAAAGACAAAGCAATCTCAAGACAGCTTATGTTAGCTTACATTTATATTTTAAGGTCTGTGTTGCAACAAAATTCACTAGAACAGAATGTAACCAAGACAGAAGCTGCCCTGTTTTTAACTCGAGGTCTGGGAGTTTTCCAGATAACTGTTATCACCAGTTATCCCACTAAGGTAGCTTTCTAGCTCCTTTGCACTGATGCCAGGGAAGGATCTAAGACATATCTACAGGGCAAAAGTTTTATCCTTGTCCCACAGGTTTTGTGGTACTACAGGTGGGGAAGGAATGGCCTCTGATTAAATATAAATGTTTACATTGAGGTGGTAAGCAGTGCCATTAATATCAATGGAACCAGTGCATGCTTCATTTCAGTCCAAAGCTTTAAAAATAGCCCCTATAAAATAGCTGTTTCTCTGCATTGATTGTAAATTGAGACTAGCTTGGGAAAATGCATCCACACTGTAAAAGTCGACTTTTAGGTCAGATTAATTCCCTGCCCGACTTGCACTTGCCAAGTACATCCAGGAGCCCAAGTAGGTCACCTGCATGGGTCAGCAAGTTACCCTGAAAAAGGCCGAAATTAGCTCAGTCTTCTCTGTAGTACTGGCTCTCTTTTGCAGACACAACCAGACTGAAGATGGAACACGACAGGACCAGCTCTCTTATGCACATGCTGCAACTGCAGAAGATTTTAAAGAAATAATATATTCTTCTCCAGGTGGGATATACACATCCTGGGCTTTCCAGTGCTTTCAGTAACAGAGTAAAACGAAGGTCTATTGCATGCCACTTCGTCTCTCTTTCTGTGTGACTGCTATAGTGAAAGTTGGATATTGCTCTTAGAGTCTGCAAACTGACTTAGACCTGGTGAGAGAGATTGTGTTATTGATTGGATATACTGAATGTATCACTTATCTTTTATCTTTTCACAGCTCTTTTGTTATTCCTGTGTTTCAAGTCATATGGTTGGTATACATCAATACCTTTTACTTTGCTAAAGCCAACACCAAAGATTTTAAAAAGTCTCTTCTGCCTCAAGAATCAGAAATTAAATGTTTTTATGGCCTCTAGAAAACTATCTCTTTCATCTCAAGCAACCTCACTGGCAATGTTTAGATCTGATAATAGGATTACAACCGTGTTGAAAGATACACCCCCAAGTGAATGAATAATGTAATTTTTGTGTAGCGCAAAAGACATCTACCTGAAATGGCACCATCCACTCTGGATGATCTCTACTATCTTAAAATAATATGATTCAGTCAAAGCTGGTTGGTTTAATAAAAACAAGGGAGAGTGCATTAGCTAAGTGGAATCAAATAATACTTGTTCATCTTCCAAATATTACGTTTGCTCTTTCACCCTACCTTGGTCACAGGGTACTTCATCCATCCCTGGGAACTGACTCCCAGATCCCTTGGGTATCCGCAGCCTTGGTGGCCACCTGCAGATGGGAGGTCTCTGCTGAAGGAGGTCCTGTTTCCGCTGGCTCAGCTAGTGGGGTTTCCGCTCCCTGTGCCTGGGAAAAGGTCTTTTGTCTGTGATGCTCAGTCCCACTGAGCCTCAGCATTGATCAGAAGCCCTCTTCCTGGCCTCTATTTTCAGTTTCTTTCTTTTTCAGAGTCTCTGAGCAAATGAGGATCTGAGTGGTTATGTAAAGAGAGCACAGAAGGGGGCATCTGCCTTTGCTGTCACCCCTTACTCCATGCCGTTCTGGATGGTTCTCCCGAAATGGTGGTTAAAAAGTGGTGATTACACCGTGCCAAGAGGACAGCCAAGGGTTTCAATTTGTCAGAGTATTCTCTGCGTTTTCTAGTTCTGCAGTTCCATGGAGGTTTTCCTAAATGAGCTGTGGCTGAGGGAAGTACAAAAATTAACTGCCTCTCTTCAGGATATAAGGTGTAAAATTAAAGCGATCAGAAAGAAGAAACCACACTTCTAACAGCCAGAGGCTCAACTTCTGTCAGCTCAGTGCTGAGCTCTCCCCACTATTGTCTGCCCTCGGAATTAGATTCCAGTTGCCGTTTTCTGAAGTACCTCATTGACTACGGCTTAAATTTTCCTTGTGTATGATTTGAAAAGCCTGGCTATACTTTCTGTTCACCCCAGCCACATCATTTTCAATGACTCCTTTATTCTGGAATTAATGACAGAGCATACTTCGTGGTCCTGTTGTACAGATCCTAGGAATAAATGACTTCAGTCTGCTCTAGTCATCGAGGAGAGATAGGACCGCCACAGGGCAATTCATCTTCCCTATCTTAAACACCTGTTTTAGGATGGAATAAATCTCCCTCTGGAAGTGCCTATCTCTTCCCGTTGATTATTAAGGGACCCTAATGACTGGCAGAGAATAAATGCCTGATTTCAGAGGTCTAAGATGAAGGATGGTGAATACCATCATAAATAGGCAGCTGAACATTTCACCTAGGCTGTGTTCCCTAACTGGAAAAGGACTCCAGACAAATGTTAGCATCCCCAAACTTTGTGTTGTCACAGGAAAGCTGATTTTCTTTAAGGACTGAAGAAAAATGTTATTGAAATGTTGCTTTGTTAGTACCTTAAAAGAAGAAAGAAAGCAGGAATATCCTAGAGAGAACATTAACTACAAGCTGGTAGCTGCCAGCAGGAGGAACCCCAAGATATACGTATTAACTTCTACAACGTTCCTTTGAGTTTATGTGGTAGGAATATGTTAGACATAACTAAAATAATATTCTGAAATTGTTTATGAAATCAACACTGATGTAAAAATCAAGGAAATAAAAACTTTAATTTCAGAGCATAAATTATTAGGCATACAAAGCCATCTGTATCCTCCACCCAGCAGGATGGGCTCATTGGACAAGATTGCATTCATTTCCTAGAAGTGGCTGGATGCAGTAAGAGAACCTAAAATGGGGCTGCTGGTCAGTACAGACATTGCTCATTTTGCTCAGCCAGTTTGGGAAATGGCAAACCTGAGGGAAATGGTGATTCAGGAACCAGTGGGCGATGCCACAGTTGGGCTCATTTTCAGTGTTCAGTGTTGCTTAGACACAGGACTTTTATCTTCTCTGGGACTTGAAAGGTTGTACATGTACACAGGACCAAGCTGATGACTTACAGGCAACAACTGTTGCAGAATAATTCATTCCGAGAAAACCCAGGTGAAGGAAAGTACCTGGAAAGCTCACTAATTTAAAGTCACACTTGGGTTTTTAAAAGAAAAGTTGTAATGAGTAATTTTTTATAGAGATTAATGTAGTCACTCTTTAAAAAGGTTTTTAGTGCTGAGGATTCCATCCTTCATCCCTGAATATCTCCTTCATCCTGAATATCTGAAGTGACTGGAGTCCCAGTTGTCTAGCAAGATCACTTTGGGTTTAGCAGTATTTTACATGTTGAGTCATCAACTGAAGACCAGCCATAAATAATGCCTATCAGCTCAACATCACACAGACAGATGCATGCTTTAGTCTCTTACTGTTACGCAAAGGATCAGTGCTGTTACTTTTACCTTATTACTGCCTTCAAGGAGAGAGCTAGGCAAATTCACTGCAAATGGATGCATGTATCTAGCAGCTACCTCATTTTTTTAATGGAAATTAGACCTTCAAATTGCACAGACTGGGCCAAGCACTTGAAATATCATGGAGGACCTGCAGAAGCTAGATACATAAATAAAGCATATTGGATTGCCCCACAGCATAATTGGCATCGCTACTACCGCTGGTCTTCTTAGTATATGCAGTTGCTTCAAACTGAACATCTTTGCCTGTGCTGTTATTTGCATGGGACCATATTTCCACAGCCACACCCCCAATAAACAGTGACTATTGTCATAAATCAAGAAGAAATCCTTCTGTGTGCTTTGGCTGGAGTGACTGTTGCCCCATGGAGCATCATGGGAGGCAGCAGAGCCATGGCTGTGCCCAGAGCAGCTCTCCGCTGCCGAGCTTCTCTGCAATCTGACCCCGAGGAATCTGTTCATCTATCAAAGAAGCACAAAGAGTTAAAGCAACAGGTGTAGTATCAAAGATGACAAGCCTTTCCCACTTTCATCTCTAAGAAAAGTAGCAGCATAATGAAGATAAATAGGAATTTTACAGACAGGTAATCACATGATAACAGATCCCTGTTATTTAATACCACCAAAGCTATTTCAAATAGTGTTAGGACTTGTCTGTGCCCACCAGTATCAAGTTCTGCTAATCAGTGATCTGTAAATGTGCATGGTTCATTAGGGCCCCAAGAACAGCTGTCCGTGTCCGCTCAGGATCAGATTACAGGATATCATTAACTTGGATTCTATATCCGCTTCGAGGCTTTTGTTACAACTAAGTCATAATTCTTTCTTTCCTTTTTTTTTTTTCCAAACTGTCCTGGAAACCAGGAGAGCCAAAGACTAAGGTTTCTGTTTTACCTGCTTCTGTTCAGTATCATTTTAATGTACATTAAAAAGAAAGTTGTAAATATAATGTTTGTTATAACTAGTGCAATAAAACACAAAATAGTTTCATGCCTCTTGCACATGCCTGTGCTCAAACTTTATAGTTGTATTGTTTTAGTGGAACAACTTAAATCCACTCTAATCTCCTACCGCCTGTAAAATATGTAAAAATACATATGCATAAAACCACATTATATATTTCAGAGCAAACTTTTCAGTTTACTTTCATGACTCTTATCTGATAAAATAATGCATTGGTTTGGCTATTATTGCATGACTTAAGTATAGTTCCGGAAACATAAGGCTGAGTATGCTCCTTCTCATGAACTGTACTCCAATTATGGTATGGCTTGTTTGATTTTAAATGCTTCCTACTACAATAATAAATTTATAGGGCATATGTAGAAAGAATGTTGATGTTATTTTTTTCCTTACTTTTTTGAGGCAATTTGCATCTTTCTACTTTTTTCTACATTAATTCTAAGAGAGATCAAACAAATCAAAGAAAAAGATATATTCACAATTGATGGAATTGGGAGCAGGAATAAAAATCAACCAATACATTATTAACTGAATGTTATTTGATTATCTTGACTATTATTCTTCCAGGGTAGTTAAACAATCACAAATTGTATTTGTGAATCTTTTATTCAAATAAAAACACCCAAATTCAGTAGTCAGTGTGAATACCAGCAAAAAATCAGAAAAAAACCACTAACGGAGTCATTGCTGTCTATAGCAAATGTAAGTCTATACTATCCTGTTTTACTCATGTCAGCTATTATGCAATTACCGATTAGTAGATCTGTTATTAGATACTAGGCCTGATCATTCACTACTGTTCTTATAAGCAGATTTCTTACATTCAATGTGAGTATGACAAAAATCTACTTATTTCAGTACATGGAACAGGATTAGGTTCCTAGTACAGACCAGGGAATACAATTAGTAAGATTAATTAATTAAGATTAATTAGATTAGTAAACTATTAATGTAAACTGTAGATATCTGGATATAATATGATGCTCAAGCTAAGGCTCTAGCGGAAAAAGTGTTTTTGAAAGAAGCTTTCCAGACTTTGTTGCCAAAAATCCATCCCCTGTAACAGGCCCTGCTGAAAATCCAGATACAATGTACGCCAAATATTTGGGTAGTATTCTGAATGGAGTGGCTCTGAAGTGAGGCTGTCAATCCATATCTGGACACCAAAGCAAATGGCTCAGTTCTCTCCAGGAGAAGTTCATAAAACATCTGCAACAGGAGTTGGACTGGCCCCCTCATCAGTAAATATCACTGTTCCTCCAAGTCCCTAAACGCACTCTAATGGAGTACTCCTTTGCAATTAAGAAAAAGTCCCAAATTTATAAAACCACCTGATAAAGCAAAACAGAATACACATGAGCTATAGAAGTAAAGGCTGCCTGAAAAAAACCAATACATCTGTGGAAGTTTAAGGTGTCATTTATGGAGCTCAATTATGTTGCAGGCTTTTGCTTGTTTCCCATTCCTTCTGAACAGGCTTTTCTATAGGGATGACTTTAGATCATGATAGTTAGACACTGAAGCCTGAAAACGTTGGCCATATCGCTTAGTTTTCCATAGCCTGAATCCAAAAATGTTAATGCTCCTGATCTGGCCTGAGTGCTTAATAATGTAAGTGAGCAGAATTAAATACAGTTGTGTGTGCTGTGCCCTTGAACCTATGGCTGTGAAAATGTGTTCGCTTTTGCTCTGTATAAATGACGTGCTATGTACATTTTCTTAGCGAAAGACAGGCAAAATAAGACTCAGATTTTAAACAATTTCAGATGATTTTTGCTTAGAAGAAAAGCGTATTTGTCTTTAAAAATGGAAGGCGCTGAGGACTGTCTTTGACAGAAACCACAGCATCGAAAGCCTCAGACGCTAACCCATTGACCTGCAGCCCTCGGCTGCAGATGCTAAAAGCCCCTTTTTAATGTTCCCCTGTAAGTGTCCGTGCCTTGCACCTGGCTGAAACACCCCTCAGGGGCTGCCAGCACCATCTCTTTCTGACAGGACAGCAGACCGTCCCCAAAACCACCGAGAGTCCATGTGGTCTCCGAGGGTGCCCCTGGGCTGGCAGGCTGCAGGCAGCGATCCAGCACTGCTGGGATGGGGGAGCCCGGCTGGCCCTGGGGCACCGGTTGTGGGAAAAGGGGGGCCAGGTGGGATCTTTCTGGTCATTTGCCTGCTCTTGCAGATCTTGCTCAGCTCCCTGATGATATCCTAGCAGGAAATCTGCTTGGGCAAGATCTTCTTTCTGATGTTCACAGTCTGCCAGCCTATGATGACAATCTAGATTGAGGAGAAAATTAGTCTGAAACCAATTTATCACTGGAATATTCTATTAAAGCAAAACAAAACAAAATCGTTGGTGGGCAAATTAGTTTAGTTACAATGGCCTGCAGGTACTGCAGAGCTGGGAGGCTTGTGGCTTGGGTTGGGATGGATTTCTCGCAGCTGGAGATGTTGCCACAACAATGGGAAGCAGATTGTAGGTCATGTTGTGTAAAGCAAAACTTCCGTCCCAGTTGGAAGAGCCCGGCACAGAGCACAGGCAACACGCAGGGCCAGAACGGCAGCCTGTCATACAGCGGTTTGGGAACTTCTACCGAGCTGTAGGAAGGCACTTGCAAGCTGTGTGTGTGGGACTACCAACAGTCATCTCTAAGCATATATCAGTACAACTGGAGAAAACCCATCCCTTTGTGTTTCTAGAGGGTATCTCCCTATAGCTAGAAGCTCTGAAGAAGGTGCATGATGTTTGCATGCTAGCCATTAGCGTAAAAGATCCCATTACTATTAAAGCCATGGTACCGAAACCTATTGGCAAAGCAGAGTCCTGGCTGTAAAACTGGGTAAACAATAAAAAATAAGATCTGTGACTACTTTATTTATTCATGAATGATCATCTATCACTAATAATGCTTATTAATGAAAAAATATAATACTAAGCCATCTGGTATGAAAAGTTAAGTCTCAGAGGATCAATAAGCTACAAATTATTGTTATGAAACAAAATACAACAGATGAGGTACTGATGTTTTTCACAAAAGATTCATCATTTAACTCTGTGCAATGACTGCTATTGAAATTCTGGCGAGAACTCAGTTCTCTGTTGCAACGCTGGGGAAGGATTAATGTTGGAATCTGCTAGCAGGACAAATCACAGCAATGTGCTTGATGTATTTTTCAAAAGCATTAATTTTAATATAGGAATCTTTCTATCTGACATAGCTTAGTCAGTGAATGGTAATTAAAGGTAATCATTCAACTCATTTAGTGGTGGGTTTTTTTGGTTTTTTTCCCAAATGAATAATAGGGCTGTTGTAAAAGAGAATGTTGCTACCCCAACTTTCTTTTGATAAAGCAATAATAAGAGACATAACAAAATGCGGTGATGAAAACAAAGTCACAGCTCAGAGCCTTTTCTTACAGCTTTTCTTGCAGCTGTGGCCCAAATTATAGGAGTTTTCCACACACTTAACTCTGGCTCTAATTTACAGTAAGTAGGTTTACCATGGGCATCTGGAAATATGTGATTTTTCTTTCATCATATTGATTTATATGACTGTAATTATGACTATCATGGTGTTTGGGAAAAATACTAGTTCTCCTGTTACCTGTTTGGACTCGTTATGTTGTGCAAACTCCTGTAGGGCTTTTTCCAAAAAAAGCACATCTGCTTGTTGGCTCCTTTATCCTGTTGTCCTGTCTGCTCTGTCCTGGGCATGTGGGATCTGGAACACAGAGGGACAGGCAAATGTGCCAGGCTGCCTGTGATGATGGCTGCATGGGTCAGTCACGGGAAGCCTGGTCTGACGAAAGCTTTAGATGTTTCACCATAAATACATAAACCTTTCTACCCCCATGAAATCAGGGGTCAAGAAGAGAATGGCTCCTTCAAGTTGTGCCTCATTTCATAGCATTGAGACCAAAACCCCAGATCTAAACATCCCAAGGCTCTCCAACATTTGAACTCTAAATCCAGATCTGGATGCACATTTTGCATTTTGGGCTCATTTCTGAATAAGTAGGAGCATCAGTACCCCACTGATCCAACATTCACAGCTATAGTCAAAGAGATCTTAAAACACAGCAAAGACAACTCCCCAGCACGGTTGAATTCATAGAATCATAGAATCTCCTGAGCTGGAAGGGACCCACAAGGATCATCGAGTCCAACTCCTGACCCTGTATAGGACAACCTCAAAATTCACACCATGTG
>WAAD01005896.1:105122-235898 GCA_013389945.1 Fregata magnificens
GGCTGCCAGGGCACACTGTTGGCTCATGTTTAGCTTGCCGTCGACCAGAACCCCAAGATCCTTCTCTGCGGGGCTGCTCTCCAGCCTCTCGTTCCCCAGTCTGTACGTACATCCAGGGTTGCCATGTCCCAGGTGCAAAATCCTGCACTTGCCCTTGTTAAACTTCATACGGTTGGTGATTGCCAACCCCAATTACCGAAGAAGGGACTCAAGCTGCTGCTTTGGAAGCAGCTGAGGAAGACTTTTAGATGTCCCAGTCTTTTGCATCAGCTTGCCAGTCAGTTCTTTTCATCATTAAACTCAGCAAGGATCATTAACACAGTAACTGGTTCACCTTCACCTGTGTAAAAAATGTCCTCTAAAAATCTCATTGAATTCTCTGAAGATTCAGAGCTGAAACAATCTCTTCTACTGTGAACCTGTGCTCTTTATTGTCTTTAAATCAAGAAAGACCATTATGAGGAAAGATTGCTCTGGGACTATTTGGGGAAACTGGTTCAGAAACTGCAGTACAGGTAGAGCCTTCACTTCTTACAGGAAGCGAACCATTCTGCTGCACGAGCAAATCGTTAGGGTTTATTTGGTTGAATTGACATATTTGCGTGGCTGGCACGGAAGGGCATAATGTGGGTTATTTTCTAGCCTGACTTCCTATGAAAATGAGTCTCATATGGCTTTGTTGTTTGCATAAGTGTATATATACATATACATTTTAACTACTTAATTTCTGGGATTTGACTTAGATCTCTAAAGTTCCTACGAGCTGTATGAAAACAGCTAGCCACTTGGTGAGAAAGATAATGCTATTGCTCGTATTGAGGGAAAAACATCGGTGAGTGTCTTTCCCTTTATGAAATGCCAGAGAATCCTGATGTGGGACACCAACCCTTGGGAAGGCAGGGTTGCTGCAAGATCTACTGCTCACAAAGCAGCCTGCTTCTTTAAGCAATAACTAATGCTATGTTAATACAAGCTATTTGTAAGTCATTCAGGTTTTAAACCTGAGGAACTGGGAGATGCTAGAGCCCCGTTCAGGAGAAGGGCCGGTTGTTTGGTCAATGTCGTCCCACAGGCAGGACTTTATCACAAGAGAGATGAGCAGAAGATACTGTCACCTGTGGCTTCAGTGCTCTGACATTTTTCTGAATCAGTTGCTCCATGGCAGTTGTTGACATATAGCCCATGTTCCTATAGAAAGACAACCATGGGATCGCTGCTATTTGTGTGACCGCTTGGGTTTCCGCAGACCTGCGCCTTGTCAAAACAACTTTTCAAAATGTTACTTATGTCAACCAAGTTCACAATGGGGTAAATTCTCAAAGATCAATCATTTCCTAAAGAGCCGTTAAATTGGGAAACTGTCTACAAAAAAAAAAAAAAAAGACTGTACCAGAGCCCTGAGAAAAGTCCTCAGGCATTGAGTTCCCACCTTCCTAGACACCAAAGGCATGAAAACTGAGACCTGCATACGCCACTCCACCCTGCTTCACTGTTCTCCACATGTGCGAAATACATAAACTAAGTGGAAAGTAGCTGTTTAAAGTGGCTTAGGGCATCCATTAGCTTGCCAAGTATATTTACAGCACATCTAAAAATTATTGCTAGAATCACTAAAATGTTTATTGACAGAATATGAGGAGAGAATTTTATAAAATGTTTGCTTCTGGACAATAAAAAGGACGAGAGGGTGATGATTGTACTTCTGAATGTTTGTAACCCAAAAGTTTGCACAGTCCCAAATCCCAGCCCATTTATAATGATATATAAATGTCATGCCTCCCATGTCTGGGTAGAAGCCAAGCTAAGGACACATGACATCTGCTCCAGATGAAAATGATTCGTGCTTATAATGTAATTCCACATATATAACAACTTCCTCAACTTTTTTTGCAGTTACCAAGGAATTATTTGGGGCATCTGGGGAGGATTGTCAATGTAACCGTATTGGCTTGTTAAGAGAGTTTGGAATTCAAATTCCCCTTGTGAAGATGAGGGGTAATAACTCAGCAACTACTATCTTGTAAAGTATTATCCATTTGGTGCACACACAGATATGTGAGAGATTTTCTTATACTGAAGTGGATATTCCAGGCTTCATTTATTTCCTGTGACATTCCCGAAAAATGTGACTTCATTTATTTTTTCTTGTGCAACAAATGCTACAGTCTTTAAGTGGAAGCAATGCTGCAGTACTGCTCAGTCACAGCACTCTTCATCAGCTTGGTACTTCTCAACCACATGGAAATCTAGTCAACTGGTACAGTGCTCTGCAATTGATTACAGCTTGACACCACTTTAAGGACACACTCCCTCCCAACATACAACCTTGCTGGTATCAGCACCTCCATATTTTACACCTTTTATGTTACTGCAGTTGTTAAATCTATTCCATCTCTCCTTTGGCACCCACATCAGTTAATCTTGAGTCACGAATTCATAAGGGCTCAATGTTCATCTAATAAAAAGTTAGTCTCTGCCCCAGTAGCATTTACTGCATCATCACTTTTCTTACAGGACATGAATTTTTCAACAGCTTGTGAAAAGTTGTGAACAGAGCCTTAATTAAAACCACATTCAGCAGAAAGGTATCTTACATTATGAGTGAAGGAAAGATCTGGGTAATATTAAGCAGCTGTTAAAATACACAATTAAGTCAAGCTAATTGTTATTACTGGCAGCCCCAACGACAGACAAGCGGTGAAACACTTGACTGAACAGGCCTTTGGTCAAACAACTGTTGTTGCGCAGCTATTCTGTGGTAGGCTCCTGACCCTCATTGAATACAGAGATATCATACTGACAGTTAGAGAAACAATGCAATTTGTATAAGTATCAAAAGCATTGTCCTTCCTCCTGTTCTTACTGAAAAACACTGGCTGGCTGAATTCAGGCTTGAGAAGACCTAATGAGAGTTCATAGATTTGAGGGACAGGAACCACACAGGCATTCTGATCTCCTGACACAGATTCACAACTGTTTCCAGTAATTCCCATTCAATAATTCGTGGCTGAACTGGAACACAGCCCATTGAACAGACATGCAATCTTGATTTTACAGATCCTGGGGATGGAGATTCTACATATTTTTCCAGAAGTCCTAAAGTTTCTAAAAGTTTCAGGATACAGGTGACAAAGCCAGCATAACAATTTCTTGCCTTCCCACCCTCTGGCTACTCCCTCTCACCTCTGTGCTGCTGCTCCCTCATTTGTGCCAGTGCAGCTGTTTGTGGATTCATGCTGTAAACCAGATTGTTGGAATGATTAAAAAAAAACATGGGAACCTCTCAATTTGACTTAATTACAGAAGCAACATATTGTTAACTGCCTCTTTATAGGCTGAGGCATCGGTGCAAAATTGATTTAGTCTTGTTCCACATGCTTTGTAGTTATTTACACCCAAAGCGTGTATTAAACACTACCTTTCTGCTATAGAAAAGCTTTATAGCCACTACAACTGTATTGCTCTCACTGTGCACTAAGTGAGTGAACAAGTTTCATCGTAACTCTCAATTAATGAAGTTATTGGAGGGGTGAAAATTGAACATAGGAATTTAGGTAGCTAGATACAAGAGCATGAGAGATCTCTGATTTAGAGTATCATGCTCATGCCAAACTCCAAGTAAATCAGGCCAGTCAAGATCTTAGTTTCCTTTTAGTTTAGAAGTGGGAGTCCTTTCTGGTGCCTTCCCTTGGCAAGCCTTTTCTGTCGACAGCCTGGGAGACTTTTTGAGGTCCTAGGAAGCTAAGGAAGAGTAATTTCCTTACAGAGTCAGCCACAAGACTGTTTTCCATCTTTTGAGCCTACCTGGGAGACTGGGAGATGACAACCAGTTCTGAAACAAAACCAGACCTCCTTGTCTCCTTGGAGATCTGTGCAATTTCTGCACTTGGAGGACTTTGTGGCTTCAACTGGTCTGGCAATCACACCTGGCAGTAAAGGGTCCAAAGGAAGTACCTTCCGCTTAAACCTGCACTCCTTGGCCAGCATGATGACTAAGGACCTGCACTGCCTACATACAGCCCTGCTGTTCCTCGGGAACAGCCTTGTGCATGTGGGAAACAGGTTGTCCTCAGCAGCTACACCAAGACACAGGAATTTACTCTTGAAGTGACTTAGCTTCTTGGCAAATTATGTCTCTTTCAAATCTCCACTCAGTGTTTTCTTCTTTGTCCCCATGTCCTAGGAGGCAGCTCCTAACCCCTCAGCATTTACTGCATGGAGACCCCACAGCCAAGGAGATAGAAAGGGAAGTTTTATGTGTTGGTGCTGGTTTTGCTCTGAAAGGTGCTCATATACATGGCGATGGGCACGTTGGAGGAACCTGAATAGTACAGAATATGCTGCCAGCTCTGAAATTGCTTTCTTCCCAGTGAGGGGGTTCTGCTTGCACCTTCATCCTGTGGAAAGACATTATCATTCATTTAATACAGCTTAAAGTGGAAAGATAGGAGTATTGTCTCTGTGTGAGGGACTCGTCTAAGGCTGCAGTTCGTTTCTGAGCTGGTGAGCAAACAGGAGCAGTTACAGGAGGGAACACAAATGAACAATGTAGAACAAGCCTGATGAGATCCACAGATGAATTGTTCTCTTTTTTAATCTCTTCCTTTAAAGAAAAAAGCAAGGAATAAGACTGGAAATAAAGCAGTAGTTTTTTAACAGTGCATGCAATTAACTATTGAAACAGCTTGCTCTGGATTCTCCTTCATTTGAAGGCTTTCAAACAAGGTGGGATGTCTTTCTAAAACACATTCAAACAGAATCAGCCTTGATGGCAGGATTCCTGTGTTGTGCGGGGGCTCAGATGAGATTTTTTTTACAACCCTCCTGGCCTTAGACTCCCAGTAAGTTTCACTTTAGTTACTCTCCCTCTGCATGGTGGGAAAAGGGGATATTTTTTTAATTAGACAGCAAAGCAATAATTTAATTCATGGTAATTGTGTATTTCATATATACATATATATATATATATATATAGTTTTAGTTGTAGACTCATATAAAAGAATTCTGTATCTCCATCATGTTTTTGTCTTTTCTTTACTTCTGCTGATTAAATTTTTAAGTTTCCAGTTCCTGTGACTAAAACCAGCACCAAGAATAGAAGGCAGCTTCTTGTTCTAAACCTATTACGATTAAATATCAGACACAAATAAGGAAAAAAATAAAGCATCATATAAAGATGCACACCAAGGTCAAAGATTTTGATACATCTGTGTGGATCAGATAATGGGACTTCGCTGCCTATCATTATCTTCCCAGTATGATCTTAAAAGTATCGCTTATTTAAAAAATCATCTAGTGCTTAAACTTAGGCACCTGATGTCATTTTGGACACCTAAGGTTACCTAACAGCTGCAAGGGCTGGTATGTGTAACACAGAGCCACAGAGGAGGCTTGTGCCCTTCCAGAGTGATAGCAGGCTGAGAGGCAGGACAGCCAGGAGGCCCTGAAGTCTTACCGGCACCTGTGCTTCACCATGGAGTTATTGGGACAGCGATTCACTTCCCTGCTGCCTAACATATAAAGCAAATTAGCATTTTTTGTCTAATTGAAAAACATATTGATTTAAGAAAGAAAACAACTATGTGATTAAGACTGCCTATACTGGTCTGTCTTCATTAATTTAAAATAGGGTTATATTATGTTATCTGAGAACTTATCCCATAACACTTAATTACTTGAATAGCATCTGTGATAGGTAACTGATTTCAAGAGAATTCTGTTAAAGTCAGGGCTGTCAGTGAACCTTCCCACCCGTAATCTAAGGTACCATTCTGGTCTCTTTTCAGTGTTATTTATGGCTATCTAACTTGACTACCAGATTGAAAGTACACAAAATCAGCTGTTAAAAGATCTATTCCAGATAACAGATTATCTTGGAGGTAACAGTGTTTGTGTTCAACATTTTGTCAAAATACCAAGCTGGTCCTGTGGGAGGCTGGAAAACATTTTCCTCCCCTTTGAGGTCTTGGTTCTGCACAATGTGACCTGTACAGCAAACACTGTGAGAGGATGGTGTTTAGTTTGAGATTACATTTTCAGTCTTACTGCAATTATAATAATTAGAAGGATCTGGCACTGGTCTCTGTTTTCTTTCTGAATATTAATCCTGTTCATTGTCACTTGTAAGCATGGACCAGCATTTTGAATAGGTTAATTAACTGCAATTTTATTTATAGGCATCCTGAAGAAGAGGCATAAACCTAAACCAATTGCCTGCATCCACTATCCAAAATCCAAATTCAGATCCCTTCTCAGAAGGTTGCTATTTTGACACATTGGAGTGAAATCCCCAATGCATGTGTCCTGGCCTTCAGGTTTATCTGGAATCTAGTCCTGAATAACATTTGGCTTTCAGCCTCTACCTTTAGGAAAAAAAAAAGGTCTCTAAAAAGTCATGATCTAAAAGCAGAACTCAAACAATAAATCAGGCCAGCTGTCACTATTTGGTCAGAAATTAATAACAAACTTCCAAAAATTGAGATCTAAAAGTTGGTAATTAGACAAAAGAAAGTGGAATAACAATAGAAAACAGCTTTAAAAAAGTGGCATGTATTTTTTTGTAGTGAATAAATTGTTAATAGAATTTTCCTCTTTCTCAAACTGTTTTAAAATTACGGTAATTCCTTATTCTGTTGTTTTTCCATAGAGGTTTGGGGCTTTTTTTAATGTTTATAGACATTTTGCAGCTCATAGGATGGCCTATATTATGCAGTGAGCTGGTATTGGCACTGCTTTTGCTCCGTGATTAGGAAAATGTATCCATGTACACTTGAAAATTTCCTTAGTTCAAGCAATATTGTCCAAGAAAACATCATGAATGCTTTGGTCTTTTTGCATTGAGGGCAAAGCCCATAAGCCAATGCTTAGAAAATGTCTCTTGGTGTTCTTGATATAATTTCCATAGCTGAGATATTTCAAATTTCCTTTTCTAAATTGCATCTCTGTTAAGTGTGCTTTAAGAAAAAAGAAAAACTTTTTCTGCTATTGAGAGCACTCCTTTCCAGAGACAAAGATCTCACACCAGTCACTTTCAGTGCCATCCTCAATAACCTATTTTAAAGGAAACATTTAAATAAGTGCATATGTTTTCATGTTGCCCTTTTGGGCTGTGTCTACCAGAGGTACTAATGCTGGCTATGCAGAACACTCTGTCTGCACCCTGAAAGCAAGATCATCTGACCATGTCCATCCAAACAGAAACCGGTTATATACAACACCCCACCCATCTTCTCTGGGCACTGAAACACCGAGAAGACTTACACCCAAAGAAAAGGAGAAAAATCATTATTTAATACTGGATAAGCAATATGAAGAAATCTGGTAGTAAGCATAAAACCATCCAGGAGATCTCAGTACAAGAAATAAGAATAATTTGCCCTAAAACACTTGAACAAGATTCATTATCTACTGGGTAGGTGACTAATGCGAATTTTCCTCAGAATTCCTTGATAAGCAATGGAGAAAGATAGACTCTTTCACAGTACATATCATCCAATTTCAATGTAGGTGTTTACAGTAGGTGGGATGAATAACACTCTAAAGATGCGTATCTCCATATAGGCTCCATCCAGAGAGACTAGATAATTTGCTTAGACTAGACACCTAAATTGCAGATAACTAAAATCAGGGGAGTTGGATCTTGCCCTGGGTGCCTGGCTGAACAGAGAATATTTCTCAAGTTACTTACAAAATGAATGCCACGCTGCTTAGGAAGGCTTCTGATTATTCATGATCCTTCCTGGGCTTCATAAGATGCTGTGCTTTGTCCAGGAGCTGTTGCAGAACTTGCAAACAGACGTTCCAGAAACTCGGACAGAACAGGGCATCCCAGGTTTGTTAGGAAGAGAGCAAAGTGCCTGCACGCTGGATCTGGTGCTGACTTGGAGCTCACAAGCCAGCTGGACTCAAACTATACCAAGCATTGCTAAGGTGTGCTCCTGACTCTGCACCTTTGAGGAAAGAGGACTTGTCATCAGTAACAGCAATGGACTTCCAGTGGCTCCATGCCAGTTCATGGCGCTGAGCAAACAAGCCCTCCCAGAGCCCTAGAGAGGTGTCTCAGCACCACTGCTTCCAAATTTCTGAGGGTCCTGTTAATGGAAACACAGGGCTGGCTCAGCGCAGTACCATTTTGATTTGGGTGAGGTCTACTGAGTAGGATTATGACTCAACCTAGCCCCAAAATAAGCTTAGCTGTGCCCCTGAGTGGCACTGCTGAGTCAGTAGGACCACCTCAGTGTCTCTGCTTTCAGGCTATGGGTAATCCACAGTGCAGGTAAATGACCCACTGAGGACTAATTGTTGACTGCAGCTTCTGCTTTCCAAATCTGTCACTGAGAGTCCTAAGTGCCCTAATGCTGAGGACCAAAACCCGTGCGCTACCTGGAACGTACCTAAGTCCCACTCTGCACCCCTTCTTCTCCCTCTCCTCTCTGAAGGCATTTAGAGAGAAGCCCTAAGGCTGTATTCTTTTTTTCTGTTGAAAGGCACCACTCTCGCAGCCCTGCCTACCACAGTAGTTTTTCTTGTTAAAACATGCAGGAGCACTGAGGGTCTCACTTGACAGCTCAGACGTGTTTATTGATTCGAGACCCTCGTAGTGGTTGTAATGTGCAAGGAGGTGGTGGCAACGATGCCTGCATGGTCCATCTGTCTCCAGAGGGACTACCCGAGAAGGTCTGCCTCACCAGCAAAAAACTTTCACACCAGTGATGCTCGTTCCCTGGTCACCAGGGAAATTATCCATATTTATTTTTGTTGACATTGCCCTTGACTGGTGCCTGATAATGATCAACCTTTTCATTCCATACATTCACGGGACACCTACTGTTATAGGGACATTGTTTTCAAATGCCAGACTCAAGCTGGTTGGGCCGAGATTTGCCTTGCCATGTATTAGCCTCAGGTTCAAGAGTTTCCAAAAATCTTTGTCACTCTTCCTGACCCATTTTCAAGAATGAGGGTGGGGGAAAATTATTCTTGCCCATGCGAAACACAATTCTGTCAAGCTTTTATTTAGGATAGTCTCATTCTGCCACACTTTACCAGGAGGACTGGAAACTGGGCCTACAGTTTCCCCGTTTAGGGTCACAACGTGACATTAGCTCACTTAACGGGCTCCCAGGAGCAGGATGGTCAATGGGCTAATCAAAGCAGTTTCCCAACAGTTTCCCAAGCTGGGTGGAAGGTGAGCTTCAGACAGACACAGGCATAGGTGCTATGTGAAAGCAGCAAAAAAGAAACATCTCCACCATATATTTTGACAAGTTTCTTTTGAATCTTTTCTCACCATTAGTAGCAGTCCTAATAATTCGTGTAGGTGTAGTGAAGATGTCAGATAACAGGATGGTCTGGTCTTATTTTTTCCAGATTTAGTTTTTACAGAGCTTATGAAATCACACGCAGGATCAAAGTTAAAGGGCTGGTATTAAGACTGAAGTGTCAATAATTCAGTGTGAATACTAAAGCTGCAGGTGCAAGCTTAATCTGGTCTCCTTGGTGTGTGTACATTATGATAGCCTTTAATTACGCAATCACAGATTACTTCGTGGTGAGGTAACCATATGTCTGTGACACAGCTGGAAATTTGCTGGTCTAACATCAGAAATGAAGTTTGGAGTTTTTTTCACAAAGCCGGGAGGTCTTGGTGTGCCTCTCCCATGGGGCAGGAGAAAAGGAGGCACCTTCAGAAGGCTGCCCCCTCCAACTACTGTCACTTGATGTACTCGTTAGAACAGGGGTGTGGACCTTGGCTTAGAGAAAGATAGGGAGCTGTATTTTGTATGTGAGAGAATATTCTGATTAAGGTAGGGAGTCTCAAGAGATTTTCCAGAGGAATTTTGGCAGTGTTAATGAAACAATGGGTTTACAATATCTTGGTAGCCTCCTAGCAGCAAGGAAGTCAAGACAAAGGCACAAAAATCTAGATTTACTGGCTGTAGCTGCTTTTTATTCCATTATATCACATTCATACAAAGTATTCTTGCATGCATATACACTTGTGCTGCAGAGTCAGTCTGTGCTGACTCAAGCCTTGTGAAATACAGACATATTTAGTGAAGCCAAAAAAGGGGAAACATTTTAACTGAAAGTTGTCCTAGGATAATATTATGTATTAAAGGACATAATTAACTTAAATTCTGATTAAATTGACTGAGTTTTAGGGGAGTCTGTACTTTTATATACTGTTTTAAAAAAAAAAAATTATTTTGTTGCATTTCTACCACCATAGGCTTTCAGCTTTTCTAGAGTTCATGAGTACATTTGAGTGAACATTTATGCATATAAATGCATGCATTTGCTTTTTAACATAAACATTGTTACATACCTACCTGCCAGAAGAAGTAGTGAGGAGGTGCAGATCGACATGCTTTGAGTATGTTGATTTTGTACCCAGCTAAATAATCTAACCTTGATAGTATTTGTAAATGCCTTGCCCAGTTTCCAAGGGAGAAGAAGCTTAAACCAGGACAGCTGTTGCCCACCTCAGTCTGTGTAAGGATGCAAAACTAGCAAGCGACCAGAAAAGCAGTGATGCTCCCTTTTCACTTGAATGTGTGGTTAGTGGTTATTAGTCAGGTGCCTGGAGCCTGAGGAGTTTAAGAATTCATTCAGCTTTGGAGGATCACCTAGCAACAGTGTCTGGGAAACCACTGCTCTGAGGGATTTTTTACTTTATTATGTTTTCAAATACAAGGCAAGAGTGTGCAAAGCCTCACATGAGATCAAAATCTAAGCAAATCAACCTTCAGCATCCAGCTACCACGATAACAGGAGTCATAAAAATAGGCTGCCTTAGACTACTCAAATTATATGGAGAAATTATATTCCCCAAACATTTGTGCAGACAAAGTCAGTCTCACTTAAAATTTCACTGGAAGTCAGTGGTGCAGGCAACATGAAATCAGATGTGATTTAAAATATGTATGGACAGCAAAAAATGCATCCAGCCATCTTCCAGACCCATACTGGTATGGGATGCATTATACTACAGAAATAGGGGGTTACTGCAAATCAACAAAATGTAATTATTCAAACTGGAATTTGACCAGGACATCCATTTGAACTTCTTCTACTGCAAAAAATATTACTATTTTGAGACCTCATCCCATTTGTCCTGCAGAAAGTTTTGGGGATGGGGATGGCTTTTTTCCCCTTCACATGTTCTAATAGCCCTTGGATTATTTCCAAAAATGTCTCATTTAGACTTCATTTAAAAAACAGATCAGAGCACTCCCACACTAGGTCATGGTCCTGTAGGTTGCTGGAGGAAGGACGGTCTGTACCTATCACAACAGGATCTTCACGTGAGCGTGATAAGGGAATACAGAGCAAACATTTCGTGTATTTTTCAGTTCTCAAGACTTTAATCTTGCCTCTGTGAGAAAAGTAGGCCACATACTGTGGATGTCTCACCATTATCCTGTGGGGACAAAATGTATAACAGTGTGTTTTAACTTGTATGCCTGTAGGAGTTTCTGCATACTCTCTCCTTTTTCTCTTTCACACACATGGGAAATATTTGTTCTTCAAACAACCCGATGCATTAGAAGACTGTTAAAACTCCTGTGAGCCAAAGAAGCACTAACAAATTTGTCTGGATGGTATATATGGACTGGCATGTCATCATAATGAATTATTCAATTAAATGTGGTAATGATAGCACATCGACATATGAAAAGCTCAGGTGAATAAAGAGGTGCTTTGAAGTGCAGAAATATTTGGAGTCACCTGAGGGAGGATAAACAATTTTTAAGTATGAGTTTCTGAGAAAGAGAGTGGCTGGATCTGCCTGCTCAGAAAAGTCCCTGGTCCAAACTCACTCTCTAATAAACTCCAAATGCACCCAGATGTAAAGTGCTTGTTGCCATAGGTTCCAATGAAATCAGGTGCTAGTCATAGTCTCCAGTTCATAAAGGAGAAGCTAATGGTCAGTCAGAGGAAGGTGAGAATACGTATGGAAGTCTAGAGCATCAATCTTCAAAATTGGGGAGAGATGGAGCAAAATGAAGAGCCAGTCTTTCCATTTATGCTTTGATTACAATGGCTGGGCACATTTGTACCTGTGCAGAAAGGGTAGGAAGGCCTCCCTTGGGGCACAATAAAGATAGCAGTGCAGTCTTCCTTTTGGGAACTGTGCAATCAACCATCATTAGTGCTAATACCACAGTGGTGTCCAGAGCCTCTGCCAAATCATCGTCTTCTGCCAGAATATCTACATGCCATATATCCCCTGGTCCCCAAAATTAAACTTCAAGTGACAAGTAAACTTTACACACAGGAAATCACGGCAAGAAATAAGCAAGTCTTCAAGCGTAGCATTCATCTCATCCAGCTCGACCTGTCTGCAGTGTAGACAGCTGTACCTGAGCTCACGGCCCTGAGTTCCCAGCGCAATCAGTGATGAGAAATACACACTTTTATGTCTGCCCCTTACTAGACAACTACTTTCAACTGAAATGAATTGTGTCTAAAAATGCCTATTTTCCTGTACTAATTATAAAAAAAGACCAGGTAACTAACTCAGGTGTATATACATAAAAATAAAACACAGGCATGTGGTCACGTCAGCATTATTTTGCGTGTATTTAAAGCACCTAATGGAATTTTTAGAGGTACCTGGGGCCCAAGTTATCTGAGGTACCTGGGCACCTATTTGCCTTTTTAGCCTCTTTAAACATGTATGTATATATATGTATCAGAGACCCTCATCTGATCCTCAGTTGAGCTCTGACTTCCCTGAATGCCCAAGTCTCCTCCTGAGGTCAATGAGTGAGGTGAGTACAGAAGGAATGCTGGGTTGTGCCTAAAATACTTCTTTTTTCTCACCTTTTGTGACTCCTGTGTAGCTAGGGATCATGTGGCAAAAATACAGTTTCTAATCATATACCATTTTCCATAATGGCCCTTGGCCTCTGTTTTCCTGGTCCAAAAATCACAAAGCCATGTTTATTTTAACATCTCCAAAATGTAAACCAATTTAAAAATATGAAGATAAAGAGGGGGTACCACTGGCTAAATAGCAAAGTAATAAAAATCCAGTGACATTAGAAGGCTTTCTGCGGGACGCCAAGGGGAGTTCAATCTCTCTGGGCTGGATTGCAAAACAGTAACTCCTTTAAGCCAGAAGAAAGAAAAATAAATTATCCTGGTGGTATTTATCTACTTGTAGCATTTCTCTGAGCTGCATCCCTCTCTTTCAGTACCTTACTTTGTCAGCTTCCCATATCATGGAAACTGTTGCTTTTCAGGATCTCCTGGAGGAGCAAAGCCTGGCAGAAAAATGAGGCAAACATGGGATAGGGCCCCTGGTCTTGTTTATACCATGTCTTCACTGACAAAAATGGAGGGTGTTTTACCTCTGGAAGGTGAAACTGATGTTAGTTGTCTGCTATAAAACCATGGTGGAGACAAGACACTAATATCCTTTGCCATCAGAAATTGTTTAGGAAAGGCTCTTATGGCCACTGCAGACAGTGCTATTTTATGGAAGGACTGTCTTGTGTCTCCGTAACTCAGCCTTGTCAAGGGGATAAGTGCGTCCTGTCACTCAGCGTCCAGTTTTTTTTCTCTGGTTCTTACTCCAGAGCTTTTCACCTGGGAAAGGCCCCAGGGAAGGACGTTTATTTTACTGAGAGGTAATTTGGAGAAGACGACTGCAAGCAGAGAAGTTACATGCAATAAGGTAATTATTGTCTGTTAGTTATCTTGTTACCAAAACAAATTAAGCAACAGAAACTCCCACATTTTTGTTTTAAAGTCAAGCCTTAGATAATTAGTTCTCCAAGCTTTTCAGGCCCACCTCCCAACTCATCCATAGGGTTGCGCGCCATGGGTACTACCAAAATACAAATGGTACATTTGACTCACATGGAGCTGATTTTTTTACTGACCTCAGAGATGAGAGGAGTAAGGGTATGGTCTCTGGGTGTGGATACAAGGGAGATGAAGGGTACAGAGGAAACAAAATACACTCTCCTCCCTCGGAGGTTCCAGCACAACTTCTCTCCGAGCAGCTCCTGATGGAGAGGAGAAGGGAGGAAGATACTTATTATTCTTCCCCCTTGTTAGATGGGGACATGGAGAATATCTCCTTTGAGAATATTCCCCATGGAGGTTTGCATGCTGCACACCATATTTTATACAGAGATGACCCTAAAGGCACAGCACATATCTGGCAAAAGATATGTTCAGCCATTGTCACTTGAACTTGTGTGCTGATTATTCTTCAGGAACAAAGAGAATTAAAGGCGATAAAATCCTGCATTTCTGTAGTATCGTTCTTGAAGGACCAAAAAGGCATTAATTCAGCTTCCCAACAGACCTCTGTGTAGCTGAGCAAAATACAAAGAGATTAAAGGTCCTGTTTTCAAACTTGCTTCCCAAAATATGGGCAAGTAGCTTTATGCATCTGCATTTTAAAGCATTTTCCTGAGACCTTTGCCCATCCACGCAATGAGGCTACAGCTGCCCCAGAAAACACCTCAGCAATACTGCTTCTGGGCCATAACCACAAAAAATACTTCTTCCCTCTTACAAAAGTTATTCAAAGTCAGTGAAGAGTGTATCGGTAATTGTAAATCCACCTTGAGAATAATCTAGTTTGAACCTACATTTTGGAAGGTTTGTTTAAAGGTTCCAAGGAATGTGCCAGTGCTTGTTTAGGAGCTCATTCCTTCCCGCTTTTTGGCAAGACAGGATTTTTGCCTTGAGCAACATAGCCCTCAGGCAGGGGGTTACGGGGCTAGTGAATCCCAACCAAAGGCACGTGCTCATCTGGCTGGTGAAATCTTTTTGGCAGGACCATTCCCTTGACCGGCCGTGTAAAGCACCCAAGACCACATTTCAGCACCCGGTGTGCGTTTGTAGGTGTGAGAAAAGACATAAAACGTAACAGATAATGGTTCACATGCAGCTTGGCCTGAAAGGTCTCATTGATTTTACATACTTTTAAATCAAACTGGCAAATGTGAGAACAACATGATAAATCCATTCCTCACAGCGTTTTTTTTCCATAGTTACAGTGATTTAATCCCATATGAGCTCAGTTAAACAGGTTGCACAGCGTTCGGCTCCCCATCTTGAAGTCTGTAGATGTCTTACTAGTTTTTATGTGATTTATTTCTGGTCTTTCACTAGCACTAGGTAAAGAGGGGGCTCAGCTTTTCATATTAGAAGTAATTGTTTTCCATTTAAGGGTCCACTTTCTGTTTGACTCCCTTCAACCTCATGGAATTATAAACTTGTAGGATTAAAGAATTTTCTGACCCTAATTAATATGCCTTATTACTAAAAGAATTGCTACAGAGACTAAGGTTAAAAACTGATAGATGCATTTCCACCAGTACCAATGCAATGGAAAAAAGGGAAAATAGGATGTAGCGTAGAAAAGTTGCTTCAGAATTCATTTATTATCTTTTCATATTGCTGAAGACTAATGCTACCATATGTCTGGATTTTCTGAAATGTCCTCTCTGTCTAGAAATTCTGAGGATTTTTCTGTATTTGCTTGGAATTTCTAGAGTTACCAGGTACCTTCCAAGACAGATACTACTAAGCAGGCCGTATGGAAATTGCTGACTTGTTCATGAATGATATCTCTCTGACACTGTGGGAAGTATCAGCAACTATGTGAACATGGCCTACACTTGTTACACACATACATATATGGACCATGAGTCTTCCCTGCCCTGAAAGCTTCAAACCCAATGTGTGTATCGCATGGCACATAGAAAGATGCTGCTATCCCAGAAATGCTGCACAGCGACGCAGCTGCCCTAGTGAAAAGAGGCTACGTCGTTGTTGCTGAGGGAACTCAATGGGAACTGCTTTTCATTGCATGGCCTGGCTTTTAATGGGACAAACTTCTGTTCCTGGCTTTGCTGTTGATTTCCACTGATCGCTTAGACAACCCTGAGGTGCTGGCGCTTGTGCACAGCAGCAGCACCAGTCACACAGCACATCCAGCACAGTCTGACCGGTGACCTGCTTCTCATGCTGGTATCTCCTGAGTGGCTGACTGCAGCAGCACCACGAGAGCTGCTGCAGCACTCAGCTGTGCCCAAGGGCTGCGAGGCATCCACCCATAAAGTCCAGGCAAAGGTAGAAAATCCTAAGAATCTGCTCTGACAGGATTTTCATTTAGATAAAGAAGACCTGTCGAGAAGAATTTAGGTCTTCAGTCACATTAGGAAAATTGTGCTTTTACTAGTACAGCTTGTTTCATTTGAAGGGTAAAATGATTTTATTGCACTAGTACAAAGCAATCCAACAGACTAAGTAAGTGTGCTGCATTCCCAAAATTTACAGGAACTCCTATACTACTAAAGCATTCCCAATGTAGGTACAGCCTGTGTTTCAGTCACGCATCTCCAAAACGGCAAAATGTATCTCTAAAAAGGGTATGTGGAGAATTCAGTCATCAATGGAAGAGAAGTGCTTTCAGATCATCACAGAGAAAGTCCAATTGCATAAAGGATTATATTTCAATATTATATCATCTCTTTCAAGTGTTTATGGCTTTATAAAAACATGGAATAAAAAATAGTTCTGGCTTGCAAACAAAATGTGACTGCTTTGAGTATTTGAAAATGATGCTTTACTAATTTGTTAAAAATCAAATGTAAATCCATGTTTTTCCATCCAACCTATATCAGACACATATTTCTCACTTAAAAATTTGTAAAGAGCATTCCTAATTGCCCTCAAGATTTTACAGATTTTCTTGTGTCTTACTGGACCAGCTCTTCATGTATTTCAAAGTTTCTTGTTATTGTGTCTACATATGGCACGTACTAGTTCTTTATGAACATAGAAATTCAGTAAAACAACATATGTCTCTCTAAATAAAAAAGACAGATAGGAACTAAAAATACAATTTGTGTATTTAAAGCCTACAAACCAAATCAATATTTTATTTTCCTGAGCACAGGCTGCCATATCATATTTGTTTTGTAGAATGATTCATATATTTGGACTTTATTAAATGCCAAGCCATGGAAGTCCTGTCCAGTTTACCATTTCCTACATATTGCAAATGCTGTTGAAAGCATTTCCAACCCCCAATAACTTCTAAAAAATGCAATTGTCTGAAAGATCCCAAGTGAAGAGCAAAGTGAACAAAGAATGGCTGAGATTACTGACTATGACTGGCAATGTTCCTATTACTGGCAAGGCCAAATACAGTCAAGGAATAGTAACATTTCTACACAGAGTGGCTTGGATTGTGCCTGAGTGGCTTGGATTGTGCCTGAGTAGCTTGGATTGTGCCTAAGGATGGCAAATAATGACTATCTCATGTAGAAATAGCTGAAGTGTGATTCTTCATATACTTCCTCAGACACTTGTGAACTCTTGCACTCCCTCTGCCATGCTTTGGAGAAGCACTAGACACAGTGCCAGACCTGCAATGGCCACTAGACATTTGACTGTGGGCCAGCAAGGAAGCCACCCCTCAGCTTCACACTTCTTGTTCTCATCAGCTGGGTGAGAGAGCAAGCGGGAGAGGAAGCAGGCACCGCTCCCCAGCCGGGGCACTGGATACCTGCCTGCCACACGCTGCAAAATGCTCCTCCCGGTGCTGGATCTCTGCCTTGCTGGCATGAAGGACATACATCTGACCTTGCAAGTAGGCTTTTGCTGGGTGTAGTTTGTACCAGCAGGACATAGCGATTAACCCCTTTGGCAAATGGAGTATCTGTGGGCTTGAGAGGGTTAAATGAATGACTGAAGTACTGGTTCAGCCTTCACTAGCCCCGGGGCATTGGATTACAGTGTTTTTTAAGGCCCTGCTCTTGTCTGTATTGGCAGAGACTTTCAATTTAAAGAGAGGTCTGTTGTCAGACACCCTAATCCATGCAATAAGAACAAACTCACCTGATTAAGCCCAACTACATAAACAGATTAGGCAGCTGTCGTGCACTAACAGGCAGTGTATAGTATGAGATGACATGATATGATAAACAGCATACATATTGTTTGGAACTTTCTATCTTTGCAGGTTGAGATTAAATATTTATCGAACACACAAAGACTGACTTTTGTTTGGCCATTGTCTCTGTTTCTCCAGGACAAACACTCATTCAGTAATTCTTCACACATGTTCCATTCATTCAAGCTTCATGCACACCTAGTACGCTGTGGGTCAAATTCTCTTCTCAGCTGCTTTCTTTGCAAACCATTGGAAATCAATGGATGTGGAAATGATTCACAAGCAATGAAAACAGAGACATGTGCTTTTTTTTTTTTTACTGAGAAAAGGCTTTTGGGATTATAAGCATGAATTTCAGCAGAATTTGGGCTATGACACAATGACTTTTCAAGAGGATTTAAGAAAAATGGATCTACATCCTCTTGCCATATGCTTTCTGCTATGAACATCTGGTTCCAGTGAGATCTCGCTGTGGGATACTTTGTAATGCAAAAATGTGTTAAGTGACTTTTGCTCAGAGAAAGGTTTGGTCACAGACCCTTTATCCTCAGTGTTATATGTACAGTAAGGCTCTAGTCTGTACATCATGCATCTGGGGACAATTAAATATCTACAACCAACCAGGAGGCATTGATCTTAGCAGGAGTAACAGCCAGGCTGCAGACAGACAGATTGGAGTTTGTTGTGAGATCTGGGTAAGATGGAGCAATATGGAAGAGAATCCACAGCACAGAAAATAGTGCAATATATCATGTGCTAATGGTATCATTTTTTTGCTGACTGCTTAGCCAGTCATTCTTTCCCCTGAAATTGTAACCTGTGGCAATTAAAGCAAGGCAAAAATACAATTTTTCCTTAAGCAGTCACTGAAATTTAAACCTGTTCGTTGACGAAATTTATTCATGACCTCTGGTAATTTCTGACTTAATGGACTGAAACTTGAGGGTTTATAAGCCTTCATTCAAAAATAATATATATTCTGGATTTATACACATAATGAATATACATTAATGTAGCTCCAGTTTTTAGGTCTTGATTTCCCTAACTGGCTAATGATTCTGACTTTCAGAATTTAGATGTCCACTACTTTTTGGAAAATCAAAGCCTTCTGAGGAAAATCAAGTTGGACACTCAGAATCCGAGATCCTCACAGCATAGGTCCTAGCTCATTTTGTGAGATTTTGCCTCTGATGATATCATCTGGCAATGAATTCCTTGCATGATTTGTATATATGAGTGTTGCAGACTTGCCAGTCACCCTAAGCAGCTTTTACCCAAGGGATAGAGAAGGTGACCCCTGGCTGTGCCTTACAGTTCATTGTCACATTAAAACCCTCTTGTCCAAAACCTATATAATGTGCAAGTCGTTTAGTATTTAAATCAAATAAGGGCACCCTGTTGCCATTTTTTCTAATCTGAGATAGCTGAATGGGTGCTGTAAGTGGCACCTGACATAATGAATATGGAGAGGAGATGGGAAGAGTGAAGAAGCAACAGAATTAGGTTGGTAGAAGTTTCCTGGAAAGGCAGATGCTCTCCCTGGGTTGGGGGGCTATAAAATACCCTGAACAGGGTGGTTTGCACTGGGGAGGGCTGAAACTAGGCAAGTGGCAGAAATGTTTGCCCAAGCTGGGCATTAACAGACTCAGGCAGAAAAGCAGCAGAGGGGTCAAAAAGGGGAGTTTTGTTGGACTCGGAGCCAGAGAGGACTGAGGTGCAGGAGTACAGCAGAGAGACTGGATTGATGGAGCTGCAGCCAGAAAGAGCTTGGGTCACTCATGCTGGGAAGCCCTGGGAAGGCGTTCAGATTGTTGAGTATGCAGCAGACACAAGCAACAAGGAAAAGCTTAAGGAGTGGATACTACTGGTGTAATGGGGGGTGTTGCGCAGTGAGGTTGCTTTTCAAGAAAGTCATAGTAGTTACACTGGTAGGTTTTCAATCAGACCCGTAAGACCTTCAGATTTTGAAACCAGGTTGATCAAGCCCATCACCAGAGGAGTTCAGGGTGAAAAGAGAGCTTCTGGTAGCATGTCTTTTGTTGAAGTCACACAACTCTAAAAAATTTCATCCATGATACTGCTTAACTGGATTTCTGTAACTTTCCAAACACACTGCCAAGACCAACACTCCTTCAAAATATTTGGCACAGTGGGGATGGTGGCCTATGAGGTGAAGAAGTTAGGTTCTTTCAAATGGAAGTTAACTCTGAAACCCAATAATGCTAGATTAACTTTAGGCACAAAATTTTGAAGTCTGACTTCTTCCCAATCAAAACATTAAAAAATTAGGAAAATCTGCACGAACTGCAAGACCACCAGCTCACTGTGGTTTTGTAAAATAGGTGGAAGTGACCTACTGAAATAAGCTTGGAGCACTGAGCAGATTTTCCCTCTTTCTGTTACGACCTGGAATAGCTGCAAGCACAATATGGCATTAAGGGAGATATTCAGGTGCCTAAACACAAGTGACTAGTGCTTTTTCAGATGATTTCTGGTTCTCAAAACACCCATGTGGGCTGACAGGTATATGGGAACATGACCTTCTGCAATGAGGCAGGGTACCATAGGGCATCTAAATTGTGCTGGACATATGTGTTCAGACACCCAAAACACTTCCTAGGTGTCTTCAAGTGGCAGCTTGCCCTTCATACTTTTAGAAATCCATCCCTGAATAGCTTCACTGTATCCCCAGAGGTGATTAACACCCCTAAGGTGAACTAGCACACGGGTTCAGCGGCATAGAATGTAATTAAATTCCCAACCCCAGGCTCATTCGATGTTTTCCTGCTAGCATGCACATTTTATACCCCAAATCGCTGTGGGAGTATGCGCTAAGCCAAACCCTACTGTTCCCCACCAGGGCTGGGAGCTGAAGCGGAGCTGTGGAAACATACCCACTTCCTTGGGAGGGAGATCTGACCCACTGTCATCCCACACTTGTCCCTCACACGTTTGTTCCAGCTGCCCCTTCTCTCCCCAGAGATTTCTGGTGTCTCAGGTCTGTCGCTTTGCTTGTTCAACCACTTTACCAAATGCATAAAATGCTCCAGCTTTACACATCTATGTATACCGAGATGAAGTGCATTTTTTTAATGCCAGAAGTGGTCTAAGCTAATTTCCATGACTGCCTTGAAACAGATTATGAGCACAGGGACAGGCAGCTCCTATCTGCTGCAGGGTGCTGGTGATGTTGTGGGATGTCCTCTCCTCTCCCTCCCGGGTGGCCAGGATGCAGGGCTGAGCCCGGGGTGAGCTCCAGCACCCACCGGCTGCCAGCTGCCTCCCCTGCCCTGGGACCCAGCAGCTCTTTGGGTGCTCCTCGTGTTAAGGCTCGGTACAGCATGAAAACAACCTTGTCGGTCAGGGAGAGAAGTGTTATTACTCAGATCAAAGTCAGGATTTTTTTCCTGCTCTGAGTCACAGCTAGAATTATTGCTCTATATCTTATCTGTGGTATTAAAGTTTTGAGTGACTTTAACTCAAAATAAAATACTTAAGCTAGTGCAATTAATGCTTTAAACACATTTCAGCATTTAAAATTATTATCCTTGAATGTGCCATAAGAGTAAAAAAAAAAAAAAAGAGAGAGACTGAACTTTATTCCAAGCATTAAACCATGTATAAATTATAAGGATTCTGGACAAGAGCAATATAATGTGATCTCAAATTATTAAAAGGCTTTAACACATTAAGAGAGTTTGCAGCCTTTGGCGCTGCTAACATAGAATGTTTCAGTAATGCTTAAACAACTTTTCTGCAGATCCTCCTTTTTTATTTTCTTTGATCATATTTCTGTCTTCATAGCAGTAAATGGAAAAGTTACAAGCCGAGCACCAGAATGCCTGGGCTGGCCAGGCACTAAAACAAAGAACCCTGGCTTCAAATCATGTCATTTAATTGTCTCCCAGTTGCCTCTCAGCTATCAAAACTCTCAGCTATTGAAAGCTAAGGCATGTTGTCCTGCTGCTTAAGAAAAGGGTGAAGTACTGGTATGGCTTTCTACAGCATTTGCCACTGGGAAGGGTCAAGAACCTCCCCAGCTAAATAAACCAAAATAACCTCAAACCCTAAATGGCCAAAGTAGACGATAATTAAGAAAACCCATCACACCCATAAAGCATGGTATTGTCTGTGCAGACAAGCAAACAAGAGGAAGCAGAGAGCAGGAGACTTTATTCTCTGAATTTCCCCTGGGAAAGGGGTACTCCTCCCAGATATAGAGGACAGGCCATTACCTGAGAAGCTGGGATGAGCCAGGGATCAAAGCCATAGTCAGGCTGAGGGTGGAGCATCCCAGAGGGGCCAGGATAGCTCCACTAGCAGGATAGCTGCTGCCCCAGCAAAAGAAAAGGGGATAAAAACCCCAAGGTGAGATCAACAGTAACTGGACAGCCTGGGTGAACTCATGTATCTGAGGGTAGGGCAAGCCAGACGGTAACTTCCACCCCAGGCAGTCCATGGAGAAACTAGAGGAAGAGGACTTTACAGGGCACAAATGCAACCTCTGCTTCTGTACAGGTTATCAAAAGAGTGCAGGGACAGATTCTGAAACACCAGGAAATTCACAGTCAAGGCAAGATGTAGCGGAGCAAACACTGATGTGAAGGCCAGAAGACCTCTGCAACCAGGAAGCCCCAGTGAAGTTGCTGTATTTTTCACTGCAGGAGGACCTCAGCACACAGAGCATGGGACTCTTTTTGGAAAATTGAGAGCTCTTTTAGACATCAAAATTTAAGATCTGGACATATAGCCATCTTTGCTGTCTTTATCTCACCAAACATCTTGCACAATGACCATAACGAGCACCTGTTGTAGTTTTCTACCTCTTTTCTGCAAGACATTCAAGCACAGGAGGATACCTGAAGCAGATCTTATTTCGTGTCCTTCATAAAAGAACAGCTGGACCATCAGAAAACAGTGTAGCTTATATACTGTGATCTTTCTATAGCTATCATTCATTAATGTGGCACCTTGCCTTCCTCTGATTCATGGATATATCTTTCAAAATGAGGCCAATGACAGCAAGGACAATAACTGAACACACAGGTGTTTTACTGTATAATATGCTGAACAAGAAGTACACCTTTGTGCCATACATCTTCTCTATGGTTCTAAAGCTTAAAGCAAATATGAATAAATTTAACTCTGCTTCACTTCCTAGTGTGAAGAAAACTACTCTGTTTTGTAGAGAGGTAAAGCTAGATACAAAGGGCAAGATTTTCAAAGATATTGAAGTGCCTGAAGATGGAGAAATGCCTTTTGGGATTTGCAGAAGTGCTTATGCAGAGTAGGTACCTGCCTCCTACCGAGATCAGTGTTTTGTATCTGTTCAACAGATGCAAATATGACAGCTGGCTTTGTTAGAACAATATTTGCTGAAGGTAAACCAACTGCGTACAACAGAGAACGGATACAGGACCCATGCTCCACTTTACTCCTGAGATAGGACCGATGTGACATTCACTTCTGCCCACAAGTGGCTTCTATCTGCTGTTGATCGGGCTGTGCCATGCTTGGCTGCTCTCTTGCCATAACCTCACCCTCTCCAGGAGCTCCTACAAGTCCCTCAGGGGAACCTTCTGCTATTTTTCCTAAAGCAACTGCCCTTAGCAATCTTGTCTCCCTTTTCCTTCAGTCATTCAGCATCCAGTCACGGATTAGCCTTCTGTTTGAAATAGTTACTTTATCTTTTAAAGTCTGAAGATCTAAATAATTCTGAATGCATCCATTTTAGGTATCCAGCCTCTGGCACCTTCAGAAGAGGATATCTAGAGAATCCTGGACTGGGCCTCTGGAGACTCGTGTTCAATCCCAACACATGCTGATGATTTTCTGTATGAATTTAGCAACTCACCTAGGAAGAATTAATTCACAGAAAGACTGGGACATCTAAAGGGAAGGCGTACATACCAGCAAAATTCCAGTTGTTCAAGCTGTGTGTGGACATGCCATGAACCACCTTCACCTGCTACTACCATGCAATTTGTCACCTGTGCAACAGCTAAGTCTATCATCGGGAAGTGGGAGGCATCAAGCCCGCAGGTGTGCTCAGGGCACAGCTAGCGTATGTCTTCAATATCAGAGTCCAGAGAGTATGGGGACAGCAGTCCTCGTTCGAAACAGTGCCCAAGCAGCAGCTCCTGCCCACAGCTCTACTGCCACCACCCCGTCTTGGAAATGGAGAAGACTCAGGTCCACTTCTCTCTTTCATCAGAAACGATTCAAACCAACATGTCCCATCTCCAGCGAAAGGACAATCTGGTGGGCAGTCAGAGGATACAAGAACGAACATCAATCTGGAGCCAAGCAGACAGTAAGGGGGACACCCAAATTCCTGTCCCTGACCTGCAGTCTGTCCATGTACTTTGACCAACAGCTATTTAATGCAGCGTTGAGCTTTATGACAGCAATTTGCATTTTATGAGTAATTTCAGGTAAACATGTACCTCTACCTATGGTCCCAGCGAAATGAGGATTTTCATATGGAAACAGTGAAAGAGTCTAGACAGCTTCGGTGCTGTGCCTTTTTGTGTGTTTGTGACTGACAGAGAGTTTGTTGGCTTGAGGGCTTGTGTTACTAACACAGCTAAGCCCACTCCAACCCCCCCAGGCTGGAGCATCGGTGCTGTGATCCTGAACAGGGTGCTTACTACTGAAAAGCACACTCTGAGAGCAAGGAGTGAAAACAATTGAAAAACAGCCTACAGCAAAATTCATTACCTGTGGATTCAGTGCTAATGTTCCAGGGTTATACATGCTGTTCAGTATTTTATATGCAGTCACACCAGATATGTAAGCTCCCAAGAAAACGTCTCTGTTTGCCATGAAATATCTGGTACTTCATATTTAGACAGAAGGAAAGGCAAATAAATTTAGAAAAACATTCTATTCCTCACTTAGCCCTTTTGTGGTAATTGAAACAAAACCCCAAGCACATTGAGAAGGGATGCTCCTCAGTGCATGCACATGGGCTGGCTCAGCGTTGGGTTCAAAGGCGAGCACATTGCTGGTGCACAGCATGGCGTGCATGGGAATGGGCCACTTGCTGGCAAGCCTTCCTCCTTTGTTCAGTCACTCTCTAGCTCAAAGGAAGTTTGGAGGACTGAGAATGCAATATTGAAAAAGAAGCAAAGAACTTTAATTACATACTCATCACTATACTTTATAAATGTCAAAGAGACACTGTCAAATTCAAAACACATTTGAAAACACAATTTTGCTATTGATATTCTTTGTTTTAAAAGCCAGAAAAAATTTAAGACGTATTTACTTTTCTTTGTCAATATTGTTTATTCATTGTTAAGGCTTTATACACTTAATTCATTGTGAACAGCGAAACAAGTTGGTTCTCCATTCCTCCTCTCTTTCTACTGTTTTCTGTTTATTGGAAGTAAACAGCACAAAGCCTTTTCATTTATAAATCCTTTATGGTTATAATATTTAAAAATTCTTTAGGGGAAACTTGTCTGTTTATGTTGAGCTCTCTGTCTATACCTCTACACACAGAGAGACACAGAAATACAGAAAATGTATTTTGAACTTGCATGGCCTGGTGGTCACACCACAGCTTCCATGTTCCAGAGGGCTCCGATCATCAGCAGAGAGGACGTTCCACAATAAAACAAGAAGGAAAAACAAACGACAGTGTTAACTTCAGTGCTTTACCTGGGCAGATGATAAGCAATCGACGCAAAGTAGGTAATAAAATCTTTCTACAATTATTAAGGCCTTGACTAACAAAAACCACTCAAAGAAAAACACTTCTCAACTTAAATTCAAGTGCTAGCACCTGATCTTATCCATGATACAGCACATGTGCTGATTAAACATCAGAAAAGCAGAGAGAAATCCTTCCTCATTCATGTTGCTTACAGATGATTATAGCAAAAAATCTGTTCCCAATCTAGTTCCAGTCAAAATGATGGAGCGTTCTTTTGATTTGATGACACTAAGAGACATTAAGTGATATAAATTGGGCAACTTCATCTTCCAAGGACTGAACCATCGCAAGTTTGGCAGAGTTTGATATAGGGATGGTTTAAAATGAGGCCCTGGATTAATCACTCTTGGAACTGATTTTCTCCCAACCTCTCCCAGCTCCCTCCCCTCTGCCACCAACTCAGTGAAACCATTTCTCAGCAGGGCAGCCTGTTCCTGGCTCCCCAGCCATGAGGAACGTATACATCAGGATGTTTCTTAACTCTGTTTATTAAAGATTCCACAAGCTTGCCCCAGGCAGGAGATTGTATAATTTTGCTGATGAACGGTACATGTCGCTCTTAAGGGCAGCACTCCCTGCTATCCACTGTTGTTGGCAGCAAATCTGTCCCAGCATCATCACAGTCTTCAGGTGGACTTCATCAGTTGTAGTCATCTTATCAGCTAGGCACAGCCTCTCCTAATGGCTTGATAAATATTCTGGCATCCTGGTATCACTATCAAGAGATTCAAATCATGCCCAGTACTTACTGCTGCTATTACTACACAGTTATTGCCAATGACTCTTTCACTTATCTCTGTAACCAGAGACATTGAATAGTTCTTTTTATGTCTCCAGTCCTGGTCACTGAGAGCAGAATTCATACAGAACTGTCCTTCACCTGGATGGGAAAGCATATTGCCCATGTGAAATTTGAAGAACAGATTTAGTCTGTGTGAGAAATGCACTCCCACAGTCCCATCTCTAGCTTGCTAATGTAAATGTGTGCTGCACCTGATTTTTTAATTTCTGACATAGGATCACCTTATGTCAAGTCTCTCACATGGCCACCCTGTGCTGGGCATGGGCCTTAAGGCAGATGCAGGTGAAATAATATATTTTGTTATTTTTACACTCCCTACATCCCAAGCTAACAAAATACGTATGATACGTGTTTTGGCTTCAGTTAGAGGAACATGATGGCTGTCCTAGTGACTTTCAACCTTTCTCATGCTAAGCCTTCATCTTTAATCCTCCTCCCATCCACCTGGGCTCTAGCTAAGATGTTCTTCACCAAATAAAATGGTTATGGTGCCTGTTTGAGACTCAATGCTCTAATATAAAATCAGGGAGAAGAATGGGGTAACAAATAAAGTGGACTTTACTGCCATTTGGGGACATTCAAGTGAAATCCTTTAAGATGAAATCCCGGTACCGCTGAGAAAAGAGTAAAACTCACCAGTACAGGGAGGGTTTACATGTAACCTATAGCACTGTCTAGATTGCCCCCAGTTTTTCTGAGATAACCAGAGCAGTTCAGGTGAAGATGTGTGGTTTTCAATTTCTTTTTTTTCCTTTTTCAGAATGGCTCACATCCATCATAGGAGGACTGCGAGGAGCACCGTGTAGTAAAGGAGGCAATGGCAAAACAGTCTCTGTGGTCTGCCCTGATGTGGAAACAATGAGGAGATGGGTTGGAGGAATGCGGGAAGGGTGGAGCAGAATTGTGGTGTGGGAGAGAAAAGAAAAAGTGAGATGAACCAAGATAGCAAATTAAAGGAAAAAACGAGTCAGCGAAGAGAAAAAAGAAGTTGTGTAAGATGGGAAGGAGTCAAGAAAAGAAGGAACATGTAAGATTGAAGCAAAAGAAAAATACAAAACGTAGATGAAGAAATAAGGCTTAAATTGGAGCCTTTTTCAATTTTACATTAGACTAGCACAATAAACCATGTACCTTAGCACATGACATCATGTGGCCACATGCCATGCGAAGATGACTGACAGGTTAATCAACTGACATCATGAGAAACAGACACATAGAAGAAAGTCATATTTAAGCTGACAGGATAATTACTTTCACCGTCCCTGATACAGACCCCCTCAGGCAGCAATCTGACTCCCAGACCAAAAGGTAGGGAGAACTATCACCACATACAGAAGTATTTTTCTCCCTTGTTACATTCTGAGGCATTTCTTCCATTCCTTGAGTCAGAAAACCATGAGAACGGAATGTATTCTATGATCAACATGTAGCCAGGATGAGTATTTCCAACACCAGAAAAATCATTTAATAACATCTGCAATCAAGATGTCTCGAGAGGAGTTCTTTTTTAAATCTGCACCCTCTGCAATCCTTGCGGTTGATATAGAGAGCTGTTTATATTACACAGGAGTTTCACTTGAAGAATTGAAACAGGCACTGGTATAACCAATCCTTCCCTTCCTTCCAAGGCTTCCTGTTGTGATGGGACTCAGCTGTGAGAGACAAGAAAAATTGCGACTACCCTGTAGGAAGCCCCTCTGAGTTGCGACTACTTGGTGCTTTTCAGATCCAGACCCAGTGTGAACACTGATAACCATCATTCGATGATTTGAGGTTATAACAATTGATGTGCCAAGTTCAATTTGAGTTCTGGTAGCATCTTTCACTTTCACCAGTGTTAAGACCTGCCTTTGATTATAACTACATTAGCTAGTGAGGGAAGTGATGCATTATTATAAAGCTCATAAAAGGAAAAAATACTGTAGTTTCTGTGCACAAATAAGCTATCTGCAATTTTTTCCAAATTCAAGTTATGATGTAGAATGTGCATTTGCCTTCAGAACAGTGAAGTTAAAGAACTGCCAGCTTAAATCAACTTGTGTTCAAGCATCTACCTTACTGTTGATTTTGCATCGTATGCTCAGACAGGTGACATCTTCCAACTGAGGAATGTCCCACATGTATTTGACATTTTTGCTTTGTCCAAGGTTTAAGTCAAAGTGACTGAGCAGAGATACGATAGACACTGAGGCTGCCAGCGTGTTTCCACCACAACTGTCTCATGCAGTCTCCCGTGCTTGCATGGCGTAGGTGTTAGATAAGGAAATGCGTGCATTTTTCCACCCTTTTCTATAACAAAGAACTGGCATCGACTTGGTTCCTCTCTCCCACCAACTGCTTCCTGTGCCTTGTGCAGATGGGGATACCTCATTCCCTCACACCCTGCCAACTCTTCCCACACACCCCGGCCCTCCCAGCTCTGCCTGCACTGCTCAAAGAGATCCTCAGCAGATTCTCCCCACCCTGGACTAGTGCCACAGTGGCTTGACTTGAAATGCAGACAGACAAGGAAGTCTTGTCTAGGTAGAAAACACCACCACCACCCCCAGCAAGTCAGTCAGGCACTGGGATAGACAAAACTCAGTGGCTTTTCTTTCCTCCACTTCAGCTCTCTCCAGAAATTCCTTCTGAATAATGAAACAGAGAAAAACACCCTTGATATGAGACTGCTTGTCCTATCAGACTGTCCTATAGAACTGCAGAATAGTAAGATCTTCTTTGATGCCCCCCTCCCACCACCTGCATCTAAGTTTAGCCTTTATAATCACACAGATCAGCCTTTCAGAATGGGGGGAGAGGGGCTCGGAGGCAAATTACAAACCACAGCAGGATATTTTCTCTGCATAAACGTTCTCAACCTCAGAGTGATCAGCCAAGCCTTCGGAGAGATGCATCACCAGTCAACATGTCATGGCAAAATCTGACAGTACAGAGTGTTCGGCTGTTTATTCAGAGAATATATTTGAATAATGAGTACATTCAAGAAACCATGCTGTTGCTGCGCTCATGGAAAAAAGAGCAAAAGGCTAACTTTGCCAAATAAATTATGTGTTGCAAATTATTCTTTTTCCTCAGAGCTCTATGTGTCCCAGGAGTAAAGAGCTAGCAAAGAAACTTTTTACCCAGGCAAGTGGTAACTTGGTAAACAGGATTTCCAGCTCAGAATTCAAATGTGAGGACAAGCAGAAGTATCTTGTTTCCAAAGTGTACAAATACAGGCAGTAGAGAGTCTTTCAGAAAAAAATGTATAGAGGACATACAGGACACTCCACACAGAGCCTTCCTTTCATCAGTGAAGAAGCTATTTTCAAAAATTATGAATGCTAAGTTAGAATTGTATGCACATTTACTGAGATAGAGAGCATTTTCTCCACTTCTGTTGGCTTCAGCTTAGGTCTCCCTCTACGATCCAGGAGTAACATTGCTGAAATTCTCTGGCCTTTGCTTGAAGGCCTGAAAGTTGCACTCTCTTTCCTTTTCCATAAAAACATCCACAATGAGCTTTTTGTGGGGACTTACACTCTTTTCCTGTTCAAAACCTGGTTGCTATGTGAATTTCTTGGTTTTGACACCTCAGATTTCCTACACGGCCAGTAAGTGGAATTTACCCATTTGTGGTCCAAGAGGTAGCAGCTATGACAGCTCCTAGAGATAGCCAAAGTCTTCTGAATGCAGCAATTAACAGTTTCCCAAGGGAACTACTTCTTAGATGGTTTTTCACTAAACATCATGTTCCCTCTGGACTCTTAGCCTCTTTCCTTACCTTTTCTTCATGAGTAAATTCCGTCTTTTACACCACTTCCAGATGACTGTCTTCCTTCTAGCTTCTATATAGGCAAGGTCAAGAGTACCTGTACTCTGTGTCTTTCCCTATTACTTTGCTTTCCCCTTTTCTTTCCTACCATTTCTTACCCAGACCAAATGCAGAGGGAGAAAGTCACTGACAAAAATTACCATTTTGTTCCTTGCCTTGCACAGCTCTTTGTAGCCTGGGGCCATGCCTGGAGCTGCTGGCAGATACCACACAGCAGAGCATGCATGAGTAGCTGGGGTAGTTTGCACAGTTGTGATGCCTCCAGCTCCAGTCTGATGGGATGGATATAGGTCTAGGTCGCTCTCAAAGCCCTGGCAAATGCAACTTCCAGTGCCTCTTCAGAGACAGATTACCACACTCTGCTTGTTTCCCTTCTGGCCTGTGAAGACACCCTTCACAATTTTAATGACCCTGACCAAATCTGTAAGCTCAAACACTGTGTACAACACCCTATTGTTCACCTTCCCCTCCTATTTCACAGCTAAATATGATAAAATAAGGTGCTTAAGGTTTGACTCCAATGGGAGCAATCAGTCACTGCACTTTCAAAGGTGACCCTTGTTTCGTGTCTCTGCTTAGGAGACTACTTCAAGATTTGGAATTATTTTTTATGCCACTCTTGCAGATTGTGGTCTATATATGCTGATGTCAAGGCATTTTTCCTGAATAAAGGCTTACAGAAATTAGATTGTTTCCTTATGCCAAAGGACATCCAGTATCCTCTAGCCCATTTTATTGTATTTCACTATTCGTCTACAACTGTGGTTCTCATTTATACAATCTTCCTGTGTGGCCTCTCCTATGCTTCCTTACACGGCTGTTATCACACGCCTGCCAAGTCGGGCTCTACTGGATGGCTGGTGCTAATGGAGTTGAGCACTCTCTCTTTCTGTCATCCAGTGGTACATTGGCTCTGAAAATAAGAATATGGATTGCTTAGGAAAAAAATGATCTGATTGATTATTTTTAGTTTACTCTTCTGCTGCAATGGGTGAAGCAGCTCGCAAAAAGCATGATCACTGCTGAGCAAGAACAATGAAGAAGTATTATTTGTGTGCAGACTTCCCCACAGACTCTATCTTTGACGCCAGCTTAAAATGTTCCCAGTCACTGATGCATGGAAAATGTTCAGGATGCAGTAGACAGTTCTAAAAACACCAGAACCAATCACCTGGGAAACAAGAAAAACAGAAAGTCAAGTCAAAAAGTATTTCAGCTATTAAACAAACACCACCCACCTGTAGGCGAGTGGCTAGCAGCCTGAAGCAATATGTGTAAATCCTTTTTAGGAGTTCCAATATTTTTTTTTAATGTATGGGAGAGAATCGGTTCCTCTCATATTCTCTGTGTGATACTTAAAATCTGCTGTGCAATGGTAAATTGACAGCCCCCACCCCAGGTTATTCAATATCATTTTTAAGTTGATGTTGAAATGACTATGTGTTTGTGAATCAAGTTGGGTAGAAACAAGAATTAATCTAACTTGATAGAAAAACTCAAACCCTAGGCTCAAAATTGGGGACAAATGAGATGTATGCTTCTCATACTTCACCCTCTGTCCCAGGGGATCTGGAGCCCTGTTAAAATAATCAGTAACAGGTATTGCATTGTGGAAATCCAAACCTAAACCTGAGAATAACAGAGGAGGGCTAGGTCTGAGCTCTTTCAAATGGTACCTACAGAGTCAGTTACCTCTCCACTGAGCTTGCTCTTTTCTTAGATTGGTTCAGGAAATAGTTTCCCTTCAAGTAATACTATAAATTTGCATTCTTTTAAAATAAAAGTTCAAATTCGATACAGACCAGGTCCAGAGAGAGGTGTCCCTGGTGTGAATGCCTCAGTCTGCCCGATGCAGAGTTTCAAGCAGCATTAAACTATCTGGGTGACATTCAGTACAAGTAATCAGCTAAAAAGAAGAGATGAAACTGGTTGTCAAGGCTACTCCTTTGGCACTGAAAAAAATGGATATCACTGCACCACGCTGTCTACAGGCTGTCTTGACACTGGCCAGATAAAGGTGTTTGGGTTCCTTATAGCACCTTTCTTTACGGGAAAGATAAGGAAAATCTCACTGCTGGCTGTGGGAAGCAAAAGGACTGAAATGTTGTGCATCTCAGTCCTGGGGGTGGAAAGCATGTTTGGGGTGACTTTATGTTTTTCTGTTATCACAGACAGAACAGAACATAGTCTCACAGAGTGATTTGTGTGCATCTGCATGGCTGTGTATGGTCAAAGTTTTAAATCATTAGTTCCACCCCTGGGCACCTCCAATTCTGGTATTTTGGGGGCAGTGGAGAGGTTATAAGTGCTCAGCCCATCTGATAATTAGGCCCCTGAGAAAGCCGTTCATTTCAAATTTCCCAGAACGGAGGCACCTAAAAATCATGGCTCTTATGGAAAATGTGGTTTTAAATGTATAACAATTGTGTTTTGGTTTATTTCAAAATGTGTGTACAAACCACAGTAGAGAATTACCCCTTCATTAACACCAGTAAAAGTGATGATAATAATAACCCTTCAGTGCTGTTTCTGAAAGGGAATTGCTCAAGGTTAAGAGAGGTAACCTTTGAACTGGTGTATGTTTTCAAACCAGAAAGATTAAAAGGTCAAAGTTGAAAAGTATGTATTTTAAATAGCACCAGATGGCTGTGGTGCAAACACAAGGCTGAATTCAAACTGCTGTGCAGTTAGAGCACATGCACTCACCGGGACCCCACGGGTGAATTACAGCCTCTGTGTACGCTGGGGCTGTCCATTATCTGAGATATACCTATGCCTGCTCAGTATTCATCCAGGGACAACTTTTCTTTCTTAATGACTGTTGGATGAATAGGGCCAATTCTTCAGCCACGAGAGCCATTCCCAGGGCCTGTGAAGAGAATTGGGTGCATATCCGAGGACAGAGGTTAGTCCACAGCCCAGTGGTTTTCAACTTTTTTGATTTGTGGACCCCTTACTAATTCACTCAGAGAAGTGGAAACCCCAGTGAAAATTAACACATATGGCTTGCTATAGAATATTTATGAGCTTGGTTTCCACAGTCACCTTTTGCAAACAATTTCAAAGTTCTCTGCAGACCCCAGACCGAGACCATCGCTGAAAAAAGCCTCTTTTGCACTCCATCTAGTCCTCCCTTTGCAAAATCTAGTAGTTTACCTTAAAAACATCCTCTCCCAGTTTCACTACTTACCAAAATGAATGCAGCTGTACAGATTTGATTTTACCTCGCACAGTCATTTGAAGGTTAACCTAATTTCTTTTGCTCTTTAGTTCTCACATTTATATGTCAGCAGATATTTGGTTTGCTTCCTCCCCCTCTCCCCAGTCATTTTTCTCTCAGACAGCTGTGCAAAACTAGCTGTAAATTATTTGGTAATCACTCAGGACTTTTTTTTCTGGGCTTATGGTGTGGCATTATCCTATCAGCTTGTTGTCTAATCTGAAGAAATCTTTTTCCATGTGGGAAGCATTCCATATGTTGATCAGCTAGATTTATTGCCTATTAAATTGATGGTTAACTTGGAATAATAATCATGATGAGGAATCTAGATTATGTGCTATATGGCCTCGATTCTTTCCAGATTAGTCTTAATTCTCTGATCTCTTATAGTCTTACCCTTGCTTGACATGCTGAAGATGTCTCTTCCATCTGCTGCAGAGACCCCTTAAAATATGAAGTCAGAACTGAGACTGAAGAGCAACCTTCTTACAAGCTCTGCAAGCTATTATCCTTTTTTAAATATTCTTTTTTAAGTCTCCCTGCTTATTTCATTTTTTTGATTCTTTGATTGCAAGCATGTTGAAAAGAGTCCATTTGTATCACTGTGTTTGTATCTCACAAACAACAACAAAGTCTTTGAGCACTACTGGAATATAAATATTAAAGAAGGAGAAGAATGGTTCCTAAGATGAGGTGTTTTTTTCAATACCTGTCTGTGCCCTCCATCACTTCTCTGACATAATAGGGTTCACTAACAGGTGAACAATGCAATGTGAAGCCATAAAAGATGCAAAATTTTCATTTTATAAAAAGTAATTTTCTTGAGAGGAAACCTGTGGCCATATCAGAAAACCACACAGACAGAATGAATTATTATTCTCTGCAAAATGATAAAACCTGTGAGTTTACAAGTGGAAATTTTATATCTCAAAAAAACACATTATTTGTGAAATTAAAGTTATTTTCTAGTTAGTTTGCAAATCTCCTCAATTCCTAGCACTATTTTATAGCACATGCATCAGGCTTGTGTGTTTAATAACTATGTCAAACTGTGCCCTGTATTGCACCAGCCTATTTAGTCATTTCACCAGTTCTTGTCACACAGGATTAGAATAAAGCGAGGAATTCTATTTGTTGTCTAGAATTTTTGGTAGCCCAAACTAGTCCTTAGTTTTGTATTTGCATAAAAGTAGGGTTATTGTCACATGTCTAAACATTCTGATTTTAACCCTACTCCTTCTCCAAGAATATAATAATTTTTGTAAATCCACTTATTTTGCTTTCAGATGTTCCAGGGCAAGAATCTTGATGCTGTAGGGAAGTCCATGAATTGAGCCATAAGTGACTCCTTTCTGAGCAATTCTGGTTTTTTTTCTGATCTATTTGCTGCAGTTGGAACATGTTCTATATGCCAGTGTAATGACAAGGGTTTTCTGCACACCTTTCAGACAATTTACATTTATTGATGCTAGGACATGCATTTACACATAGAAATCCTACAACTAGTTCTTGTTATTCCTCTAAGAGAATTTCTCACAGAAAACCAGTTCCAAGCAGCCAAACCATTAAAATCACTAATACTATCAATAAATCCATATCTTCTTTATGGTTTGAACTTGCATCTGTTTTCATTCTGGAGGTAAGCCTGGAATAACTCCCCTGAAATGAATGGAGTTTCATACCCAAAATAAAAACACAGTAAGATCTTAATCTAGCCCCGTATCTCAAAGTGCAGAGGTGAAGATATATATGATACATATTTTCACATGATTTTATGTACTGGAACATTTTAATGTAGATAAGTAAATAATTCATATATCCTGTTATTCACCTATTCCCTATATAATTTAATAACTCTAAATCTGTCTTTTGGAGAAGGAAAAGGCTCATACCTTAAGACTAGAATAACTTGTGTAGAATTGTAATCAGAGAGATTAGCTAATGTTAGCATGCATCCTTCATACCATAAATGTGGTTTCAAGGTTATCCAGCAACTGAAGAGAGCTAGATTTCATTATCTGACCTTCTAAAGAAACCAGCTATGCTAAAAAGGATAGCAACATTTTTTTGAATTCTATTGTCAAGCTCTTTTTCACATAACTACATTGCTACAACATCTAAGTCTATTTTCAAATTGAACATGTCTTAAAAATTGTACTACTTAATTTTTTTCCTGACTATGCATGCAAATGAAGACAGACTTGTCAGCAAGCTGTCATTTACTGGTAGGTGAATCCTAGATACCTGCTGTATGAACCTTGTGACATCACCATTAGGCAAACTGTTCCCCAAGGCTACATAAATATGTTTGCTTTCTTTCCTTAAAAGAAAACTATTTGATACATCTGAAGAGATTTTATACAGCATCTTTGGAATTATGACACTTCATTTAAATGCATTAATTATTTTAATGCATTATGACTGCATCAACATAGCTATCTATTAGTGCAAGATGCTATGTTTCCCAAGGCTTTTATAGCTTCAGGTTTATAACAAGACTGTACTGGAAGTCCTCCTTGCAAAACTGTGCATAGGATATGAGGGATAACTACGTTACGAAGCTGATTAACCATGGCTCTTTAAAGTCTCTGCCCAAGGCTTCTCTGATTTTTTCCTGGCTCCTGCAAACCTGTACTATGGCAAATTTCCAGTATCTCCATGTCAAACTGTACTACCTCCCTGATGCTGTCTTCTTGCAGCAGCAACAGCAGAAACTTCTGGTGGAAGGTTTATAGCTCCATGTTCCTCCCATGTGCAACACCTAGACTTTCAGAACAGTAGGACTGTGGCACTTCAGATCTATGAGAACAAGTGGTGGCAAATAGGAGGGGACTGCTTCTACCTTGTATGTTGTCCACCCCACCTACTTCTCCATAAGATGTACAGAAGACAATCATTTTGCATGTTATGAAGACATAAGGGTTGGCTATAACTGAAGTTTGCTTTACCGTTGTCTGTTGGAGAGGCCCTGCAAATGTCAACTTGGGACAGCCCGTTCTGTTTCATTTGGAATCTGACAGTACCAAAATTCATATTGACTTTTAAATGACACCTTAATGGGACACACCCCAGTATCAAAACTTGGCTAGAGTCATGGACACCTGGATTTATGTGGATGTGTTGCCTGTTAGGTTAACCTGAATTTTCATTGGGTGACAGACAAGTTTAAAGTAAAATCAATTAGTATTACATTAGCAAAACAGTTAAACTATTGATCGCAAAATCTGAAAAGAAAATAAGTGAAGTAAACGCAATGACAGAATCACAAAATCATTGAGTCTGGAAGGGATGTCTGGAGATCATTTGGTTGAACACCTCTGCTCAGAGCAGGGTCAGCTAGAGCAAGTTGCCCAGGATTGTGTCCAGTTGGGCTTTGGGGATGTTCAAGGATGGATACTCCACAACATCTCTGGGCACCTGTGCCAATGTTTGATCACCCTCACAGTAAAAAAGTTTTTACTTATGCTCAAATGAAATTTCCTGTGTTTCAGTTTGTGCCCATTGCCTCTTGTCCTGTCACTGAGCACCACTGAGAAGTGTCTGGCACCATCTTCTTTATTTCATCTATCAGGTATTTATACACATTGATAAGATTCCCCCATGCCTTCTTTTCTCCAACCTGAACAGTCTCGGCTTTCTTAACCTCTCATATGACAGATGCTGTAGTCCCTTAATCATCTTTGTGCCCTTTGGCTGGACTTGCTCCAGTATGTCCATGTCTCTCTTGTACTGGGGAGCCCAGACCCGGACCCAGCACTCCAGATGTGTCTCACCAGTGCTGAGTAGAGGGGAATGATCACCTCCCTCAACCTGTTGGAACGCTGCTCCTCATGCAGCCCAGGCCACTGTTGGCCTTCCTTGCTGCAAGAGCATATTGTTGTTTAATGTTCAACCTGCCATCTACCAAAGACCCCCAGGTCCTTTTCTGCAAAGCTGCTTTCCAGCCAGTTGTCCCACAGTGTATACCGGTACATGGGGTTATTCCCCACCAGGTGTAGCACTTCGCGATTCCGCTTGTTGAACTTCACAAGGTCAGCCCATTTCTCCAGCCTGTTGAGGTCTGTCTGGATGGCAGCATAACCATTTGATATATCAGCCACTTCTCCCAGTTCTCTATGATCTGTAAACCTCCTGAGGGTGCCCCCTGTCACATGATCCAGGCCATTAATGAAGAGGTTAAACAATATTTACCCCAGTATCAACCCTTTGGGTACACCGCTAGTGACGGCCTCCAACTGGTCTTCATGTCAGTGTTCAGAACCCTTTAGGCCCAGCAGTTCAGACAGTTTTCAGCCCACCTCACTGTCCATTTATCTATCCTGTACTTCATCAATTTGTCTATTAGGATGCTATGGGAGACAGCGTTGAAAGCTTAAGTTGCTTAAGTCAAGATAAACATCCAATGTTACCCCCACCATCCACCAAGTCAGTCTCATCATAGAAGGTTGTCAGGCTGGCCAAGCATGATTTCCTGTTCATAAATCCATGCTGACTACTCTCAAGCACCTTCTTGTCTTCAATGAGTTTGGAAATGGTTTCCAGAATTGTTTGCTTCTTCAGCTTCCCAGGGATTGAGATGAGGCTGACTGGCCTGTAGTTCTGTTTCTTCCTTCTTGCCCTTCTTGGACACAGTAGTAACATTTTCTTTTTTCCATTTCTCAGATGTCTCCACCAATCTCCGTGAACTGTCAAGGATTATCAAGAATGGCCCCGCAATGACATTGGCCTGCTCCCTGAGCATTTGTGTGTGTATCCCATCAGACCCCATAGAGTTGATCATGTCCTATTTGTTTAAACATTCCCTAAAATGATTCTTCTCCATCAAGGGTAGGTCTTCCTTGGTCCAGACTTTCCCACTAGGCTCAGGGATCCGGGATTCCTGAAGGCCAGCCTTTCCAGTAAAGAGGTGAAAGAGGTACCTTCCATGTCCACCAGGTTCCATTCAGCTATGGGTCAACATCTTCCCTTGCCTTCCTTTTGCTGCCACTATACCTGTAGAAGCCTTTCTTGTTGCACTTCCTGTCTGTGCCAGACTCAACTCCATGTGGGCTTTGGCTTTCCTAGCCCCATACCAACACACTCGGACACTGTCTCTATATTCCTCCTTGGAAATCCAACTCTGCTTCCATCACTTGTACACTTTCTTTTTATGTTTGAGTTTTCTCAGGAGCTCCTTGTTCATCCATGCAGGACTCCTGGCATCTTTTTGATTTCCTGCTCACTGGGTTGGACTGTTCTTGAGCTTGGTGGATCCTTGAAAAGCAACACTCTTCTAACAGCTTAAAATACCTCTGGGATTAGTCTCTTCTTCAAATTGCCATTCATGACTTCTCTGAGATATTACTTAGCTATGATAGGTGGCAACAGATCCTGAGGGTGCTTTATTTCAGATCATACTCTCTGAGGCTGTAGTCAGCCTCAATAACGAAGGCATCAACTTAGTAGCTCTTTGGCTTTTTAATGCCATCTTACAGAGCTGATTTATAACATTAATAGAAGATGGGAGGGAAGGAAAGAAAGGCAGACATCCAAAACCCCACCACCACTCCAGGGCTGCCAACATCAGTAAGATATTTCAGGTTGCATTCTCTGTCCAAGATGGATCCCTTCCCACTTCTCCTGCCTTCCTTTTGCTTTATCTTTATCTCTGGCTCTTGGGAATGCAGGTTTAAGATTTACATGAAGTATGACTCCCTCTTCCCTGCTAGCTCGGATCAGATTTCTTCTTCCCACAGCCTGTTGGAAAACTACCTGAGTTTACATTCCAAGAGCATTCCTTAATTAGCACATTCCTCCAGCCCCTCTGGCTTTCTTGCTCTTTGCAACGATTCAAGACAGCTATAGTATTTTTTGAATCATGTAACATCAGAACTATTAATTTTCAATACTTCTCATTAGCTTTCATAATATCTAGGTCACTGTGAGTTTTTGATAGGGGCCATATATGACATATGAATAAGGAAGATGACTGGCATGGCATTTAAGTACTTTTTCTATATAACCTCCTTGAATTTAACTGAAACACACAGTGACCCATTGCTCGGGTTTAGACAAACCACGACTCTCCTGTTTAAGGAATACAAATTGTACATCTCCATCTCTGAGTGGCTCTTTATTGGTTTGCTTAATCAAAATCCAAATACATATTTTTTAATACAATAATTTTCTCCAATTTCACATCAAAGGGTTTTTCTGAATGCTGTTAATTGTCTTTGAAGATATTACATGTTTGGGCTAAGCAATCCACTGTTTAGCTGTGTTCATTTAACTAGAGAAGAGTGTCAAAGAAGGGAAGAAAAGAAAATGGGATTATGATTATTTTTTTAGATGACCAACATGTTTACTATTGAAATTCTTTGCATCTCTGATTTTTGTGACTCTTAGGTTATGAATATCCAATGTTTTCATTTCTTACAACTTTATTGTTAATCTCTTAATGTTTGTTTTTCCTCTAAGCTCCTGCTCTTAACGTTACAGAATTGCTGGCAAATGCCCACTTTCTGGCAAAAAAGAAAGCATCTATTTTGCATTGCCTCAGGAGAAGTCTCATTATTTATTATTTTTAATAGTATGATTTTTAATTCTGTCTCATGACAATGAAGATGTTGTTTTTGTTGAAGTCCAAAACAGTCTTTCAATATTTGATATTATCTTAAATAGTACTTGCTAAAGATTTAACCATGGATGGATTAATAGTGGTAATAACAGAAGTATCACCATAGCACTTTTGAACATTAATCAAGGGTCAGGTTGACATTATATGAACACAGAATGTAAGGATGGTCTTTCCTCTAAAAACCTCATGCTCTCAATCTGTGATACAGATTGATTAATGCAGAAGTAAAAGGCAACAGTGAAATAGCGGTGCTGAATGTGGTAGACATAACACAGCAACAACATCACAACTGTTAATTTTTGTAGGCATCCAAAGAGAAAATTTCTAAGGTGCAAAAAGAAGGAAAAGGAAGGGGAGAAAATGGTCATAATAACTAAAATAATTTGGATGTACAAATTAACTCAACATAAAGCGAGAAGAGAAAAGGGAAAAGAAGAGCATTTTGCTGTTAAATGATTACCATTTGGGCCTGTAGACCAAGCGTTCCACATTCCTCCTTCCACAGGACATAATAAAATCTTGGGTGTTGCTTTCACAGCTGCAATCTCATGGCAAAGCCACTGGATTCAGAGCTGGGACATCTTGACATCTGTCCCATCTTTAGGGTCTGGCAGGAAGTTTACTCTCCTGTGCTTGTGGAAGGCATCTGAATTCTGGGGCTTTTCATGGCATGTCTCCTGCTGCTATAAAATGAAAAACATGATATCCTGCTTCTTGCTTCATGAAGCAATATCAGAATCTTCAAACCATTCTGGAGTTGGCTGTTTACTGGAAAGATGAACCATTCCTTGAGAGGTGGCTACTGCATTCTCCACTGTCTACAAGGAATATTTTGATTGAATGATATCCCACTGTTCTTCCCCATAAAATGCCTTTAATATGCCACATAGCCCACTAATTAAATGGCGTGTATCACCAATTAGCAGGAACCACACAACTTCAGTGCGGGTACTTATCTTGCCCATCTTGCCCAGGAGTGCATATCTCAGGAAATCTGAGTGTCTCTGTATCCTTGCTGGGAAGAGAGGCCAGGTGTTCCCAGCATGACCTTCAGACCATTTGCTCGTCACTGTTTTGCTTCCACATCCATCCCTTTTTCTCCTTATTCTGGCACTACAGCAGTTTTGAACAGCAGCCACTGAGGGCTCCAGCCAGATTTCCTCAGTGAAATACCTTCTGTGGGGTAGGAAGATGGGGAATGAAGCAGCAGCAAATGGAGCAGCCTTGCCATGTTCCTCCCCACCACTCTCACCTGCACCCGAGCCCATCACTTTTAGCCGCCACCAAAGCCCACCAGCTCTGGATGCAGAAGACCCAGAATTTGGACTCTAGTACAGGTCTCCCATACAAAATACCACTGCCAAGCTTTTGGGCCAGCTTTAGGAATGTGTTTTTAATATTCATTGTTCACTCTGTCTGTTACAGATATGCACAGTGCAATTATTATAATGCTTTGCACATGTAGTGTTATGAAATGTGTGCCTTTAAAGTCGTGCCAGTTTTTTTTTCCTGAAACCCAAATATATTATTTCTACCTATGTTCCAGTTACTTAGTTTGCCACACATTAAAAAAAAACAAAAAAACCCAAAAAACTTTATTATAAAGATTAAACTAACAACTATGTAAGCAATGCAACCAAAAGAGAACAGACCCATTTTCTTCATAAAAGAACAGGTTTTTTTCATTTGCATGCTTGGATTTTTTTTTCTTGTGCTCCAGCTCCTCAACACAGATGCAGATGCTCACACAAACATCTATCCACATTAAAAAATACATGCACATAAGCACAATTCATATTTTACAAAAGGAAATCATTCCCTAACTGGGAAGCCATGCTCTATCCAAACATCTTCATCTCCAGCAAAGGATGTCCTTGCATTAATCACCTTCAAGCTTAACCATTTCAGCTCATTATACCCAATAATGAAGCTTCATCCCTTGCTCTGAAAATTCAGCTCTCACAGAACATGGCAGACAGTCATCGGAGAGACACTGCATTTATTGTGCCTTGGCAGTCCATTTGGTTCCTCACTTACCATGGGCTTCAGTTAAAGTAGATGGTATCCAGATGCGATTTGTGGGCCTTGGTGGCTCTGAGACTCCCATATGGGGTCTCCTGGGATAACAACGTCTTCCTGAAAAAATTAAGTGATCGATGTGTGGGGGAAGGCATGGGAAGCATGAGTGCAGGACGCAGATCTTACACCAGAAACAGGCACAGCCCCCTTGAAGCAGAAACTAATTGCTGCAGGTCTCATTGCATTCAGAACTATGAACAAAACTCATCTCTTTAATCTATCTCTTCTGCAATTTTTTCTCCACTTGACCACCCAACAACCACTCTCCCTTTGCCTCCATTTCCATTCAAACACCTCAGCCAGCCAGAACACAAATGAAGCCGGTTATTTCTTCAGCAAACTGAGAGTAGTGTGCATGTGGGTGTTACTGGGTAACGATTTGGGAATTAATTAGACAGTAGAATAATATGATCTTTATAAAGTGGTGGACAGAAAACTGACACAAATGTGGGTTTGATTTTCCAACTTCTTTTGTAGTCTTCTGAAGATGGGCCAAGTTATTTAAAATCTGCTGGATAATGGCTAGATATAATACTAATAATATAGGCAAGGATTTCATTTTAAGTATGTAACTTCACCTAACAAAATTCCTTGACCATTATCTAATATCTCAATTTAAAATCCAGACAAACCTAATGATATTTCTAATAAGGCTGTTTTGAAGACATGTCAAGACAAGAGATAATACTGAGGGCTTATCCACTTTTCAGTATTATAATACCGTTTTTTATCATTCTCCTTGAAGAATGCATATATAGAAAGACTGATCTTTTACTGAGGTTCAAAATTAATGATGCTAAAGCAATCCCAAACCTTTAGCAAAAGCAATCCCAAACCTTTAGCAAAAGTAATCCCAAATCTTTAGCAAAAGCAAATTTTCTAGTGATAGCCTACCCAAGGTCACGAGCCTGTGTCAAGCCTATAACCTGAAATACTTCTGTTGCAGAAATAAATAGATGCAACACTGTAGCTAGACTTCATGGCATATTTTACAGCCCTAGTACCTCAGTCATCTAGGTTGGAGATGTCCGCAAGGTACCTTTGGTCTATAGGTTTAGGCTTCTTTCCAATGGGAAAATGGGCATGCAGGGGGAGACAAGATGTAGGTCTGTCTGTCCAGGTCTCTTTCCAACACAGACTCAAGCTGTGTCCATGATATACACTGGACTCAAGATCTGGGTATAAAAGCTCACCAGTGGTGGCTGGTTTCCCAGGTTGTAAAGGACAACATTGAATTAATAAGGCAATGATGTTGATTGTCTTTACATGCTCTCACTGGTCCATATTGCTTTGGAGATGCACCACTACCAGATGAACTAGCTGTAATTTCCAATCTTAGCTTCTCAGAACAGCAACAGAGCTTAGACAGTAGACACATACACCCCAACAAAAAGTGAATCTGTTACTGAATATTTAATGATAAGCAGGACCAAAATCAAGTGGGTTAAACAAGGACCTCCAATCTCTGACTAGAGACAAACAAGTTCATTCACAAAAAGCATCATATTGAAACTTAGCAAGAGGAGTTGCAGGAAAGACCGATGATACCCAAAACTGGCCACTATGGTGTTCTCCTTACACTTTGCCAGGAAGGTAGACTACAGTTACAGCAGCAGATAATGAGCATCAAGCTGGCTCAGTCTTTCTCACTGAAATAAAAAGCGCCAGGGCACAGTCCCACTGCTATCCCATGACTGTCCATACCATTAAATATGAGGACAACACCCGGCAAAGTTTTGGTCATGCTTGCTAGCCCATTCCCCAGCAAGTCCTCAGCATGGCTCATGGCTGACCATGGGCCAAAGACCGTTCCCCATAGGCAGTTTGGATGCAGCCACCAGGGTCTGGAGGACAGGAGAGTTCAGTCCTGTGAGCATGAGCCATGCCCTTTCAGCTGGCCAGAGGAGACCCAGGATGCACTTTTTTCCCTCGTACAGATGTAGCCACCGATGTCTTTGGCATGGGAGTGTACTGGGTCTGGCTGAGGGGGAGCTGCTTTTCCCCACGCCAGCCCGCTGTGCTCTGTGCCGGTGGCCGGAGGCGGCAGCAGTGCCTGGCTGTGGCCGGGCGGTGCCTGCCCAGCCCCGGGGCTGCCTCGCCAACATTCCCCCCCCACCCCCGCTGTGGGCTGGGGCTGGGCGGGACCTTGGGAGGGGGCGGCCGGGACAGCCGGCCCGGGCTGAGCGGGGCTGTTCCGTACCGTGTGACGTCTGCTCAGGGATAAAAGCTGGGAGGGAGGAGGAAGCGGGGGGCACTCCTGGTTTGGGACGTGTGTCTGTGTCCTGGGGAGCAGCCGCGGCACGCGCTGGGCCCCGCTGCCCGGGCGGTGGGTGGGCGTCGCTGTGGGGAGAGGTGGGGAGTGGGGGCCGTGTTGTCCTTTCCCTTTTGTTTCCGCACGTGGTCTTTGTTTTATTAAACTGCCTTTGTCCTGACCCACGAGGTTTCTTTCCAACTCATATCCTCCCCCTGCCCTGCTAAGGAGGGGAGTGATAGAGCGGCTGGGTGGCACCTGGTGTCCAGCCGGGGTCAAACCACCACAGGGAGCCAGTGACCTCTGCAGGTCTTTGCTTACAAACAGGAGAATCCCATATATCTAAAATAAATGTAATTATATTCCAGTTAAGCAGCAAGCCATGGTGAACCTCAATTTGTTTGATGTTGAGGTTTCATTCAGTCAGTTGCCTAAAACTTCAACTATTTTTCTGAAGCACATCCAGGCTTCTTTGCTCTGGAAATCTGAGGATCAATCTCCCTGAGGAGATTTTCAGTACACCCTCATTCAGGCTGGGCAGGCATGTCTTTCATGCTGTGTTTTGATATTTCCACATCTTCTTCTGGCTGAACACAAGAAGTAGGAAAGCTGCTCAGAACTTAATTTAAAAGGTAAACTGAGCTCTTTTGAATTTCAAAAAGTCTCAGGATGGATCTTCTTTTATCACAACCAGCTTATCCATCCCTAATTCGGAGAGAAAGGTAGGGGTCCAGATCAAAATTTTTGATCTGGCCTCAGATGTTCTCAAAGTTCAGGGGCATTTGGATCTCAGGTTTTGGTGTGGGCCCATCTGTGACCTCCAGTGCCCTTGTCTCACCTCTTACCTGTCTATTCTCCTACATGTACATTTCTTCTTTCCAGCTTCCCTCCCCCTCCATTGCTCTTCCAAGATTAAAGCTTTTTTATTATTATTATTATAAACATAATTCCTATAAAAGATAAGAAGCTCCCCAGTGTATTTTTATTAATCCTAGTTAAGATAACATTTTGAAAGCAGACAGGGAAAGAGATTTATGAAGAGCAAGAGAAGACAGTTGCAGATCAGCACAGCAGGCCCAGAATTTCCTACACTGAATCTGTTTACAAAGAAGTGAGTTAAAAATTGTGCTGCATGTGGAGTCCTACACTACTGTACATGTAACCACTTTGCTGAGCCTGAGAATAGACTATATCTTCTAGTATGGCCAATATTATAATCTTACTGCACCTAGGAATGGCTGCCATTGTATTTTGTCTTGTGTGTGGACCCTTGTCCACAAAAAGGTATTTGTGGCATTAAGGTCCTGTTATTGAAATATGAGTGTAGCTTGTGGATTCAAAAAGGGACGAGAGGTTTTACTTCAGGATGGGAAACCCATGGATACCCACCAGTAGGCCAGAATGTGTGCTGGTGTTTGCTGGGATTTTTGGCTAGTACCAATATTAATTTCTAAATACATACAGAAAATGCAAACCATATAGTGCTATCCCAACAGTCTGAGGTTAGAAAAACAGGTTGTTATGGGCAAAAGGAACACACCATATATGCAAAGCCAGTAATTTATTTTTGATCTAATTACAGACTTAACAGTCTTCTCAAGGAGTTATTGTTAGTGCAGTTACAATGATACTACATAGTTCAAATTGCATATCGCAGTTAAAATGATATATGCACAAACTTTATAGTACTTATCCCCTTCTCTGGTTTTATGCTCACCCTCCTACCACCCCTTGGTATCCTAAGGCTGATGATGTCCATTCGTGCAGGGCACAGGGAGCGTTGCGGTGAGTCTTAAGTATCCCTCCTATTGGCTAGGAGGAGTGTGGTGGTGGTGTTGAAGCTTTCTTCCTCCTCCTCTGGGATTTGCTAGGGGGCATTTTTATGTTTGCTGACATGCTGTGCACTTTGCTCTTTCATCATCGGTCTGCAGGTTCATGTTGTATATCTCCATGTAATCTATATATGGTGCGTTTTTGTATTGGGTTTGTGTGGCAAGGTTTTGGTAGTGGGGAGGGCTACAGGGGTGGCTTCTGTGAGAAGCTCCTAGAAGCTTCCCCCATGTCCAGCAGAGCCAATGCCAGCCAGCTCCAAGACGGACCCGCCACTGNATATCCACCTGCAGCCCATGGAGGACCCCATGCAAGAGCAGGTGGATGCTCGAAGGAGGCTGTGACCCCATGGGAAGCCCGCGCTGGAGCAGGCTCCTGGCAGGACCTGCGGACCCGTGGAGAGAGGAGCCCACGCTGGAGCAGGTTTGCTGGCAGGACTTGTGACCCCGTGGGGGACCCACGCTGGAGCAGTCTGTTCCTGAAGGACTGCACCCCGTGGAAAGGACCCACGCTGGAGCAGTTTGTGAAGAACTGTAGCCCGTGGGAAGGACTCATGTTGGAGAAGTTTGTGGAGGACTGTCTCCCATGGGAGGGACCCCACGCTGGAGCAGGGGAAGAGTGTGGGAAGTCCTCCTCCTGAGGAGGAAGGAGCAGCAGAGACAACATGTGATGAACTGACCACAACCCCCATTCCCCGTCCCCTGGCGCCGCTGCGGGGGGAGGAGGTAGAGAAATCGGGAGTAAAGTTAAGCCTTGGAAGAAGGGAGGGGTGGGGGGAAGGTGTTTTAAGAGTTGGTTTTATTTCTCATTATCCTACTCTGATTTGATTGGTAATAAATTAAGCTGATTTCCCCAAGTTGAGTCTGTTTTGCCCGTGATGGTAACTGCTGAGTGATCTCTCCCTGTCCTTATCTCAACCCATGAGCCTTTCATTATATTTTCTCTCCCCTGTCCAGCTGAGGAGGGGGAGTGATAGACGGGCTTTGGTGGGCACCTGCCGTCCAGCCAGGGTCAGCCCACCACAGTTTTACATACATTCGATACTTCTTGGTTCTCATCGCTACCCTGAGACTGGTTTACACAGTGCCCAAGGTTGCATTTGTTTGCTGACCAGTAACTAACCCCAATTTATAGCCCTTGGGTCTCCTGTATCTGCCTTTGCCCGTGCTTTCAAGGCCTCTGTCTTCATCCTATGCCTTCTCCCCTCTCTGCTGCATCTTAGTCTAGGGTCTAGGGTCTATTTCTTGTTTTCACTATCAATTAGTGAGGAAACTTTATCTAATAACAGGTGTTACACCTCAGAGTTGTTCCAAGCTATGGAAAAGCTAAAACCAAGCAGGTAATGGCCCCCCGGTCAATAAGTAACTGATGTTACAAGCAGAAGCAAGTCTCCAGGTGGGCCAAGACAATTCCAGACAAACCCTAAGAAGCCTGTACCAGTAGCCTAATGCAAAGCTGTGCCTGTTACAAGCAATGGAAACACCATATTTACTGAGAAAAAGGCTACAGATATTTTTCTCTCTGCCTGGGCTCTAGCACTTTTTCTGACTTTGGCTTCCCATGAGATTGCCCTTCTGAAACCATAAAACAGAAATAAAATATACTGTCTCCTTAATACAATAGAAGTGATAGAAATGAATCAATCATTGTTATTTGTTCAAATGAGAATCTCTGGTTTGGTAAAACCAAACAAGTCAAATCTGAGGAATGACATTTTTCTGGGAAAGATCCTAGGAGACTTAGGAAAACCTGATCTGAAATTCCTTTGACAATCAAGTGAAGGAAATATTTGTTCTCTACCCAGATATACATGCTGAGAAGCACCAGCATGGTGGAATATCTTAAAGTGATTCATCCTATCCTATATTCAATTTTTCTTAAAACTGGGAACATAATCATGTACTCAAAATAGGAGGATCACCTTTTAGATACATAAACAGATAAAAAAATAACTTCATTATTAAAGTACTGAGAAAATTAAATCATTCTCAGAGGCTAGATGAACACCGATAAAGCCTACTTATTCTGGACTAATCTTGTGGGGCAAAATACTCTCTAATGTGCACCAGAAGCAAAGATTATGGAGAGCATAACATATTGAAATCTAAATTAATCCTGCTTATTGACTGATAATATGCCCTGATCCTGAGGGAATATGCCTAATTTATTACTTTTTAAATGATTTGGATTCCTTTAGGACGAGCAACTCCCCAATTCATTTTCATTGGCTAACTGTGTTGGGAAAGGAGTCATTAAATATGAATGGGGATGATTTTGTTTGGAAAAAGTAGTACAAAAACTCAGATTCAGCCAGTACTGTTTAGATTATACGCTTTTTCATACTGCAAGGAAGAGAGAATATTTGGAGCACAGACTCTAAAAAATAAAAACTGAAAATAAGATGCGTTGTATTGTTTCCTAGCAGACAGCTATTGTCCTGTGAGTTTTCCTCTGTTTCTGAAGCCACTCTCCTCAGAATTCATGCAGTACAGACTGGAAGAGTGGTGCTGGTACAAGGAGGGGGGATCTGTTCCCAACTACTGTCATATTCACAAATAGAAAAATGGGGAAAAATAGAAAATATTTTACTGTAAAGTCTTGAAGGGCAACTTAGCCAGGGGGTGTTACTTGATATAACCCTTGAGGCTGACGTAGTTTTTAGTAAGGGCTCTTGGCCCTAACTGTAGATTGGCACCCTACCATGTTTAACACTGTGCTCATAGTGCAGTCTAAGAAAGATACATTGTTAGTTACAAAAAAAAAAAAAAAAAAAAAAAAAAAGCCAAAAAAACCCCCCTTAATAAACAAAGAATAAAATAAATTACAAAAATGCAGTTCCTGACCTAGACAATCTTTCTGCAATGGTGTTGTTCCTATCTGAACTCACATCTTCTCCTATTCCCTTTGTGCGTTTCCCTTTCACAGAATCTAGAAGCCCCTACTCAGTCCATCTGTCACAAGGTACCATCTCCCACCTTAATTGATGTGCTCATCGCATTTGTGTTGAACTGGATTCTATCAGGTCTTTAAAGGGATGAGCATTAAAAACATGCAAACAGTTTGTGCTGTGCATAAAAGAGCAATCTGCATTGTGGTTTGCACTTCATTCTTATTTCTTCTCCAATATCATTCATCGATAAAGGTGTGCTCTCAGACCTATATGAGGGATTGAAGTGTTCAGCAGCCTCTAGTTTTCTACTAAGTCTAATTTTTTATTTACCTAATAGCATTATGCTCTTCTACCTTTGTTACAAACCATCACTGTGAAACAAAGTGAGCCGGCATTAGACAACTGCTTTGTATATTTGTTTGGTCTTTGATAAAACTTTTATGGAAATCCTATGAAATTTAATCATCTTTTATATCACCTGCCTAGAGACTGCCCTAGGAAGGAAAAAGGCTTCTCACTGGACTTCTTATTGTTCCCTACTACTGTTTGCAAAAACTATTATTAACTATTCAAGTCAGCATAAACCTAGAAATGGTAAGGGAAAAGCTTCGATGGAATTTGTCCTGATGGATGACACTTTTCCCAGACCAGAACAAAATTCATTGCCTTTTGCAGAGTCTTTGCACAATGCACAAGGTGTTCCTCCATAGGATGGATTTTTGCCTGGAATGAACCAACAATTTTTTTGCAGTAAACAGCAGAAAACAGACCTGCTTCATCACACAGCCTCTTCTCCTCGTAGTCTGTCCCCAAGTGGAAAAAGCTATGGAGTCCAAACTAACCTATGTGTGACAGGTGAACCTTTAGGTAAGGACTAAGTCCAATTAATTTGTTTTTTTGGAGTCTTCGGAATTTCTTGCCTGGGGAGATGTGATCACTGTCCAGGTTACAACATTAGCTCCAGAGCTTGCGGCTGCTCTGGCAGAGAGGGCTGTACCAGGGATTAACTGCTTCCCTGACAAATGATGGCCAGCTCAGAGCACAACTCTGGGAGCCCTGCATGAAGAAGGAGCAACTTGCATCCTGAAGATTAACAGCTCACTGTTGTCTTTCGTTCCAGGCCAGGGTTCACTTCTGCATCTTTTTGGGATAGAAGACCAGAGGTTTGAAAGTGCTCAGATACATACCACCTAAACCCTAGAAGAGCACTGATGGGATGGAAGGATATTCTACGCATGTTTTCTCTGCAGCAAGTTCTATGATGCCTGTTAGTTAAATGAGAAATACTTAAGTTACATCACTTGTAAGTGAAATATGAAGAAAGGTGAATGCAGTGGCAAAGGACTCGGAATGCATCATATGCCTTCCTGGCAGATACGTGGCCTATATAGAAGCATAGAATAGTTTGGGTTGGAAGGGATCTTTAAATGTCATCTAGTCTAACCCCCCCTGCAATGAGCAGGGACATCTTCAACTAGATCAGGTTGCTCAGAGCCCCATCCAACCTGACCTTGAGTGTTTCCAGGGTTGGGACATCTACCACCTCTGTGGGCATTTCTACCGCCTCTCTGCACCTCTCTGACTATAGTCAAAGATGCAGATACTATGGAAATAGTAGAAAAATGGGCCAAGCATACAGGGATCCTTCTTTAAGTGTGTCCTTCCAGCTTCTGGCAATGTGCAGTTCAGGGAATTTCTCAGCCAGAATTCATATCCACATGTTCCTGGTGATGGATTTTTTCCTTCCATTAATTTGGCTCCTTGCTTTCCTGAACACATCAACGCCCTGGTCCCCTGCAGTAATGAATTCCGTGGGCTAATTATAGATTGGGTACAATGATCAGGGCATGAAAGTTTCTGGAATTTAAGGCCATGGCTACAGTGGAGGTAAAGAAAGATGTATTTTTTGCTTGACAGTGTGTCACATTATGTATTCATGTAGTTGAGTACATTTTATTCACACAGGCCTTTATAGCCTAATATGAAAGATAATAATACTGTTATAAAGACAATACAAATTGTAAATGTCTCAAAAAGACTTGTGCTTTCTCATTCTATTTAGCAAAGTTGCATAAAGCTTATTTTCTTTCACCCAAAAAATGCAATTTCATTTGAAGCATGAAAGTTTGGGAGGTCTTGATACTGAATAGTCAGCTTCTGTTTATGTTGAACTTTCTGCAAGACAAGGAAATACAAATTGGTTTTGCAATTGTTCATCAATTAGATTTTGATTTTGTAAAATCCAAACTGGCTATTTCAAATTCTACCTTTATATTTCCTGCACAGAGTGCTTTTGTCTTTGACCTATTTAAAATTAAAATTTCCCATATAAGCTTTCAAACATAAAAGCTGCCATTGACTGCCTCCAAACTTCACACAAAATCTAGCCACACTGTATTAAAGACTCACTGCTAAGATGTTTAGGCATCATAAAGTGATTATAATAAAAGCTGTTGAGGTTTGGGGTCAAGGTTCCCCAATGTTCTTGTTTTGACAAATGATCTTTGCAGCACTTACATATCATAAACTATGTTTAAAATTAAATGCTCCAATTAAACCAACAACTTGAATTTGCCCTCTGGGGTCATAAACAACCAAAAAGAGATGTGTTTTTTTCTCTGTCCACAGCAAGAGGGTTAGAAAGAGAGAGGGAGCAACAATAAAGACTGTTGAAAGGCCTTTCCGATAAAAGCCCTAGTTTCAGTTTTATACTGAGTTTTATTCTGATGTGCAGTTTTGTGGTCTTTCTTACCAATTATTGGAAGCACTGCCAACAAAACAGAGGTTGCACAAGAACTTTTCCCACACTCATTTCTATCATCCTGGTTTAGAGAACCTCATTCTTAATTTCCTAGCTCAGTTGTGTCATGGAGCCGTGTTTTTACCACCCTCAAGGCAATTTCAAGATTTTCCCAGAGATTAAAGCACTTAGAAGCTTATTGTTTATTGGAGACCTACACTACAGAGTGCAGCAGAAAGGAGGATAACCCTGGCAGAAGGAATATATTCTGCTCCCAGAACAGCCTGACTGGTCCACCTACTGCCCTCACTGATTATTATAGTGCAAAGATACTTTTATTAAACATAATGATATTAAACGGACCTGATGAGATTTAACACATTTATGAGAGTCTTTCATGTCTCGCTGTAGGAGGTTGATATTTAAACCCTAGTCCTCACTGAACCTGAAAGCATTAATAATCCCCTTCTCTTTGGCCCATATACAGGCTCATTACAGTTCTCTTTATAGTTATCTATTTTCTCTTAGGCCCTTATGCAGAAAAGAATCCCTATAGAGGAAAAAGCTTAAGCACTTGATTAACTTTAAATACATTGAAGTCAGTGCTCAAAGTTAAGCAGGTGCTTAATGTTTTCCTGAATCAGGGCCTCACAGCCTAGGGTTTCTCTCTCTGTACTGGTTCAAAAAATAGTGATCTAGGACTTGATTCTGCTCTCAGCTTCCTTGATACAAATCAGAAGGACTCCTTTTAGATTAAAGAAAGAGCTTTGTTCATCTTTGCCTCATATCTTATATAGCCATCTAGAAAAATGGGTGTCAGACATTACCAGTGGAGAATAGCAGAGTTTAAATAAACTTTGCATTCACTTTTGTCACAGTCATAGAAGACACATGGTGCAAGGAAACTGCAACTCTGAGCTGGTGGTGGAGCACCAGCATAAAATTAGAGAGCAGGATCAGGCTGAAGTGACTCTTCTTGGCCTGACTGCACAAATTGCCTCCAGCTCATTGTAATGAGGTGGGCAGAAGAGGGCTGAGCAGGGGCAGCAGGATGTGTAGGCAGTGATGAGTGCCATGAGCAGGACGTGGATGTAATGTGTCCTCCATGGATATCTCGATAGTCAGACCTCACTGCTGGCCAGTATGCATATGAAAGGAGGCATGTGAAAACCACCTTCCCTACCCTCCTCCCCTCTGGTTACTGTGCTCCTCTCCCTCAGGAATGAGGATGGCCTTTATGCTTCAAGGGCACAATACCTAAAATCCTGCCTAGGTCCAGTTCCTTTCCCCAAGTATGGGATATATAAAACCCAAGCAGAACTCATTTCAACAGCTTCTTAAATCTGCTTTCATGAGGGACAAGAAATCTCCTTGTATNATGGATTTATGATGTCAGCCTGGTCTCCATGACACTCCAGGACACAAGGTCAGTTGGGAGTCATCTGTGTTTCCTCAGACACTAAACTTAATCTGCAATTCTAGTAACAGCCATTCTATCAATGATCTACAGCCATTGATAAACTGCAGAATCCTCCGGTGCTGTAGATCAAGCCTACATCCATGAAATGGTATCCGACCTTGCTGGGCAAGACCTGAAGTCCTAGACCATAATCATGTACCTGTTGACAGTGATGTTTGCTTGGTCCATGATTTTGGATATATACTCCAGAGTTTCAGGTGCCCTTCTACCTTCATTCTTCATAGTTGATTTTTAGTGTATGATGTGAAAAGGATTTCAGGCACATTTCATGCATTTAAAGGGTAGCTGCATAGTAGCAAGGGCAAATTCACAGTCTCAGCTGTTAATATTCAGGAATGTCTCTGGGTTTTGATTTGGGACAAACCAGCTGAATATTCACCAAGTGCACATTAACCTGCAGTATGGATGGACTGAGCTCATGGGCCCAGCTTCTTAACCACCATCAAACGACACTATTTCACAGATTCAGCCAAGGGCCCCAATTAGAAGCTAGCGTCACCTATCACTGATAAAACAGGATTTACGAGCATCAACTTGTAGGCTAAATAAAAGGGCAATGAGAGCAGACTGGAGTGAGGTTTGGGGGATTACCCTAAGACTCAAATTATTCCCAGGACCAGCCAGGTACAGCATAGGTACTGCCTATAGAGTCACAGGTTCAATATAGAAGTAGTGGCTGGGAGTAGAGGATATGGTATACAAAATGCAGAGCTACTGTTATCACTGCCTATGCACAGCACATGCATCTCTAACAGCTAGAAATAGTTAACAGACATAGAATGAGCACATGCAGAGCTGGTAGATATGCCCAACTGAATGAATCAGTTTATATATTTTAATCCTTCTTAAACAGGTTTATCCTCCAAAGAGTTTCTCATTTCTTCTTCTTTCCCATGGTTTAGCAGCCAGGAATCTTACAGCCCTACTGTGCTTAGAAGGGGGCTCCAATTTTTTATTTCTAACAAGGTTTCCAGCAGATTTTGAATGTCATACAAGTATTCTATTTGCACATTAACTTCTTTCAGACTGAACACATCCAGAGCTGAATTATTATTCTTGAGAGCCATAAAGGCAAAAAAGCCATCACTCCCTGTTCTTTGGAAGGCACCATCATTCCTGGAAAGATTTAACAGACACTTTTTTTCTGAACACCTACATTTGAGAAACTTTAAAATATTTAGTTCTCTTATTCCCTGCCAAGGAGACTTCCAGACATTTGCCATTGGGTGGGAGACTTACAGCCACACGTACAGGAATAATCCAAAACTTTAAGTGTGCATGGTTTAAACAGCTAAACTGAAAGCAGCTGAGCTTGGACTCTCAGGTCTATAGATTTGGCTACTTTGAAAACCTAAAAACAAAGCTGATCTGAGAACGGCTCTGAAATTCAAACAATCTGCCAGGTAACACGATTTGCGGTTGAGCATTTTGAGACAAAGAACTGAAGAGGAACAGTATCGCAGCTGTCAGAAACATCAGGACTAGATTCATTAATAATTCTCAATAACTCATGGAAGACACAGGACTGCCGCAATTCTGAGAAATAAATGGAATACTTATCCTTGCACCATGCTTCATATGAAACCACTTTTAATGTGAAATTCTGTATCTGGTAACATTTTATATGCAAGCTGATTCAGTTTTCTGCATAGACATAGAGCATGCTACTGAAGAAGCAGCAAATGCCAACAAAGATTATTTCAATCTGCAACTGGAAGCAAGGGTATAGTCTGTCCCACTGCATGATGAGCTCATCATACTGAGGGAAATGAACACCATACAACACTGCCTTGTAAAAGCTTTTGATGCCACTTTCATCCAAGAACAATAAACAAAAATTTGGCGTGATTTCTGTTGTACATAACTTCATCATCAGTCATTTAGTTCAAACATCAAGATATCCATTAGATAACTGCATATCCAATGACATACATACATGGAAAGATACAGGCCATATGGTGATTGGAAATTATTATGTAGTAAAATCTGATACTTATTTATACTGACCTTTGCCATTTTCTTGCAAAAACAGCAATTATCCTTCCAACACAGAGATATGTCTGGTGTGATATTTGTCCATGAGAATTCAGTACATTTCATGAAATAATCTTCTAATAATATTAAACAAGTTTGATGTACTTGGCAATATGTGTGCTGATATAAATTAACTGAGACAATCATCAGCAGAAGTTTTGAGACACCACAGGGATCATCCTGATACCAAAATATTACAACTGACATCCTCAGCCATCTGATGAGAAACACCAAATCCTATAATACAAATGACCCCACAGTGATACTTATTGCAAACATCCAACAAAGACTTTTTGGGGAAAAAAACCCAAAACCAAAATAAAAGCACTCAACTTTGAGAACTTAGCAAAAAAAAGAAAAAAACAGAAGAAAGAGTAAGAATTGCAAAGCTATCTAAGTACTATAACAAAAACTTGAAAATCACTATAGTCACACTGATGGTAAAATAATCTCAGCTGGAAAAAAGTAATTCTGAGAGGATGAAAAGAAGTTAGGGAATAAGAATACTTTCAGCTCCCTTGAACCAAAATTATGCTGAGATCTGGGTTTGTTAACAGTAGCTGCAATAGCCAATCCTGTGGTGCACAGGTGATGTCATGCACAAGACATCTGATGAACCAAAAAGCAAGTATGAAACAGCTGTGCTGCAAGACACGGACATGTAATTCCTGAGCTTCTCATCTTCATCGTCATGTCCATACCTACAGTTCTTCACTGAGTCAGTTTGGATTTGGTCTCTTGAGTGCCAGTGGTCTGCAGAGAAGAGAAGTGCTTATAAAACACTTACAGGACTTACAGATCCACAACTCTTGGGTGGAGTTTTCCAGTTTACTTATTCAGATCTCTAACTTAATGAAATTTAGGTATATGATGAGTCATTCTGCATAGTTTAATTAGTTGCACTCCCCGTAGAGGTGTCAGGAAGATAAATTTCTCTGAGGACACGCAGGTGAAGACCCTGTTAGACTAGGTTAGGCACTTCCTTCTTTCCATTGACTGTATGAGAATCAAGGAGCCTCCAGACATTGATCCAGTTGTGTTAATTTAGAATTTTACTTCATATAGGAAATACAAAAGATTTAATACCTCTGTCTGCTCCATTCACACCTAATGAAACAGTTTCAGTAGACTTCTTCATTAGGCCTGAAAAGGAAAAAAACTCTACTTCATTAGGGTCTGCCTTTCACTTGCTAATTGGTTAGAGCACTTACACAACAAGTGTCAGCTAAACTGCTTTCAGCCTCACTGAGTCCACATTTCTTTGTCCCAAAAGATTTCTCTAGTTGCCAGGCCACGGGAATATGGATGCTCCATAACGCCTCCTAAAGCAGAGCCACGGGCAGACAGGATTGCAATAGTGGCAGACGCTACCATGTACCCTGACTGATGCTGCTGAGACTTCAGCACAGGGAAGAAGTTAATCCTTTTCATGGAACAGCTTTTATTTTTGTAACCAAAGACTACTACAAAATATAGAATAGAAATGCTCTATATGGAGTATCTCTATATATGCTATATATATATAATAATTCTCCCTTTTCAGACTACAGCAGAAATAAATCCGAATTCGGTGAATTCCCTGTTCTTTCCTGGAAAGTCCAAGAATGCATCTTTGAAATTATCCCAGCATGATCACTTTGACCTTTACGTGGTGGATGGTGTCACCCTTCTCATCAAAACACAAGAAAATCTCAAACAAGGGATAGTGAAGCTTTAAGGATGAGACAGCTACTTCGTATCAAGATTCAGGGGTGTTGCAAATGGGAAATTGAAGTCAATGACATTCTTTTGTTTTGATGAAAAATGAAAACTTCACAGAGAAAGAGGACACTTTTTAGTTTAAATTTTTTTTTCCAAAGGAAAAAAACACTTTGACAAAAATAATTTGCCCCTCCTATATCAGGTATTTCACTTTATATTCTGTATCTCATATCCAACCAACAGAAAAGAGGGAAATCACTTAGTTTTCACCTATTCCAGGGAAATCTGAACAATTTAATGAGAACTGTTGTCTATTATCAAATGTTTACTATCAAGGGTACAGAAGGAACTTATCAAAACTTTTGAATGGTCAAAACTTTGGCATCCAGTATTTCAGGTTCTTCCAGAATTAACTCTGAAAGTTGCATCACATACTAAAAATATAAATTACCCATTTCCTGCCCACTCTTGCTGTGAAAAAACAGCAGTTACATCTATAACATTTCTAGGTATTGAAAAGGTGATTCTTTCACCTTTTTTGCTTTCAATAGCCATGTTTTTGGGGGACAGTGGAATTGTATATTTGGCAATGGTCAGGAATGCAACAGGGTATTTTTTAATTAGGGCTCAAGCTGCCTTAGTGTTAGAAATTTTGGAATACATCCTTGCAACTTGGATATTGTATTCAGATAAGCTTCTGATTTTACTCTTCTTTTGTTTCTATCTTTGTAGAGGTGAAGTAGTCCAAAAAGGTCATGAGAACACACTTGAAAAGTCACCAATTAATATTACTATTTGACATTTGTCTAAAAAAGTGACTCAGTAACAGCAGTTTTGGAAGTGTGTTAGCATGATGCTGGTTTCCACCCCAACTGAAAGTTTTGTGTCTGAGATCAGGCAAGGTCACAGAGGTTAGAGGAAGCATTGGCTGCAATGGCCACAAAGCAGTCAGCTACTAAGGATGAAGAGCAGCTCCCTGTCCAGATTTATAACCTCCCCTGCTGTTTCAACAGCTCAACACTGGCATATGCTCCAAAGGGAAATGGTCTCCCACATCTCTGGCTGAAGGGGAAAAAAGTGATGTAATGGAAAAAAAGCAGCAAGAAAGAGGCTGACACTGAGTGCAAGAAAATGTTTTCATAAAGTGAACTGTTTGAACACAAAGGTTAGCTATACATGTTGATACAGCATAGTCACAGTTGGGTGAATTAACAAGATGTCGACAGTGGTTTAGCTCTGTAGAAAAGGGGAAATTCTAGTGGAAGCAGCATGCTCCATGTCCATCATTTGAAGCCTTGGTTAGAAAGTTTCCTTAAGAGGCACTGATATTTTTGTAACATTGATAACATCTGGCATTCTATATGGCTACTGATATAGCTTTTATTCTTTTTTTTTTCTTTTTTTTTTTTTTCCCCTCTGTGACGTAGTAAACTCACTATAGCAGCTGGCAAGCAAAACAAATACACAGGCCTGAATTACAGTCACTGGGTGGACAAAACTCCAGGAAAATTGGATTCTGGTTCTCCCTAAAACATTGGTGAGCATGGGACATCCTCTTCTCCAATGTCTGACTGCAATTTTTGGCATACTCTCAGTTTCAAAAGAAGAGATAACAGCTTCAGTTCCCTTTGCTTTTACTGAGGATCCAGCTGGAGTCATCCATCACTCAAGAAGGCCAACAGCACCAGACTACTAGGAGCTCTGTGCTACAGGAGTGAAGAAATAGTTCTGGCACGGTCATCATTTTCTTTCCTAGCAGCTGATGTATCATGGAAATTCTCAAATTGTGCAAATTCTGCCCCAGAAGGCAAAAGCCATTGGCACACATAAGAATTAAGTTGTGAAATGTACAGTTTTCAGTCCTACTTCATGAGAGCTGGAGAAATAACTTGTGTTCCCCTGTATTTCCTTTCTTTCCTCTGTAGTACTCAAGTACTTTATAAGCAGAGGAATCATTTATATGTAGCACAGGATCTGTTCTAATCCCCATGTATTAGTAAAGTTAACACAGCTCACTCCATACTGCTGTTTGCACAGCTGGAGGTGTCAGATAGAATAAGTTCATCCTTTCTAAGATGAGCTTAAATCCACAGCCTACTAGTGTCTTTCTTATTTACACAAACCACTGTTTCACATTGTTCCCATAAGGAAGGTTAGTTTTAGTGAAGTCATGTTCTTGGTGCAACCCTACGGGTACATAAATGTTGATAAATGGCCTCAGCACACTATCAGATCTGAGTGTTATCTTCAAGCCACAGAATGTGTCTAATTACAAGTCAAAAGTCATTGAAATTTGTACTATGAGATCTACAGTTAATAATCCAATGATGGTACCTTACACTCCTCTGGTCAAAATGAGTGCCACTTTCTGTGACAAAAGAAATCAGTTTACAGGAGTAATCATAGATGTGTGGAATTAGCAACATGGTCTTTGCTTGCACGAAAGAGACAAAGTTACCTCCAGAGAGTTCCCAAAGGTTTGTTCTTTGCAACAAGAATAAAAATCAGGGAAAGACATGTTCACTGTCATGGGGCTGCCCACCCAATCATTCTCCCTATCCCAGGATGAGATGGGATGGATGCTGAAGGAGACAATGCTGCTATGCTTTACAGAGCACCATGCAGATACCAAGGGTGGGACTTAGGTCACAGCTTAAGACAAAAAAAAAAGCAGATATTGCAGGTAGCTGTCTACGTGTCAGCTAGAGTTCAAGCCCTCACTGTGCTCAGTGGAGATTTGGTCAGGACAGTCAACAGCATCTCAAGAGCGGCTCAGCTGATGAGCCACTGCAGCAGGAATCTGTACAAAAGCATAGGTACATGGTACCAGCTGGGATGCCTGGGGTTCTCCAGGACACCTGCGTTGGGGTAGCAGACATTACACACCACATCATGCTGCTGCATCAGAGGCTGAGGCCCAGCTATCTTTATTTTGGGACACCTTTTTCGACACTAATCACCTCTGTCTAAGTAAGTGAATTCTTCATACTTTAGGTGCTGTCTGTTTTAGAATGAACTGAATCATTCTTTAGGCTGCACTGACTGTCTTGACTTGATCTCCATCAGCTCTCAGGATAGTTTAGATACACAGTGCACATATCGAATTCCATCTACAGACATTAAAAGTTGATGTCATAGTTAGCAAGCTGAATCCTGTCCTAAGGCACTGTATGCTGCAGGCATGCCATAACTGTGTATTTTTAACTTTTCATTATTCCTGGGCAGATTGTCTGGTTTGTGAATAAGTTGCTTTACAGGTGAAGACATAGCCAAGCAGCCTCCTTTTGGAGAAAGCTGTGGTCCATCAGAGTGTATTACTTTGATTTCAACCCCCTAGGAGGTGGGACTGTACTGCTCTAGGACCTGATCTGCATGTTTGTTCATTGCTGTACCCAAGGAGATAAAGCCCCTACAGAACCAAAGAAGATGGGGAACTTGGTTCAGAGACAGCAAAGGTGGGTCTCATCTCACTTAAGCTAGTTATTGGAAAGAAACAGGATCCTACATGTATCACTATGGTCAGCTATTAGCTGCACTGAGTCAGCTCTCCGTCATCATTTAGTCATTATGCAATGATGCACCATTTAGTCATTATGCAAGTCATTATGCCCTAAGAAGTTCCTTCAAAATCGGAATTCTCTTCCCAGCTCAGCCAAAAAGCCCGTTTTCTCTGTTTTCTTCCCCTGGCTTGACCCTCTAACTCCACAGCTTCCTCTACTTTCTTCTGTAGTCTTCACATTAGTCCTCTCAACCCTTCTACTACTTATATGCATCTCTTCCTTGTTTTGGTGACAATTTTAGTCTGGCCTTTTAGGTCTGAGGTTCCCAAAACGGCTACGCAAACTTCCAAAAGGACTCTGTTGACACTGTAGGACATTGTGCTGCATGGCATTGGGTAATTAATGTTGACTCCTAGCTCTACCTTGGTAGAATTTTTTCAGTTAATCTGGTTTGAAATAGATTTTTACCTCAGTGATTGTCCACAAGTATTTCAAAATGAGTTCCATGCAGGGAATGTTTTTTAATTAGCTAAATCTTTCAATTTAAAAATAAATCTTAAAAAACTGAGCTTGGATAAAAAAGTTCCTTAGGACAAAGGAAAAATAAGAGTTTGGTGGCAGTCTCTGTATCCCAGAGCTGTGTAAGATTTTTCATAGTTAATTTAGAAACAGGCATTCTTTTAACTTCAGTCTACAGTATTTGCATAGCCAGGATGAGCACAGTAGATAAACGGATAAGTAGATTTTTTTAGAGCGGGAGAAAAAAAATCTCTTGGAGTGACCTTTTGAAGTATTTCATGTTCAGATTTGATTCATAATCAGGGATAAACATGAACTACTCTCATACTCTTTATCACATCATTTAAGGGGAAACATATCAAATGTGAAGTAATTGCATCTGTGCCAAAAGGTAATTTTACATTCCTTGTTGAGTGAGACAGAATAATAATTTCTCTGTTCTCTCCAAAGGAAATTTGATGACAGAGCAAGAATCAATGAACAAATCGATATACGACCATCTTCACTAACAGTTTAAGAGGAACTTCTGGCAGTCCTCACACAAACAACAGTACACTCTACCCAGCAAAAAGTTAAAAAGCAAACTTACTTTACTTGTGAATCATTGATTTGAAAAAGTCCCTGGGTGTCTCAAAGGAAACTTGAGGAAGTCCAATAGTGTGTGATCAGCAGAGATGGGTAACTGAGAGGGGAGAGAAAATGGAGCTTCCAGCACAATGGAAATAAATTGTTAGCCACCTACTGTGGCCTGTGAAGCTGGCAGGAGCTAAGAGAGAAGATCAAAAACATGCGATGAAGTGAGACGCTTCTGTGCTTGCATATATAAAGTGATGCCCACTGCAATATGACTTTATGGCTTTAAGGAAAGAGAGAAAAGAATATAGGCAAAAAGTAGCAGAGATACCGAGTGTTTGACTGTGATGTATTGTATCTCGCAGCGCCTTACCTAAAACATGAAATCAAATTGGCCAGGGTAGGAGCATTGCTCAGTGCAGGTGAAGTGTCTGAATGCTGAATAACGATTTCTAGTGACATTACAGCTAGGTACTTGTTTGGGCGATGGCACAAGATGCGTCGTATCAATAAATTCAGAGTCAGCAATGAAGCAGGAGGATGAGGACATAAAAATAACACAGCTTCAGAGATTCAAATGTGGGCAGAAAATAATAAATTAATGCTCAACTGAAAACACTTCCAAAAGAATGTATGAGGACTCTGAAAGATCACCTTACCAGATAATCTCCCCAGTACAGAGACCTCATTTTCTTAGGTGTTTATATCAAGTGGAGAAAAATGTAGTCTTAATCTTGAACTGAAGTTAACTGCGGCAGTAAAAATACTATTAAGGAGAGCAACCTTGATTCAGGTGAAGAGATAAAGTTGAAGGATAATAAAAATGCCAGACTGGTCATGTCATGAGTAGCAAATCCATAAATGTGTGATCTGAATAGTGTTCATCTGAAGGAAGGAATTGGGGCAAACTTGAGAAAACATAATTAGAGGGTAATTAAACCCTGCCTATAAGATAGATAGATAAAAACATTGTAATAAAAAAACCTCACTGCTTTACATTTCCTCTCTCAGAAGAAATATGTCAATCTATTACATCAATTTTAATGCTTTTACTTCACCGGTGGTTAAAAGATGCTCAGGCAGCCAGGCAAAAATTACCACCAGGTGAAAGACTGGGGAGCTAGCAGAGAGCTCCCCACGTCCCGGGGCGCATTGCCGGGGGAGGCAGGAGGGAGACAGTGCGGAGGAGAGGTATCACCAGCGTCTTCTTTCTTGTGAGCCATTCAGGAGGGTGCAGGTCAGAGCAAGCCTTGCTTTCTGCCTTGCATACCTCATGTCCTGCACTCTGGGAATCTCAGTCAGGCAACAGAGTGTAAGTTGGGGGCCAAGTGCCAGTGCAGGCTGTTCATGATAGATCCATCTAGTTTATGATTTTGGCATTATTTTAAACACAGCTGGCAAGGGAATGCTGCAGAACCCTCGTTGTGCTAATTGGCTTTTTCTACCAGGGCGATCCCCATTTATAAAATGTGGTTTCCATAATAACCCAGTGAATAATCTCTGGGAAAAAAATCACATCCCTCTCATGCATGAGAATCACCCATCAAAGCAGAAGGTGAAGTTTGATGAAGTCAACCTGCAAAGCGTAATGAGTATAACACTGCATCAGCAAGGTTTCCTCGAGGAGATAACTACGGTCAGAAAATCATTATACCAGTCCCTGTTAATAAGAGGGAGGAAGAATGATTCACAAACAAGTCGTGTAACTTGCCTACAAGAGCACCGCGGGGAGGAGTCCTGTTACTCATTACGCTGCATGTCAGCTCCAACGAGGCCAGAAGTGCAGCAGAACAATGCCTGTGACATCTTGGGTGGCCAAAGGTTTCTTACATTGTTTTCACACTCATTGTGCACTTGAAATTTTCTCAGAAAAGAAAGGAAGTCTTTGGACCTGCTTGTAAGAGGCTTATTCCCCATATAAATTATATGACACACATTTAATTTACACATAAATGTATATATACACCTTCACCACCCCACAGAAGATGGGAGAAAGCAACTGTTTTCAGCACTCTTCCAGCTTGTCGTTCAGAAGAGGGGTGGGAAGAATACTTAGGCTTATAGCATGGTTGTCCGCTATTCCTTTTATATGTATTTAATTTTTCAGGGACAAGGTTCATTTTGTGCGCAGTCCCAAAAAGGAAAATTCTTTTATTCTGCAGTTTATTATTATAAATGCATGTGGAGTATGTCGTATGGTTTTTCAGGCTGCATGGAATGAAGTGAAAAGGAGTTTTCAATCTTTTAATGCTCCATGCTTGTGGAAGAGGCATAAGAAAATGGTCCATGGGGATCCTATATTATTATTTGAGGGATTTTTATTTTTCAGGCCTGGTCAGGTTTTATGACTGGCACGTTTCCGAGAATGCACCTCTCAAGCACTGAGGTTTATAATGACTTCTCCTTACGCTATTTATCTCACTTTTCCAGTTGCAGTGCATTTATCCTCATGCAGACAGAAGCATGACAGGAGAGGAGAGGAGACGTCAAAGAGATTCTGCCAAACAGAGGAATATGGATTTCCCGCTCCCCTCCCTGAAGGATATTTTCAAGAAGATGCAAGGTTTTGCAATGCACAAATAAATTAGCAGCACAAAGCAAACAGGAAAGGCTGTGACATTTGCTGAAGTTCTACTAAACTAGCTCGGGTTGTGAATAGAGGGGGAGAAGGATTTGGGGCCTGGCAGTTTGCCCTAAAACACATGCATTTTACAGGCTGTCCTCTGTGCTTCCCCAGTAACTTCTCTTCCATCTGCTGTAACCCAGAAAATAATTTGCTCTCAATCAAAAAGTGAAAATACAAAACAGTTGATGCTCATCTGATTTTTGCAAAATCTGGACTTGCCGGATTATTTGCTCCCTCCATTTTTCTTTAGCTACATAGCACAACAGTTATTTTTAGAATCTCTCTGCTGGAACACTGGCTGGGTAAATAATAGAAATATTTATCAGCAATTCCAACTCCTTTCTTTAAATACTTACACAACAGATTTTTGAACGCAACATTTGGGGAGGTGGCACTGTTGCTTATGCAAGAACATATTCACTCTAAAACAGGATATGGGTCTTAAGAAAAGTTATTACACAATGTGATGGCAGTGAAAGGCAGTTGAACACTGTCTACTAAATAGTCAAATGTTGGGTCTTACATGCTTTTTTCCAAGACAGAAGAAAACACGAATATTTTTAAACTTTAGCTCTACCTTTATGAACTGGTATAATCCTAGATGGGGAATAGAGAAGACAGTATTTTCTACAAAAAAGGATGAGAAAATATTTTCAAATGGATTTTCAAAGGTACTAAAGGAGTTAGGTGCTCAAATCTTACGGGTTGGCATAAGTAGATTCTGTAAGCCTCTTTGCAAATCATAGCTGTAATGTCCATAAAAGAAGGACTATTTTGCAGCCAAGGCACTTAACTGGGACTCGGTAGATCTGAGATTCATGCCTGGCTCTGTCTGACTTTGCAAGCCACTTGCCTTCTCTATGCCTCAGTTTCTCTTTCTGTGAAGAGTACTGAGGATTTCTTCAGCTGCACAGAGGAGTGCTAAGGATGCAGTCCTTGTAATGTTGGAGGGACACACACTTATTTAATTTGGAGTAATTTTCCACAACTAGAAGTAATAAGTGGGATTGGACATAAGACTTACTATATATGCGTAGATGAAAATTCATAATGTTAATTACTCAGAAGAAAAAGAAATCAAGCAGGACTTACTGCTTCCCTGGTAAAAATATGACATAGAAGAGATTTCCTCAGAACTTTAAATAAGGTAAACATTTCCTCCTAAACAGGAAAAACTTAGTAATTATTATGTTGAAATAGCTTCACTCTATGAAGTAACATCTAACCTCATGAAAAAGAGGCAGGAACACAGACAAAATGGGAACATGCATGATGTCAAACAATATTACCACAGTGTGAGACTGGTCACAGAAGCAACACCTGGCTGTGCGGTATCACCGTCAGCAGGGCTGAGCAAGCTCATCACGCCACTAAAGTAACTGAAATTGGAGACTTACCTGTAGGCTAAGCTAAACATGAACTGGGACTTCAGGTCTCTTAATTTTGCTGTGATGCAAAGCTTTTGGCTTCAAAAACCTAAAAGGTGCAGATCTGCCTGATAGTGGGTGTTTCAGGTGGAAGGGGGTATGACTCAGCCCAACTGCCTCCTGGGTCTCCCAGCAAGCAGATGCTGAGGAGCCAGGTTTTGGGCCCTCTACACAAGATTGCACCATCACTCACCCTCCAACTGGCTAACCCAACTAATCTACTCATCGAGAGAGGGTCTTGACTGTCCCTCTCCCTCCAGGAAGGCTAGCCCTGGTGCTGACATGCAGTGAGGGATACTTTCTAAACCTACGCGCTATTTATGAAGGAAAGCAAAGAGGCTTCCTTTTACCCTCGTTAGTCCCGGCTGATTATACAGTTTGGTGCTCTGGTTTTCTTCAGGCGGACCCTGGGCTCTGCTTCCAGGGCTGCTTGGTAGCAGCACTGACGACAAGGCAGTGAAGCAGTGCATCTGCTTTCCCTACTAGTGACACAATGGTCATCACTTGCCACAATGCCACTGAGGCTGCAGCTCTCCTGGTACCTTCAGTAGGTCTTTCCCTGGATTCTTCAGAGGAAAATATGTAGAAATCAATTCAACAGAAATGTTGCAGAAAAGTACCCCACAGGAGCAATCCCCTGGGAAAGCCAATGCAAAACCAGTGCAGAAAGATTTTGCAACCATTCAAGGTTTCCTAGTGCTTCTGCTCCGTTAGGCTCCTTTACTTGGGTCGGTTACATCCCAACACAATGGAAAGTTCTCCTAAAATTTCTCTTGACATACTCATCACACAGCTCATATACTCTTCCATTTTTTCAGTCTTCTGGACTACATTGAAATAACAGCTCCGCTGGGGACATATCTGATTACTCACTTTTAGTGTAGTTCCTACTTTGTCTTCAGAGAGGAAAGGGATTCAAACTCAAAATCTGAATCTACAGGGAGTATTCAGAGCTGGGACTTGAATTGTCTTCTTAAGTAAGTGATCCTGTAACTCCAGCCCTTTCTCCAGAGGAGACACGGGCTCGCCATGGTTGTGGCTTACTGTCAGCTACCTGCCCTGGTGTCCCGCTCTGCCTCAACACCAGGGACCCGAAATTACAGCTGAGCCAAAACACAAGCAAAAGGCAAATCATGCCACTTTGCACTGTCTCCATATTAACCTTGATTTTAAACATCTTTGTTCCTGCAAGAGATATAAGTCATTCTTCCAGATCCCTCTCTAAGCACAGTGCGTTATATTTCAAAGGCACATTAGGCTTTCTTCCTGTCTCTGGTGCCCAAACAGGATGAATCTGCATAAAAGGATGCCCACAAATGAGAAAATAGGACGGGGTCCACTGATACCTTTAGCTTGTGCACAAGGGAGCTGAGGGGGCAGTTCACCTGCAGTTTCCTTGTATTTGGGCCAGCTCTAACTGTTGGCTCTAGTCCCAGCATAGGTGAAAACAGTTTGGGTATTAGAAAGGTATAGCTGGAGCTGAAAGCACAAGAACTGCAAGAGACACCCTATATTCCTGGGATGTTTTTCCACCTCAGCCAGAGAAATCAGATCCAAGTCTCACCCCTTTACTCCACTGAAGTGGTTCAAAATGGAACATAGCAGGCAAAAAAAGCAAAGCAAAACAAAAAAATCCTACAAAACTACAGCCTGTAAAGATAAACAGTTATCAGGATTACCAAAAGAAAGCTCTGAAAGGTAGTGGGTGACTTTGGATCAGATCAATTCACTGCAAGCTCTGAATGTTTCTTAGGACATGCTCAGAAATGCTCACCCAGTGGCACTGAGTCTCCTGACAAACCAGTGTAACCATTACAGACTCCAGTGACTGGGCTGTGGTTCCTTCACCTCCGCTGCCATGATGGAGCTGTTCATTCATCCAGCCACGTGAGCGCTTTCAGACCATAACTAGCAGAAGACACCTAGCTGGAGCTGCTGTGAGGGTTCAGTTGCACACCCACTTCATTCCTGCGTGCAGTTCTGACACGTGTGTGCACCTACGCATTATTCAGAGTATTAACCGGGGGAATGCCCGGCTGGTCATCCAAACCTACACACACCTCACACGTGTACATGGTGATAGGACTTTATGTGACATATAGGATCATAACTCTCCCCCTTTGATACTCAGGCCTCCCTTTTGAAATATTGTTCCCAAATAATTCATAAATGCCTGGCAGAAATAGATGGATATAAAACATGAGGGTAAAATAAATGATGTCAAGTTAAGCAAAACGCAGAAGTACCCATGCTGTCCTTCAGGCCTGGTAGAAGAGTGATCAAACAGTTGAGGAGGGTTGCTTTGTGCGTACGTTTGGAGGTCTCACGCACCTCAGGGTGTGCTGGCAGACTCCAGTGAGGCACTCCTGCAGTGCAAATACCTTTTTACCTCTCCTGCCCCCGTTATAAAAAGACACATTGATCTCCTCCTTGTATTTACAGCAGCCTTTACTAGCTGCATTGAAACAGATCACCTTGAGATTTGGTTCAAACACAGCAAGTCCCTTGAGTTTTTTCCCCAGCTGTTAGGGAAGAAAAAAAAATTGTTTAAACACTTCAGGGAAGCTGCAGACAAAGGCATTACCTCTTCCCAGATGTGGATTCTGCCTGACTTTGAAGTGAATCTATTGAGCCATCCTTGAGACGGTTCTGCATGTTCTGTCATTATGTTAAACCGTTAATTGTCCTAGTTTCCAACATAATGGGCATTACAGTCATTAAGATCCACTGCCGTGGCAGGTTTTTCTCTCTAGTTATTCAGTCTGCTTTAAAAAGAAATGTATTATTTGAGTCTCTGAGGTCTTGAGTATTTTCACCTGTCCCATGGAAATTTGCCATTTAGTCTAATACAAGCAGGAATCCGACTTAAGAGATTCCCTGGCATGAAGAAAGATTCACAGGTGAAAAGCCTAAAATGGTAAAGTACACATAAATATTCTAATCTCTTAGATTTAAGGGAACATGCTTGCTTTTCTGGGAAATTGCAGTTTAAGTTTACTGTCTGCACTTTAAAATGTTAGAGTGTGCTTTAGGTGCCCAACTCCATACTGACAGGCTGATTAATGTCTGCGATAAACAGGAGCGTTCCTTCAGTGGTTGAAAGCTGTAACCATTGGGGTTACTTTGTTTTCTCCACAGCAGTAGCCCTTTTCCAAAACACTCTCCTTCAGTCTTGTTCAAACCCTCCCAGTTTTAATAAAGCACAGGCCACTAATAGGGTTACTGAATACCACTAATAGGGATTTCAGGGATACTGAAATAAATCTCTAGCATCTTCCTCAACTGAGATTAGAATTTACCCCTAAATTTACAGGTCAATATCAGCTCAATATTCCAGTTTTGTTTTCTTTTTTTAACCAGAAGGTCTGTTATGTCCCCGCAATTCTCCTGGATGGTTCACAACTGGAGAAATACGCAAGAGGTCAGAAAATTTATTTCACTGCTTCAACAAGAAATTAATACAATTGATTAGCCACAGTATCTCAAGGCTTAGAATCATGCTTTGCAGAAGAAATTCATAATATCCTGAAAGCTGAAATCCTGAAATATCATTTCACTGCTATGAATAAGACCAAATCAGCTATTCGTTGCACTCAGTAAAGATACAGTATAGTGAACAGAATGATAAGCCTAGCTCGCTGTTAGCACTGTAACGAAAGCAGCAAACCATGACAAGGTTAATCCCTGCCATTAAGAGTGACTATAACACACCTTGTTGATATTAATAAGGTCTTTGAGCTTTATTTTATAAAAGGCTTAATAAGTCATAGTGTGAAGTTGACCCAAATGCTGCTGATGCTTTTCTGTCATCGTATGATATGTCTACTTTGCGACTGGTAGAGTAGGATGCTCTGTAGACCCTCTTTCTTAATCAGAGATTAAAGCAGCTATCATGGTTGTAGATATGGGAAACTCTAAGAAATAGTGTGCCTCTTACAGAGTTTTAGAGTGTCGTTCAAGACCTATTCTGAGACCCACAGCAGAGTCTATGGGACTCACAACCATGATTCTAACCCCTGCACCCCGTCTTTCCTGCATTTCATTTCTCTGCTATAAAAACGAAAAATTGTCAGCATTACACTTTTACTTAATCCATCCCTTTATTGCTAATAAGCAGGCAAGATCTTTAATGGCTACTCCATTGAAATCTAGCAAGATTAAAACCCCTAAAAGAGCGAAATGTGTGCTTGAGCAGTCACCCAAGAAGTATGCACTATCAATCACAGCTCTTACCAAACTGCAGCTGTGGAATTCTTTTAAGTGCAAAATTTAAAGATAAAATGCAAACATTTCCTAGCAAATCGTGCATTCAGTACTCTTTGGGTTTGGGGGGTTTTTTGACTATTCCCTGAAGTCTTATTAGGTGTCTTCTCTGTCTGAAACTGTTCCACAAGCAATTAATGCAAGTAGTCAGATTGTTCACAAGCAATCTACTGGATGTGTCAACAAACTGGTAGCTGAGTTCTGTTGACTGCTTTTAATTGGATGCATGAGACACATTATATTCTACTGTTTCTTTCCTACGGTTAAATCACTGGTATAGATATTCACATCTGTCAGTTTTAAGGTACAGAGCAAAGTTATTCCTGATTTGCACAGCCAGGATGTCATTCTTAACCAAACTTCTCCAAAAAGTCATCACTTCCATACTGTAAGCAATGAAGTAAAACCTAGTTATGGGTAGGTACTGAGAAGAACAGCAGCAACAAAGTGGTCATATGCTAGCATAACTCCTTGCTGCGCTCTTATCCTGGCTCACTTGTATCTCATCAACTTATTTTTTCCTTATCTCTTAAACTACGAGATTTCTGGAGCTACATTGTGTTTGACATGCTACTTCATGCAATAGGGCTCAACTTGGGGCCATGCAAATGTTAAATTTACTGCCAGGTTAAATGCCCACCAACACTCATGAGTATTTGCTGTGAAGATGAACACAACAAGGAGGATGACTACAGCTGAGAAGTCCTGGGTTTTGTTTGTTTGTTTGTTTGTTTGTTTGTTTGTTTGTTTTTAGGCAAGCAACTTTCTTGGTAGGAGAAAGCAGAAAAGCTTAAACTTCTTGGTTGACAAATTAAAAGTAAAGCTAGCACACAAAGGTGACTAGATGACCTCAGGCAGGATAACATTTTCTGACCTACTGTTCTTGTACATTTGCATGCTCTTGCTCTTGGTGTACTGCTCTTGCTTTCTCCTCTCCCCAGCAGAAAGTGAAAAGCTCATTTCTGAAATTTTTTTGGCTGCTATCTCATCAATCCTGCTCTAAGGTAAGCAGGTCATAATTATGCTGTAGAATAGACAAGAGAAGTGGCTGTGAAGTGTATTTTTAAGTGGCTTCTGATGGCTACGTGGTACATCTTTGTCTCCAGGGGAGCCCACTTCAGCCCCACCTCACAGTGCCATAAACATACAAGCCAAAACAGCCCATTTCTTGGGATACACAGGGAATACAAAATCAAGGAATAAATATACCAGATGGGAAATGGCAGCTTTGCTGCCCTTTGCTTCACTGGTTTGTTGCTAGCAATCTTTGATTCTGCGTATGCAAAAAATTGAGTGCAAAATGCCATAAATTATTGCTGAAATATTTATGAACACAAAAATGTAATGATAAGGTTTCGGATGCTGTTATCATCATGAGTAACGCTATGTATGCGACCTTCTCAGCACAACTCACTAAGTGCCACTGGAATTTCTGTTCAAAAATTATTCATCCCAGCAGAAGGTCATGCCATCTCACTGGGTTAAGTCACAAATTTCCCAGAGAGTGTGTGAGCACGTGTTTGGATTTAAGGAAACAACCCCCTCCCAAAAGTTAATGGTGGAGGTTGTTACAAGGTCTAAGCAAAGCAATTATTTTAAACTACAAGCCAACAAAACATTCCCTTTGTTTGTTTTTCTCCAGGTTGTCCTTGACTTTCAGAGCTGGAAGACAGCTGCAGGCAGGAGGGCAGCCAAGCTAGCCGAGGAGGAGCTGCAATTAGTTTCAAAAACCCCTCTGAGCAGTACAGGGAAGCTCGTGAACAGCCCTCTCGAGGCTTCAGTGGGGAATAAGGCACCCGTATATATTTTTTAAACATGATCTGCCCCTAAGTTCACCTGCTAAATCAAAGGCAAGTCCTGGTGGAAAACAAGCAGGAAATGAGACAATGCCAAAGATAAGGTTATAAAGGAAACTTTGGAGGGAACAACATGAGCAGCCAATAACTGGGGACCACATCTGCCCGATGGGAATCCAGCAAGTAAGATTTACCTTTCCCAGGCAGAGCCCAAGAACAAAGGGAAAACTGAAATGCTTAGAGATATGCAGGAACTGGGAACATGGGTTTTCAGCATGTGCACTGAGGCACCCGGCAAAAAAGAGAAGGCTGCTTCCCATAACCAGAAGTGGGAGCAAGCAGGGGGAGAGAAACATGCTATTGTGTTAACTCTTTGCTGTGCATAGAAGTAATGCTTTGTTGGAAATAAACTTTTTTCAGAGATGCTTTACGCAGATGTCAAACACAGATGACAAAAAAGCAGAAATGACCCCCAAAATCCACCCTGAGAAGGTTCAACTAAGTAGAGTCACTCTGGGTGAAATGCAGACTGCTTCACCACCCTGAGAGATTCATCAGGTGAGCTCCTGATCTTGCTTCTGCTCCGGCTCCTGCTCCAGCCTTCACATTAGGTGAAATGTCCCTCTGTACAGCTTGAGATCTCTGTGTCCCCACCCGTGGGTTCTGGCTGTTTCTCAGAGGAATTGCTGGTTCAGCTCATGATATTATGGGTTTTGTTTATTTGCTCCTTCTGCCGCTCCTGGTACTGGATTTCCCACCGCTGCCAGCCCTGCTAGAGTGAGGAGGCTGGTGCACTGAGGCAGACCCCTTGGCTGCTGATGGCAGCACTTCTCCACAAATCCAATGTCAGGCTTGCAATGGTGAGACAGAAATAAGAAAAGTGAGGACAACTGGTGGAAAAGGAAATCCAGGAAGAAATAAACTAAGGAGTAGGAAAAAAAAGAGTAAAGGGGAGAGCAGGGAAAGCTGTGTGAAGGGGGACAAAGAAGAAAAAAGAGAGCATTCCACGTTACATTTTAGTCCTCTTCTTTATCTCCCATCTGTTTCTTTTTAAACATTTCACCGTTTCTGTGACACAGAATAGCCAATATAATACCCTTGTTCTTTACACCCTCAGACATAATGCCTGAGACCTGTATTTTTTTTGTCATCAAAGAACAACGAAAAATAAGAACAGTATCAGAAAAGAAGTAGGATAGGATCAGTATTTTGGTGCAATAGTCTTGGAAAATGCTTAAGGCTTCCAGACTGTCTTACGGAAACCTGGAGTGTCACATTTGGTCTTCAGTCATTTCGCACTAACTGAATGCAATATGGCCTTCTCCTGGCCAGAAAACCTTTTGTAATAACTCGTAACATTTTTTTTTTCCTTCTTCAAGGTTTCTGATATGCATAGAGAGAAAATGGTCTTGTACGGAAGAAATATATGTGTGCCTACATTGGGGACACCTAGGTACCATACAAGGTAGTACATACACATGCATGCAGAACGCAATGTTAATATTGGATCACTCCATCTGAATGTCACAGTCAAATGCTTCTCAGTGCCCCATTTCAACTTTGACTAAGAAGTCAAAAGTCTGATTTTCATTATTTTGATGTAAATGTAGCTAATTTTGTTGTGGTGCATATAGTTACTCCAAATATGAAGGTAGACAGCAGGTGGGAATTTCCTCAAGATTTCACCCAGAAATATTTCCATCCTAGATGAACATAATATAGTCTAAAAAGTTGACTGTAATGTTGTTATGCCCATAAAAATATTTTTTAATTCATTTCTCTGATCTTCAAAGTCAATTTGTCATTGGTGTATCTCAGGTTTTGTGGTCTCTTCCCAGCATTGATTACATACTTAATTTCCAGTAGATTAAAAGGCTTATTCTTGCTAATCTATTTTCTACTGGTTTAATGGATTTGGGCATAACAAATTCAAAGATGGTCTTTATTCTCAGACTCCAAAATATGTACTTAGAAGTACATAAAACATCTTAATCACACTGCCCCACAATTCCTACTTAAAGATCTATTTTTCCTTGATGTAAAAAAGGGGACAGTTGTATATTAGCATTCAAATCAAATGCATCTTACTCCAGAAAACTTAGCAGGGATTTAAATAACGAGATATGTCACACTTTGGTGTCAATTGATCAGAAAACTGATGAAAAATGCTAAAGTTGTGCATGTTATTCGAATTTGGCAATATTGGCCATACAAATCCAAGTCATTTGGCAAAGGCGATGTCAGAGAAAAGCTCCCGATAAAAACTGCTGCTGTATAAGCTGATGTAAAGCAAACATAGTAAAGATATTGCTATGTATTCCTTAAACAAAACAGGTCATATCTCAGAAGCGAGGAGATTTAGTACAAACTTACTGAAAGATTTGTAGCTGTAAACTGATAGGATGTGTAGCCTTCAATTCTGTATGCATTGTATGCCTGAGGGAGGTTTTGTTGACTTGAATAGATTTACTCCCAACTGGTACCAGCCTAAGTGAAAGAATCAAGCTCTGTATGTAGACATTCTGCTGGTTAACTAAAAACCTGCGGGAAAATTGGATGACTGCATTCCTCATATTTTCTCCACCCCTAAGATGTTGCAAGATATGATCAAATGCAATGCAAGATGCTTAATCTTATTTGCATATTTTCCCATCGTTTTATGCAAGACGCTGGAAAAAAGTTACATAAAGCAAGTATAGCTTTGCCTGGATAATAAATGTAAACTATTTTAAGGTGTGTTCAAGGACAGTTCTGCTCATTTCAGATTTCCCTTGGTGGTTCAGGCTTTGCAGTTTTTTCAACCACAATTGTTATGCAGGACACAGAAAGCTATTGAAAATTTCGTAACATTTGTATTTGAAAAACACAAGAGGGTAGCAGTACAAGTTTGATTACTTTGGTTTAAACTATATTAATGCTACAGATTTTTTTTTTTAAGTGTAATTCATTTCTGGCTTACTTGTGGTGACTTGCAGAGTGGTTAATTACTGCTTGGAGGCAAAAATTGTGGCACAGAGGTCATTAAAAAAAGAAAGATTTAGGGAGTGCAAAAAAAGGCAGTTTTTTAGAACTGGTTAATTTGTCCAGAAGGGGATACATTTTTATAGCATGCATAAAGCAGAAATATTTATCTGGAAGCAAACTCCCAATATTTTCCCTTCTATTTTTAGAACCAACCATTTGGTTGTTCTACAATATTATTAGACAGATCTTTCATTGTTACTAGTTTCTATTACAATATTTTCCCTGCCATTGAGTTTGAAAATTTTCAGGTTATTTGGCATGATAATACAAATACTTCTCAGCTCTCCCTCAAATTCTGTTGATCGTACATGAAGAAAATATCCCGAAGAAAATATCCCAAGGAAAATGCAGTGAATCTATCATAAAAAGAAAAAAAACCCTGATTTTTTTAATGTTTTAATTGCATTAACTTCATATTCCCTCCAAATAGTCTTGAATTTGACACCTGCCATGTTAATTCAGGACATTTCTTCTCATCAACATCATGCCCAAACCTGACCGCCTCCCATTTCCCATAGATTTTATTGAAAGCTTGTAGAAACACAAGCACCTTGCAAAATCTCATCCAACAAAGTGAGTCAGGTGAGCTTAGGTGAGCACCTCAGCCTAATCAGAAACCAAGCAAACAAATGGGTTATCTCAGAGAACTGTTTAGAAACAGGATTTGCTTTTGCCTTTGGAAGCTGAGGCACTGCCTGCCTGAAAGATGGTGAAACACGGGGGCAGAGAACAGGAGTCTGTTACATGAACTTAGTTAATGGAAACCAAGGAAAAAGCATTGTCTCAAATGTATGGGAGCCCAAACAGCTTATTTTTTAATGGGAAACATAAATACTTGTGTTTCTGGGAGTAAAATAGAGGTGTTGAATTTTGAGAATTTAACAAGAAAAATGTGTGTTCCTGGTTTAAGTGCTCAGATTCAGAAAAAGAAACTTACAGTGGATATATATAACTCCAGCTGGATTGCATGCAATTAACAGTCTATTTTTTTTTTCTTCCCTGCACACAAAAAAGGACTTTTCTCCATCTTTTTCTACTTAATCCAAAGTTTAAATCAAGACAGTTGGTAACAGCAGAGAGCCCTGCCCTCATCCCAGAGCACCTGTTTGTTTGCCAGGATTCCACCAAGGAGTCACATTTCAGTGTGCTGGGCCATAGTCTGTCCCCAGTAAACTGAAGCAAAAATGAAGCTATTGGAGATTTATCATAGTACCTGGCTTCTTGATATCTCAAAGTAGTAATTTTTTATTAATTTGATGAATTTAAGGCTCAGACCTATATGAAGAACTGAGTTCTAACACGCTCTGAAATAAATTTTGCTTTAATTACTTACTTACCACTCCCTTGAAAACAGATATGCATTCACAGATACACACACACACACACACACACGCGCGCACACTTTCTACTTACCACTGCTGGCACAGGCTCCTCAGTTACAAGTCTGTTTTGTACGTGTACTGGACAAGCTGTATACATTATGATTTCTTATTTTGGTATAGGGTCTTTACTTTAGGCATTTTATGTGTATCTTAATATAACCCAGGAAAGACCATACCAGGTCATATCAAAGGTCCAGTAGCTCATTATCCTCTACGATTGTAGCCAAAATCAGATGCTTAATAAAAAATGTAAGGACAGCACAGAGCATTACTTCCCCATTATACACTCTCGGTTTACAATGTTCTGAGAGAACGTCTGACTTTTCTGACTCAGAGAAGTCAGCATAACTTAGGAAATACAGATATATGCACATAGAGGACTTTCAGTCATTAAATTTGTTTTACTCTCTGTATATTCCAGAGTTGGATGACTTGCAAGGATAAAAAGAAAAATAGCTCTCTGCTGCCTCTATGGGAGAAAGGGGGAAAGCTAACCTGGGCATACTTTATTTATGCAAATTAAATTCATCCCAGTGTACCTACACTGTCTGCTGTGATTTTAAAAAGGATATTAAGTGGTACATGGGAATGTATTTATTAAAGAGGGACTGAAACTCTAAAGGCATGTCCAGTGAGCACTCTGTTCCCCCCATAGCACCCCAAAGCTGCGTTCCCATGCACCCAAGCAGACGTAGGCAAGTGGGAAAGAAATTCTGCTAATACGTTCCATAAGATTTTTCACTGTTAAGTTTCTACTGCCTTGACGTTGAAAAGATCGGGGTGAAAAACTGATTTCCGCAATCATTATCTTTAACCCAATCTAGATCTTAAGATTGCCCATGCTGGCAAAATTGCTAGACCCAGGTTGCTTTATAGATAAAACTGAATTTCCTTGTATTGAATTGTGTGTTCTGGCCTTGTTCATGGACTCAGACTCCCCAATATTTTTATTTCTGCCTCCAGAGCTCCTCATTCAAACATGTAATTTTAGTCAAATTATTTTTCTCTTTTTAGTGTCAATACCTCCCATTCGCCGTCAAGAACATTTATTACCAAACTTAGTTCATACCAAATATAGTTCAGATTCTCAGAAGTACATGAGTTATCCTGTGACCACCCCACACACATCTTTACCCCCCTTTCCCATCTTTACATATGCCTTTCTTTTCCCTCTTTCTCTCCTTCTTTTCCATGCAACTCTGAGGGGACCAATTCCGTCATTAACACACGACACCAAGGATGTCGCATATGGAGGCAAGAGACTGCAGAGCACTAGTATAATTTATAATGTACAAGCACACGTGCAGCCTCAAGAAGCCCGTACTCAGCTGAGCAGATGGCTTCACACCAGGGCTATCAGCCAGGAACTAAAGATTCATGTTTGACCAGAAACAAAAAAGTTAAAAGATGTGGAACTGCGCTTTCTGTATTTAATTCTGTATATTTGGATTAAGCCAAGGGCTTTAAACAGCTCTTTAGTCCAGACGCCGAGAACATTAATGTATGCGTTGATGTAGAATTTTGAACAACAAACCCAACAACAAACAAATGTATCATTTCAGGACATCTGTTGGAATCCCTCAAGTTTTCCTTTTCCTTTTCTTGCTTTGGCCTAGGAAGCACAGGGCTTGAATTCACATCCTGCAGCCCTGGCCCCCACCCCCGGGTAAGACAACTGGGTGCCATTCAACTCTGGTGTGGTCTTTCAAAAGAGCAAGACCCACTAGCATTGCTCACTCCCGAGAAACAAGGCCAAGCTTATTTTTTTTTCCTTGGCATGGAATTTACATCTACGCACAAATGATAATTTTTGTTTATCAAACATGGGAAGAACAGAGATACTCTAAAGCAGAATATATATACCTGTAAATTCTTTAGAGATTACAGGGCCTAACACAGGGAGTCTCTGGCAGGAGTCTTTAAACTCTGTTATTATTAAAATAATTTCATAGGCCCATGTATCCAGCTGCCCACTCTCATGATTTTATCAAGAATCTCCCTGTAGCGGACATGACATTCTCTTCTGGCATCTGGAGATTACATGACAATTTCCACTTTCATTTATAATGAAAAAAGCTCCCAAGTTCACAAAGAAGATCTTGAAACCAGGAACAAAATATAAGCAGCAAATAAAAAGACCACGTTTTTTAAAATTGATTTTGAAGCCTGTCTCACCAGAGTCTGAAGGCCTCCCTTATGATTTCAGGCTGGTGATTATTGCAAGCAGTCAAGGCTTAGCTCTCAGGCTGGCTCTGACCCCTGCAAATTTGTACAGAGCTGGGATTTAGGATCTTGGCTCCTGGTCTGACTAATCTAGGAAATAAAAGACATGTAATAGGGAAGAAAGTACTGCTTCAGAAGCAAGATGTGTAGCACCCAATGAGAGGCAGAGCCAAAGGGAATAATCTGGGTCTGACGGATGAGCCCCCAGCAGAGACAGAAATGGTATCAGTATCTTGGTTCCAGTACACCTGGCTGTGGTCTTCACCAGCCATAAATCGCTTCGGGATTCTTCAAGATAAAGAGACTTCCCTGAGTACCAGTTATCGTTACTGTGCCATGCAGATCTGTTTTCACAGCTGGATGCCCTGATGCCCACAGCTCGTGCTGCTTGAAGCAGCACTCATTCAAGCCAGCTGCCAATGCAACTCCATAGACCAGCCAAATGCCAGGATTAAAAATGTTTCTATACCTTAAAATTAGTTTCTTTGCAATTTAAATTGGACACATCAGCCTAGTTTTTTATGTCCTTAGGGACAGCTTGAAGGGCACCTCAAAAAAAGGAAACCCTGGCCAAACAACACTGGCACTTTATCCATTGACAATAAATGTCCCCACATCTTAATTTGCAATATGAGAAAAAATATCAAAACTTTAAGAAAGGTAATTAATTTCTACACTGATAAGAATCTCCTTTGTAAAACAGAAAAACGTATTCACTCTTCCCAGAATTAAACCACTAACTACTATTCTGAAAGAGCTTATCTCAAAACCCCTCTCCCCATTTAATTAAGTGCCAAGATTTAATCAGGCTGAGTTAGGTGGAGACCAAGGGGCGGGAAAGCCTTTTACAAAAGAGATAGGTAAAAATCCATACTTCCCATTAGCCAGTTTGAAGTAGAGGAGAGTTGGCTGTCTTTTACCTTTCCTTTGGTAACTTAAGCATTTGCACTGGAGCGTCTGGGAGTTACCTCTTTCCTCCTTCACAGATAGCTCTGACTTGAGGATGTTGCTTTGGGGGATCAGGAAGGAATTTTTCCAGCTGGGCCTATATAGACCTTCAACTCATCCCATCTTCCTCTTAATGCCACAAAGGTACAGTTAGGGCAATAGATTTCAAAGTGTAACATTCCCATTAAAGCACTTCACAGAGACATTGAGCTCAACACACTTCCAGTTGCTGTCTGACGAGACACAATAGTGAACACTGGGGGTTTCAGTGCACCACCATGAGATCTGGAGATGGAGAGGGGCCCTGCACATAGTCCTGTCTGTGTTACCACATGTTACTCATGTCCTGGAGCAACTTGGAAAATAGCTGGTACATCAATTTAATAAACTCGCAGCTTATGTTGTCTTCAATTGCCTACATGTCTGGATCAATGGCTTACTGTTCAATCCATTTCTAATGTGTTACTGGAAACTGCACTTACATTTTTCCTGGTTTAGAAATGCAGCTACGTACATTTTGCTTACCACGCAGCACTTTTTCTCTATAGATTTCAAAGCACTTTGCAAAGCAGAGACATTTACGGAAAGGAGAAATTGAACACAAGGTAGAGTTACCCACATGTGTGCAGCTGATCACGGGCAGAGAAACCCAGAACCCCTGAATCCTCATCCATTTCCGAGGCACTGCAGTACCCTCTTTGTCCTTGTCCAGTTTGAAAGGTAACAGAGCTTTTATTCAGTGAGTGGCAGGCTCGTTGGCTGCCGGTCACCAAATGGACATGATAAACTTTTTTTTAACAAAAAAGTTCTGAAAAGATGAATTAAATGAATGCTTTACCTTGGCTTTGGATTGTTCACTGAAACCATCAGCTGGGACTGGACCTGTAGTTGAATTTGTATACAGTGACACAGATAGGTTACTCAGGGGAGAATCCCATTTCCAGTGATTACTGTAGGAATGAAACACCATCTATCCACTGTGTCTGGGGGATATGGGAGAAGCTGTGCCTGCTAGGACAAGGCTGATCCCTGCCAGCCAAGGCACACATGCCTTCAAGAAGGCAGGTGATATTTTTACCATAGGCTATCTGTGAGGGGGAGCTTTAGTTTCCAGGATAGCCTCTACTGGTCTGCCTTCACTAGTTTGGCCTCTGTGGCCAGGTTAACTTGCTTTTGATCCATTGCTTTTACACACCTAGGAAAAAACCTCCCTTATACCTCATGTTGCAGGGAATGCCGGGTGAGAATGCAACAGCAGAGTCCTGCCCCTCCCCATGACAGTGCCTAACCAGAGAGTGGCCAGGATGCAAGTCCTGAGCAAGATCATCTGATTATCTCGTGGTCATTCATAAGCAGCACTACAGCCAAACATATGAACTGCTCCTGCAACAACAGATACTTTGCCCAGTCTTATAAAGGACTCAATTTCATTCCCAAAGGCTTCCAGGACTCAGTTTCTCAGCCTGCCTATCTCCCGCTATGCATACGTTGACAACTATTTTTTCCTCATCCATATATTCAAAGCAGAAGCTAAGAATGCAAAGGTTATTCACTCCCAAAACCCCCTCTCCATGGACAGGTCTGCAATGTCTCTGATGATGAACAGCACCATGCTGGCATGCAAATGTGCTAAATGTAACCAAGGAAACAGAGTCCTTACTAATACCGTACACTTCTCAGAGCATTTGCTGGAGGCAGAATAGCACCTCTGGTATCTGTATGCTGTCACTCACCTCTGGGAATGCAATGTAAAAATAATTACATATGTATAATGAGGAATAGGAAAGAAACATGTTGTATGTAAATATAGCCAGACAGTCCTCTCAGTGAATGGACTGATTTGATCAGGAAAGCTGATGGAGCAGAACAGCAGTACTGATTTGGTTTTGATACCCACTGGAAAACAGAGCAGATACACAGGAAATATGCCACTGCTGAGGCCATCTAGGTACAAATTTGTTGTTAACATATATCTGGCCATGTGGATGGGTTTAACATGCCGTGGGCTGGATCGTGGAGGTATACCACAGAACACTTTAAAATTTAGAGCAAGCTTATGGCATGTGTGGACATCAGCGCTATCTCAAACAAACAAACAAACCCAAAACAAACAAACAACACAAAATCTTGAAGTCTTGAGACAGCCTGAATAGCAGAGGGGCTGATGAGAGGAATTGTGAGTTAACTAGGAGGAAGCTTGAGGCTGCCCTGGCATGCCAGTCATCCTGTTACCTGAAAGAAGAAATAACTCCTGAAACACACAAAGTATGTTTAGAGAGGAGACATTTAAAGTCATAGTGTGATTTTAATTAGCTGCACATGCTCACGAAGAGTGGGGAGTAGTCCTGTTCGTCTCTCAATTGGGTCAGTGGTCGCGATCTCCCACTCCCGGAATTACCTTTCCCCCAGTTACCGTGTTTTGACACATTCGGGAGTAGAAGTTCCCTTCTATCTCTGGTGATTTCATACTTGTGTCCTTGTTTGTCTTAAGCTCCTCATTTGTAGCGGGATGTTTCCATTGTTGGTCCTTGAAGTTATCCTTCAGGAGACTCTTGTTAATAAGGCATGCAGTGCCAACATCCTTTTATCTGGCCTAATGATTATTAACTACCTTGAATATTCTAAATTCTCATGTGTCAGCTTCTACTTCTAATTGTGATCCTTCCTTTATTAACTATTTTGAATATTCTAAATTCTCATGTGTCAGTTTTTACTTCTAGTTGTGATCCTCACTTAACTGCTAATAATTCCGATGCTATTTACATTTCACCCAAGGCAAATATACGCTTGGTAACAATTCATAATATACCCAGACAAGTGTGCTTGCTGAAGGGGATCATCTGGGACATGAACCAGGGAACACAATCTGTGGAGGAACTCAAAAAGGAATGAAACTTAAGCCTGGGTTTGGGTGATGCTCATGGGCTTTGTGGATCCACCATGTCCATCCCAGCACCAGGCCACATTTATCAGTCCTCTTCCCGTTTAACTACTCCTAGCAATGCCATACCAGGACGGGAGGGCAAAGGGAGCATGCTGACCTGTGAGAAGAGCAGAATTCATTCCTTTTTGGGAAATCTGTACCGCAGACATGATGTCAGTGTGAGCCGAGCTAACAAATGAACTTTTGAGAGCAGTCGGAGTGGCACAAGGCAGAGGCAAGCAACCACTTGGCAGGAAAGCTGTGAAGATACAGGGTCAACATGCAGTTCTGGGGGAGCAATGGGACTGGAGGGGGGACCGTGGTGGAGACAGCAAACATAGAGGAGGGAGAGGAGCGGAGCTGTCTGATTGTGTGTTGCAGACTGATGGAGAGAGCTAGGTCTTTCCAGGATAAGCAATTTTTTAATCAGAAAAATTTATAAATTAAAATGAACAAACAGATAGCCAGGATTACCCTGTCTTCTCTCAATCCCTGACATTTGTCTCCTGTCTCTCTGGGTTCTTCATTAGGTTCTTTAGGTTTAGAGCTCAGGGCTCCACTGTGCTAATCCTAAATGCAAATGATCAAAAATCTTTTAGACAGAAGAAAACATTCTACCACTTACTCAAGAGAGTGTAATATAAATAATCTGAATCTATACCTATGAACAGGACATGAATAAGTGAAGGAACAAAGATGTCATAGTATCATTGATAATGAATGGAAACATTTTAGCTGCTGCAAGTGAATTGTAAAGAAGTTTGGCCATTCAGTACATTTTGAAGGAGAACTGCAAAACTTGGACATCCACCCAAAGCTTCTGGAAATTTATCTAAAGCATCCTGGAATGCTAATGGTAGGAAATGTCAAGAAAAAATGTCTTTCTATGGTTTCCAGTATTTCCTGACATCCTTTAGACCAGCAGTACCCAAAAAATACCTGTGGTATTTTGGTAATTCCACATTTGCTCCCACAGATTCCAAGAAGTGCCAACATGTGAGAAAATGTAAAATTAAACACTATTCCTAGCCTCAAAAAAGTTTCATATTTGGCTCATTTGCACTTCAGGGAAAAGATCAAGTTCAATGGTATTTTCCATGAAATGTGTTGTTCATCTCTACTTATGACTCCTCCACGACATTTGTAACAATCCCAATGTCCTTTGTACCAGCCAAACTTCTGGCATTGGTATTTTGCACTATTTGGATAAACACATTGTGTTTTCTCAATTCATTTTCCAAAAAGGATGTTATACGGAACAAAGGTACCTTTCTTATGTAGGTGGTGACCTATACTTGGTGACGGCCATCAGGTCCCTATCCATGTCTCAAGCCTAACAACTGCAAAGATCTGTATGACCCAAAAGTCTAGCAATAAATACTAAATCATTTTGGTACTGAGTGAAATCCAGCGCAGCCCAAAAACTAGTTATGTGTAAGTGCCATATGTCTATTAGGAGGCTTGTGAAATCAATTTGGGCTCCCAGTTCTGTATGTTCATGACAAAAAAGCCTCACATGACATCATGATATCACCGAGTGCAATCAAGACTGGTTGAAGACTGGCTGAATGTGGAGCAACTGGGAAACCACTTCCATGAGATAGCATTGATGGCAGGATAAAACATCAGAAAGGTGGCATGTTAGCTAGTGAAAACATATTAGCCATTAGTGATCTATGGTTTTAGGTTATTCTGTGACAGTAAAAGAAGAGCAGCAGTGAACCATTTGACATTGATACAAAAAAATCAATAATTTTATACAAAATTATAACCCCAACATCATTGCCACTAAAAAAATCTTTGAAATACTAGGCAGACACTTCAGAAGATTAAAGAGACAAGGAGTATTTATTTAAGAAAAGTAAGACAGACATATATAACATAAAGAATGATACCAGCAATGCCAAATGGGCTCTCTTATTTACCTTGGGCCATAGTACAAGAACAAAAAAGTAGCCAAGGAAATGTTAAAAGGTAAAGCAATGAACACAGATAAAAGCAAATTCTTTTTATAAAAATATTTTGCACATCTATAGCATTTTTCCTTGAATTATTTCAAACCACTTTAATGAAGTTAGGCCTCAGATTTACATTTGAGAAGACTAAAATACAAGTAGGTGGTTTGCAAAGACCATACAGAAAGTTTGTACAGTAGTTGAGAGGAGACCCTATTTTCTTTTATTCTCACTGCCTCCAGACAATTTAGAACTGAACTATAGAGCCGCTACAGGACATTGTTGAAATAAGTGACATAGAACTTTTCTGTATCTATTAAGAACTTTATATGAATAGTAAGTCAGAAGATAAGACTCAGTATACGTCCTTGTGCTAGCACGTACATGATTTTAATCACATGTATACCATAGAAAAAGAGGTAGGAAATCCCCGAAGGAAAGAATTCCAAAGGGACCAATCCTATGGGATTAAGTACTTTACAATAGTGGCTATAAATAAAAGCTGTGTGATTCACTCACAAAAACCCATGTAACAGGCATTTCTGCAACTGTCAATAAATACAGTATGTACAGTCTACAACACTGTGGAAATGCAAGGCTGAAAATGATCCTTCATGAATCCTGTGAGTTAAAGGTAAAAGATCTCAGTTGCTTCTTTTTTCCCAAACACTAAAAAAAAAAAAAAAAAAAGATTATTATCTTGTGGAAGTGAAAAAGCAGTTCAGTCTGGAAATAATTTAAGCTTTGGTGACACAACATATGTTTCAAACCCAATTTAGAACTGGTACTGTTCTTACTGGTAAAGAAGCTACTAAGGAAGAAATTAAAGTGTGTAATTAATGTTACAACATTACATTAACACATAAATAATTTCTCTGGCAGGTCATACAATTCACATGCATATTTTATTAAACTGTAAGAAATAATTTTCTGTGTGACCCTGATCTTTCTGCATGCTTTGAAGTTTGAAAGCCAGCAGTATAGCCTATAAGTTTAAAGAAATTTAGAAAGAATTGTGAAGTTAAAAGGTACTTTTGATGTTTGTTCTTTCTCTTCTATCACAAGGGCATTCAATACAGAAGAAGTAGAAAACATTAATGCCTAAGAAATTTCCATGGCAATCATGCTCATTTAACTCTTTCTAATCACTTAATATAAAAGGCAGGAGAGAGCTATTCCTTTAGAAGGGGTGTGAAGATGGCGCTAGGAATTTCCTGTTTTGTTGCCCACAAATTCTTCTCTTACTGTCCTTGCACACATTGCTAGGAGTTACCCCTTGCATTGAGAATAGGTACCTTTGGCTGTCAAATAACACAGCAGTTTTTCACGTCTCTTGAGACCAGATTCAGAGAATACCCCTTTGTCCTAGAAGTATTACTAGTATCTCTGATCACACAAAAAAGCATCAGATTGCCAGATAACCTCCACTCCTTTGTCCAAACAGCCTCCTTATCCCCATCATCCAAATGACTGCATCCACAAACACGCTGGGCTGCTGCAATGGGACGCATCTGTATGGCATAGCGGTGATGCGGTGGTCAGTCAAATTTTTAGTTTCTTTCTTTCAAAGTAGGCTGAAAGTTGAAATCTGGCTAATAAATGGGGCCAGGCTGGCTGTGCTATGAATACCTTCCCTTTGTCTCACACATTCCCACCATTCTTCAAGTCTTGTAGGAGCTGAGTCTGTTTTCTGGCATATAACTGAGGAAAAAGTGTAATTAAGCAGTAGACGAACACCAGTGCTGCTGAAGTTCATGGGAATTTCCCAAAGGACAGACATTCATTTTACAACTGGTAAATCCGTACCCATTCAGAACATTTCTGACCAGTAGCACCAGCAGGTGAAAATATACCATAGAGTAAACGCCTTGGTGGAAATATTTCACCTTTAAGTGTGGTAATGCCAAAGCTTTGTAGCTAACTATACACTGGACTTTTTTGGTGGTTCTTGGAAGCATCCTAAGTTTTGAGCTGAGAAGGCAAATGCAGTTAGTGAAGAAAAATGTTTCAAGGGGGGATTTCAGAGAGCAAAAAGTAGAAAAAGGAATCAAAAATGCTTCAGCAAAGGTTATAAACCCAGCTCTACCCTGTCTCCTGAGCACAAATGTTTCAAGCAGTCCCACCCACCTTGTATAATTAAGTGCAATTGCCCATTAAAATTGCAGAATCAGGACTTAAAGGGGTCGTGGGCTATTCCTCTCCACACTGAACTCTACCTAGTACTTAAAGACAGCAAGAAACACACGCACAGGCCCTTGAAATAATCCCTACATGTATGTCATGTGAAATACCATGAGATTGTGAAAAGCACATTTAAATCAATTACTCATAATAATAATTTCATAAAGCAGATTTCTCAGAAGTATTGATTTAAATTCCTGCTAAACTGTTAAATAAAATTACCTGGCCACCAAAGATGAGGTTTTAAGTCTCCCAGTTGGTGCAACAGTCTCTGTTTGCCAGCTGTATTGTAATAACCGAAAAGTTAACATCTCTGACTTTATAATTATTTGAATTTTAATGAACAAGATGAATTAAATCTTTCAGCTTAGCTGCTTACACTGTGAACCAGCCTCAGTTCCTGAAAGATAAGAAATAGATTGTGCTTATTCAACAGCTTTTCTATGTGGAGACAGAGGGAGGAAAAGAAGCCAGGTTTCTGTGGAATTTAAACTCATTATTAAAAAAAAAGATTATAATGGTAATTACGAATATGAGTTGTAGAATTAATTAGTGAGTTCGAGAACAGCTCCAAAATGAGAACACAGGTCTTTTACCACGTCCAGGGACAGTGTGCTTTGTTAAAGGGTGGCCTGTCTGGATGTCCCAGCACATGCATATATATATATATATATGCATCAGAATATCATTTGCTTGTAATCACACTGGTCCAAAAATACAGTTGAAAGAGCAGGAAAGAACACATAATTTCTGCCAGCTTTCATTCTATTTTCCTTGTTGCTGAAGCTTTTATCACCCTCACTGGTATCTACATTTCACACAAACAGTATTGAACATCTTTTAAGTTTTTCCGTTTCCCTCAGAATGAAAGGGATGGTGGTACGTTGGTGCAATTTGCCAATAACACTAGCAAACTAAACAGGAGATAAGTAGATGGTGAAGTTGGCTCATTTCCAGGCTGCAAATTCATTGTCAGCATGGCAGATCTTCTAGCCAAAACTATCTGATCTTCTGCGAAAAACAAAATAGAGAAGGATATGAATATTTCTATGAAGCCATTTTCTTTTTTAAATTCTGCATTCTGCAATTAAAACAGACACAAGTGTGTCATATACATATATACATACATGCAAACATGTGCAAAGACTGGCTCTCTTCATCCACATGAATACTGTTCAGTGTGGAAATTTACAACTCTAAGTGGGGGATTAGCAACTGCTTAGGGATTTAACCTCATTTCTATGCAAAAAATCCAATCAGAGCTTAAATAAGGAGTTATTGATGAGCTAGATACATTTGCAGATGTTTCTATGCAATACTGCTCTTATTCTCTTCCTGCATCATGCTTTTTCATGTTAAACACTAGGAGCAATGTTTTAAACAATAGGAAATGTAAGTCTCTACAATTGTGTCTTTAGACTACGCACACTGCAATTTTTTGAGTGAGGATTAATATCTTTTTATGTTGCCTTTTTTCCTATCACATATTTTTCTCCTTGTGAGACTTTTAGCGTGCTAAACACTGCAAAATGCTCTCATTCCCCAGAATTATAAAATAGTCTTGGAAGGGTGAAAGAGCCTCTCTGTCGCATACTTTTGAGTTTGAATATTTTGTGTTCCTGTGTAATTTCAATTTCGCTGTGAATCAGAACCATCTACAGTAAACAGAAAGTGGAACTGGAGTTTGCTGATACTACGTTCTGCCAGGAACAGGAGCTGTTATTGCGAGTCTGAAGAATTTTATACCTCTCTGATAGCTTGTATACCATCTGAATCTTATTAAACTGCATGTGCCTGACCTGGAGCCCAGAGCCTGAGCCTTTATATGCAGGGAACCTTAATGCTAATAACAAAATAGGCTTTAATGAACTACAGCTTCAAAAAGAAATAATATCAAACTTGAATGACATCTTGGAAAGGATTTTACTATCAGCATTGATTAACAAAATAAATAATATGCCAGCAAACCAACTGCGGTCTGCTACATTTGTTTGTTTCAGCCTCTATTTTGGCTGCCTGACCAGTCTTTGAGCTTCTTTATCCCAAAATGTGTGCCACAGCCTGATGCCAAGAGTAACATCCCCGTTCAGCTCACTGTGTGAAATACAGTAGGAGGTCGGCACTAGAGCTACCTGCAGAACTGACATCATATATACAGTAAAATTATCAAAAATGTGCAGATCAATGTACGAGAGAAAATAGAGCTGCTAAACATGGGGTTACATGGCAGAACTACCGATACAGAATTCTTCCTTCCCCTACCGTAGAAAATGTTCAGCCACTCCTTAGTTAAGGTGACACTAAAACCATATTTTACACTCTGATTAATGTCAGTGTAGTATTCTGATCTGCCCCAAAAGACACAGGATCATATAAACAGCAACAGAGAAGACTCAGGAGATTTCCTAGCCCATATCTCTTTTTCAAAACTGCATCTACAGTCCCTAAGCTATTTCAGATAGGATGATTGTCTGGTATTTAAAAGACCTAATGCAAGAAAGAATACATTTGTAAAGCTAAAGAAGATCAATCAAACAGCTTCTGACTAACAGGTCATTAAATAATCAACTTGATTTAAAATCTTGACATTTGTCTGTCATAGTTTTGCCTCCTTTTGTTCACAAACTACTTGCTATTTACTCCCTGGAGGTTTCCATAATTCATACTCCAGTTGTATTTAAAGATGACAGGCAGCAATTTTTCTGAGTCATTATTAACGATGATAGACAACACAGAAGTTGTGATTTTTCAAGCTTATTGGAGCTTTAGGCATTGATATCAATAAAATCATAAACCAGCTTGAATGAGCTTTCACTGAGATCAAAAGAGGAACGGTCACAGATGTTGTCGGAAGATGCGTGTGTGTGTGTCCAATACATCCTGCATATGGGCACATATACGTGGGTTACTGTTGGTGGGCTGACACTGAGGAAGAATGTAATGGTTTTCTATAGCTGCCATGTGACTGTGATACTCCTTAGCCTCAAGAAATAGTCACCAGTTTATTTAAAATCAGCAAGGGAACTGGACTGTAGGGGCATTGTTTTGGGGCTCTGCGGTTCCACCCGCCATAGTGCCCTGACTTGTGGACACTGGGGGACCTGATGGCAGCGGGAACCCACAGACGACCTCAGACAGCATCTGTGCAATCTCCCGTCCACATCTTCAGACAGTCTTTCTCTGCCCTACGTATAGAAAGATCAAGGAGAAAAGACTATGCATAAAAGCTAGCAGGGCTGAAATAATTTTGACCCGGGAGAAGTAGGCTCCCTGCACGTCAGTGTTATAAAAGGCCAGCTACAATGTTGTTAGACTTTCAAATGTAAGAAAAAAAATCTTTTTGGTCTGACAATTTTCATGCCCTTGAGCACTTTATTTTTTAGTGATTGTAGAGTGTTTGAAAATAGAGACTTTCAATGTGTTCTCAGCTGTAGTTTATACTGCTGCTGTTACGAAGCCACAGCAAAATTAATAACACAGACATGATTTTTAGTCATTGCTCTGTTTTGACTTTCTGTGAAGTGCAGATATAAATTATTTTGTAGTCCTGCCATTTTGTGGGGATACGGTATATCCCTTCTGCACGTTCTAAATACAATGAGTTTGGATTACTAGCCCAAATATTATTGTTATAGATTCTCCTGCTGCAAACCCCCTTGCATCAGAAAAGCAAGCTGTGGTTCTGCCTCCTGTATCCCCAGCATCAGCAGGAGGGGATTAAGCTGCCCTCCTGGGGCCCCGGATCTGTGGTCAGTGGCAGCCGGGGCGCAGGCGGGAGCCAGGGCTGAGCGCGGGGGGTGGCAGAGGCATCGGGAGGGGTGCCAGCCGGCCTCCCGGGGGGCTCAGCTGCCTCCCTTGGCTGGGACATCAAAGGCTTAAGAGAAGGGGAAGATGAGATGGCATCCTGCGGAGAGAGGGAGGAAGGAGGCAGCCATTGCACAGACTGGGTGGGGAGAGGTAGCAAAGCAGCATTTTGGAGCACCCGGTCATTTTGGTAAATCTGGGCACCGTTTTAAGCCTTAATCAATTCCTGATCATAAGCAGTGAAAGCAGAGACTTGCTGGTGACAGGGACGAGAAGAAAACAAAACCCTGACATAGGCAGCTTTCTGTTAGATAATAAACATCCTGTAATGACAACTTAATTGACAGTCCGACTGGCAACACTGGAGTCAGAATTCAGCTAGTGTTCTACAACTCTGAAGAATTTGCTTTGCTTTCTGGACCAAACCCATATTTTTGTCAGTAAAGCAAGCAGATTGGACTCAGATGCATGACAGGATTATATTATTGAGAAAGAAGGTACAATTTTTACATAGTTATTTGCAGCCACAGTTCATTTTCTCCATGCAGTGCTGCAATTTGATTATCTAAAGGTCTCAGGAGACAACAAATAAGCCATTGGATAATCAAAGTTTTAGATAAAAAACATTTCATTTTCAATATGAATTTTCAATTTAAAGAGATAGGAATAAACTGTGTGGCCCAGAAAATGCGTAGCAGGGACTAGTGAATCTTGACAGGCAGACTTACTCACATTTTCAAAGTGGCTTATGGAGAACTTCTGACTATTCCTTCCCAGACACTTACATACAATTACAAAAATCCTAAGCCGTCGTCTTCTATCAGAGGCTTTCCTGACTCTCTACTTCTGTACTTCATTGAGGAAGTGAGGATTAAAAACCCTGCCTGGTAAGAGCAGTATAATCCTGATTTAGATGCTATTTGTTCTCTTTAATATTTTTGTCCAACCGTGATCGTTTTTGAAATGTTGTTTCCAGTGCCGATTTTACCTTCCAGCAAAGACGGAGTGCCCTGGAGTGTTTAGGCGAGGTGTGCCACGGCGCTGCACGCCGGTGCTGGGCTGCGCGGAGTCAGCTGATACAACCTTCTGCCATTTGCGGGTGTTTGCTGAATTATGCGACCACCCACAGAATGGCGAGATGCTTTTGAACAAGAAAAAGCACCTCTCCCTGCTACATACCTTCACATTTGGATTTCCTGTGTAATTACAATTGAGCTGTGAATCAAAACCATCATCAGAAAACAGAAAGCAGACCTGAGGTTTCTGATCTGTTATGTTGTGCCAGGAATGAGAGCTCTTTTTGCATGTCTGAAAAGAGCTCTAGCCCTGCAACTGCACATACAAATCTTGTTACATTGCTTGCGACCAAGTGGAGAACCAAAGCTCATTTTCATGCAAGGCCTCCAGCATTAACCATAGTCCCTCTGGCAGCAAGCGCAGTGGCTCTGTCGTGGTACCCAGCGGTGGGGCTGTCACTAAGGCCCTCAAAATACCTGAACAGTTCCTGTGAAAATTCACCTTAGCTATAGCTCAGCAGGAAGCAATTAGCCCAGGAGCCTTAGTTTTTCACTGTTGGCCAAAAAGCACCCAGTGGCAGTTTGTGACAGCCATTTAGTATTTTAGCATGTTGTACCTGAGACACCCTGCCCTCATCCCAGAGATTCATTATTTATTAAACCAGGAGAGAAGCAAAGCTCCCCTTGGCTTGCTTCCCTGCTTCCCACCTTAGCTTGGGGGCAACTTACCTTCCTGCTCCTACTGCTCCACAAACACGGTAAAAACGTCCCTTAGACCCTACAGCTCGGATCTGATTCATTCCTATAGCACTCTCCCCTTGGAGAGCAAGGTATTTGCTACCTTTTGTTTTTGCAGATGCAGCAAGGTGATCTGGTGCTGCAGACCCCAGCAACAGCGTGAGAAAGCTGGAAAATATGTATACTTATTTCTTCCTTCTTCTGCCATACATGCTGCTTTTCAGATTCCTCTTTTCTTCCAGACGCACAATTCAGCTAGAACCCGGCTTCCCACGACACTTCCCATTGCCAGGGCACTGATGCCAATTCACCAATTCCTAGTAAATAACTTCCTCCTGACAGTTTGCCAGACATGTTTCCCTCTAAAAACCTCCAGCTGCCCAGAAGTACAAATTTCACATGGGGAGGTCTCGATAGGCTCAGAAGGAAGAGATAAAGATGAAAGGTTCCCAATTTTGCAGGTATCTGGCCCTTTCCTTCATGAAAAGGTGTGTCTGCAGGGAATCCAGTGGGAGACCTTATATCCAAAACATGCCATCACCTCTCTTCCATTCCATTCTGGGCAAGTCACGCCATATCTCTATCTTAAGAAGATTATTACCCTTTCTTGCCCCAACTTCACAGTAATGTTGCATTACAGCAATGATGCTGCAATACGGGGAGCAACTTTTCAGTGAAGCTCCACCAGATTAAAAGACAAATAAGCATGAAAATATTAATCAGGGCATCTTTTATCTAGGAATAATAAAAGAGTTAATAAACAACAAGGATCCAAGACTAAGCTTCCTATATAGTCTTTTTTCTCTGGTGTTCTGGAATGTATCTAGGATTGATATGAAATCCAGATGAATCAGAGTTTCTCTTCTTGCTGCAAGGTGGACGGATGTTAATGAGCAATTAACCTGGGCCTCTTTGCACAAAGGTGTGCCAACAAATCATGTTACAATACAGACTGAATGACACAAAATGAATTTTTTTTTTGCTGGGAATCATTTCTGAACCCATCTGGCCACAATGAAGTACCATGAAGGAACAGAAATTTCTCTCTTTTTTCTTTTTAAATTATTTCTGCATCAATCTGAGTAGATTATAATATCTGTAAATCTATTACAAGCATAACATGCAATCTCACAGCAGCATTTCTTTTTTCTGCGTTACTCAGTTGGAAATAAATTACAAGTGTCTTCTATGGATTACCAAAACCAACTATTTTATCAGCTTCACAGATGTTATAACACACAAGGTGCACTTAACACCACTGCAGAATGCCACCATATAAATATTTTTCACTTAAAAAGCTGTATCGACCCTTTTCTGCCATTGGGGTATATCAAAGATATCACATTTCCTCCATTTTGTTTAGAATCAGAAATGATACTATATGACATCTAAGTGCGAAGGTGCAGACTGAGGATGCCCAGTGCAGAAGCCAGGAATGTGACTCTCTATATAAGATGCATCTTTGTTTCAGGGGTGCATCTCGCTTTTCAAAAGAGATGGCTATATCCTGTGTACAGGGGACATCTGTTGCTAGTTGACTGACAGTTTGGTGAGAGTCACAATATATGTGAGATATGATTTAGGCAAACCAAAACCGTCTAGCTGTCTAATTATCACTGAATTATTAGCATAGGTTAAGAAGGTGTACAAAGTACACGTGATAAAGACTGTACTCTTGGAAGCATACACTTGATCTTTGCAATACCAGCAAATGTACTGTATAGAACAGTAAAATTTGTATGTTTTTTCTGGTGCTGAAAACTGGTTTACCTCTAACTCTGGGTGAACCTGTGACAGTGAAGAAATAGAGACACATTTTCTTTGGCATGAAGAAAAAAATACATCCTCAAATGTGGATTAAAATGGAAAATTTGGTCTTGAAAATTAAATACAAATATGGAAATGGGTGTGGCTTTGGCCCAAGGCTTGTTTTCAGTCATAACTCACAATATTGAGATAGCAGTAATCTGTAAGAAATGGAACGTCCAAGATTAATTTTCACTACAAATTGCTCACCTGGAATCCTGACAACTGTGTTTTATTAAATCATGTCCCAGTAGTGTGATGATTTTTAAACAGAATTGCAAGGGTTTGAAACATTTTATAAGGTAATTTTTTTCTAATATCTATTTGTGTATGTGTCTGTGCTTCAAAAAATATACATTTCTTGAAAAAAAGTGTGTGGTTATAGGTGTCCCACAAATCAGACCCACCAGAATTGCTATATATCAAGTGAACCCTCCGCTTTTCTGTACTGTATCAAAATCCTCATTCACAACAACTCTTACTGGTTAGAAAATATCATGTTTTCCAAACATTGCCTAGCGGTTCATGTTAACTGACCAAACCACTGTTGTTGTTAACTTCAGGGTTGCATATTAGATCATAATGAGGCTTGTGAAAGATAGTAGGTGCCTTTTAAAACATGCAAATTGTGTAGATGATGGATTACCTCTGATAAACTCTTTTTAACCTGCCCTGAAAGTGAATTAACTTCCAAATGCTTTTATGTGTGAAAGGTTTCTTCTTTTTATTTGATGTTTCCTTTTTTTATTGGTTACTTGAAAAAAAATCTGTAGGGGATGAAGCCATAAAAATGCATTAAAAAATGTAGGAGTCCAAATTGAATCTACAGTGAAAGCTGACAGCATGTGCTTAGCTCAGCCTGTGGTGCCTCTGCACTGCAGAGGTCTCTCAGCAGAAAAAGTCTGCAGCAATGCCAAGGCACAGAGGCAAGTTACGGATATTTCAGCTTTCTCCATGAACCCACTTCCATTATCATCAAAATTAAAATTAAAAAGATCTATTTGGTCAGCTTGTCTGTCCTCCCATTGCAGGACTATCACCCAGTTCTTGTTTTGTCCTTTACATTAGGACAAGGTGAATCAGAGAATCCCAGCTTATGATTTCATAAATTCATGTTTTGCTGACGCTGGAGACATTTTTGTATAAACTCACCATCGGCAGGCTTTATGCCTCCTTGCTGAGATATTCCTAGCCTTAAATCAACACACTTCCATTCAGACGCTGCCTGGAGGGCACAGCAGTCTCTATGTCAGTCTCTGCATCAAGTTTTCAACCCCTTCTCTTGGCAATTGCTTGAGAGGAACATAAATGCTACTGGATCAGACGTAGGACCTACCTAACCCAAAGTCCTACTTCTGCTGCCGCCAATACCAAAAGCTTCAAATAAAGATTCAAAAATGGGAGACTTGCAAAGCAGCTTATGTCTCATTTAAAGTCCATAGGAAACAGCTGGTCAAAATCTTTGGACACAAGACATACAACCTCCCAGGCTCAACTGAGTTCAATGGCTGATTAACACATTTAAATATGACATTCATAAGATTCATAGTTTCAGTCCTCTACAGTTGTGATTTTTCTTTTTCTTCCTGTAAGTGTTTTCCTTTTTAGTATTCTTCTATTTTTCTTAGCATCAGCTACACCCAGCAGCACATATTTCCATAGGTCATTTCATTGTCAATGCAAAATATTTCCTTTAAAGTTTTTAGGTTTCCTCTATTTCTACTTTATTCAGTAGGTTATTCTGCTCTTGTACTTTTAGCACGCAAAATAAATTCTGTTTGTAATTTGTTTTAGTGTATCTCTCTATATAATTACTTTATCTGCTACAGTCAGTCTAATTGTTTCTTACTAAATAATTGTCCTTTTTTTCATTAGTTATTTCTGCAGGACTGCTGTTATTTGTTTCTGTGGGACCTCCTATGTTTCTAATAACTCTTTTTCTCTACGTACAAAATCCTTTCATCTTCTGTCTACCTATGTCTCTTTTGATTTCTAATCAGAAATTAATAAACCTTGCCACAGGAAGGCCTTTTTCAAAATACAGAAACTTTTAATGATCTCTTAGCACAGACTCCAAGAGTTCTTTTGACATATGAGGCTACAATGCATTTAGAGCCCAGCCATATGCACAAGAAATAAAAAATATCCTTTTTGGTCTGTGCGATCTTGCTGTTGGCCATATGGAACTGCCTGCTATAGTACTGCCAATGCAGTTATTTTGTGAGTTTCTCAAAGTCTTCCACAATCCTGCCAAATTAAGCAATTTTGTGCCATATGACAATTGTCTCCGGTTTCCATTCTCTTTTCCACATGATTGAAAAATGGTTTTAACCAAGACAATCTCATTACAGGCGAAATGCACAGGTCATTAACTGTTCCTATTGTTGAAAATGGACTATGTTTCCCATTTTTCTCATTTTAGCCAGTTTCTAAGATATAACAGAACTATGCTTCTCATGTTATGATTAATTTTATTTTCCTAGCAATTTATGAGTGATCTTATCAAAAGACTGTGAAAGACCACATAAAATACATTCCCCAGTTTTCTTTTATCCTACTCAAGGAGCTGTAACACATAACTGCACACAGAAAACACAATTGACCTTGCCACACTTATGCTGAAAATTTATATTTTTATGTCTTTTCAGTGATTTATAACTACGTCTTCCAATTTATTTGGTAATTATATAAGCCTTCTGCAATAAATTTGATGATTTCACCAACCATAAAATGGTTGGTGAAACCAACACAAATGCAGACTCCTGCATGCACCTGGGGAAGGACAGTCCCATGTGCCAGTACAGACTGAGGGCTGGAAAGCAGCTTTGCAGAAAAGGACCTGGACGTCCTGGTAGACACCAGATTGAACGTGAGCCACCAAGCGCCCTTGCAGCAAAGACTAAACCACATAGTGGTTATTGCCCAGTGTTCAGCACTGATGAGACCACATCTGGAATACTGTGTCCAGTTTTGGGCTCCCCAGTACAAGAAAGACATTGACAAACTGGAGTATGTCTAGTGGATGGCCACCCAAATGGCCAGAGGGCTGGAGGTCAAGGTGCAAGAAGAGACCCTGAGAGCACAAGGTTTTGTTCTTCCTTAAAAAGAGCTGGCTAAAGGAGATTTTATTGCTGTTTTCAGCTATGCAGCAGGAGTGTATAGAGGGCATAGAGTGCATAGAGAGGACAGGGTCATGCTTTTCCCAGTGAAAGGATAAGGTGCAATGGACAAAATTTACAGCAAAGGAAATACTCATTAACTGTGAGGTGTCACCCGACACTATGGGGACAAGCAAGTCCTTTTAAGGGTCCTTGGTAGAATGAGAACTGGCCACAGGGTTGTACTGTACTTAGAGCTTTATAATTATATAAAGATTTTAGCAATCAGTATAGCTTATCATTACACAGAATTTCTAGCAATTAGCATAGCTTTCCTATTGCCTAAAAATTCAGTTACTTTTCAGTCACCTGAATCCTCTGCAGATCAGGTCAAATTCTTAATAATTAGCGTGCGACGCAATAATCACAATCTAGACTCCGCCTTTAAAAAGTACATGAGTCACTCAGTTCTTGGAGGAAGAACGATGAAGGCAGTGTCATGATACACTAGTCAATGGTGAGAGTGTTCCCCCTTCACCCTCCATCATGGTTTGGGCATCACCTGTATCACACCGGGAAACGTGAAGGCCTTAGCAGTTCGGCTTCTATTGGATCTACTTCAAAAACTTTTTGGATAACCTGATGTATTTGTGCCTCTCAGTTTGGGAGTTTGGTCTTTACCATTTCCATAAGTGGGTTCTGAAGAGGCTGCCAGACAATCAATATGCAAGAATTTCAGCTGCCGGAGACAGCGAGCTGCAGGTGATAATCGCTGCTTAATGGTCTTTATCTCTTCCTCTCCATTGTCTCCTCACTACTTGTTGCTCTCACTTTGACCTGGTGGCGCTTCTCCCAGCACACACCAGGCCTTAGCATGAGCTGTGTGTTAGCCAAAATCTGAACAGGAGTTGAGTGAACAGTCACAGGAGGCATCCCTGACCACCAGGGGATCACAGGTTTTGCCATCCAAAATATCTCATGTGCTGTTATGCTTCTCTGGTCCATAATGGGTGTCATCACATGCTGGCAACAATGCTGCACCAGGTGTCAGGAGCAGGGGATACAATGAGGGGAAAAAATCACTGTGAGCAGCAAGTTGTCTGGAGATGCTGTGGCATCTCCCTTCTTGGAGATACTCAACTGGATGTGGCCCTGAGCAACCCACTCTAATTTCAGAATTGTCCTCTGAACTGAAGGGTTGGACCAGAAGTCCCTTCCAACTGAGATTATTCCATGATTTTCCAGTCCCAATTAAATTTTTAATTTCATTTTAATGAATTTATAATTTCAGTGCTATGGCAGCTATTGCAGCTCCTTTTTCACTCATCCTGTTTTACAGAATAACATCTTAAATGCTGAAGAAGATGGTGCTTCCCACATTGTTTTTGCTGATAAGGAAGGCAGCAAGAATGATTTCGCTGCTTTGATAAAAGTTCACAGACTTCCTGCCTTTGATAAAAAAAATATTTCATGTTACTTGTTTTCTCCTGTCAAACTTATTTGCATCTTTCTTGTTTTCTAGAACATACTGTTCTCTTTCACCACTTAGGCCCCTTTCTATGGACTGCGATTCCATCTTCTGAAGCTAGCTGAATAATCAGCACTGCTATTTAATCATGGAAGGGGTCAGGTTTTTTCCTCTTTGTTTCTTCTCTGTTTAGGGATAAATATGTCTTCTGGTACTCTGACATATTCTGCTTAGAATATTTAAAGCTTATTCTGGAAACTTGCATTTACCCACTTTTCATTATAGAAAATTTTTAATAATTTATTCTTTTTCCCTTATTACCCCATGCTACTTTTCAAAGTCAGTCTAACACATACATAGCACATGTTCACGTTCTTTTAATTTGGTTTTGGTTTTGTGCAGGAATATGCACATCCTACAGCGAGCCCCTGTTCCCAATACAGTATTGCAAAATGTCATAAAATTCCATTCTAATTTTGGGTGGGGTTTTTTTTTCCCTTTGACATTACTACTCCTTCTGTCTCTAGGACTGAGCTCTTAAGAGTATACCCAGTCTCCTTGAACAGCTGTACCTCAAATACAGTTTATTCGCCTCTCTCTCTTACCACATTGATTCTTCAATGTGATCCATGACAGTCGTTCCTACCATTTATATCTATTTGCTGTCCATAGTCAGAAGTAACCATGTCACCTTGACCCTGGTACAATCATTCCCCTTGCCGTTCAAGCCCAAAATGGTTCTTCACATTGCATTTTCCTGCTACGCCTCTGACAGCAAAGGGAAACAAACCGTTGTCCCAGGAAAAGGATGACTCTCTGCTACCAATTGGCAAGGTAACACACTGGAAAGACATAAGCAAGAACATGCAGTTGCACTGTCTCCTTTGCGTTAGATGATGTCTGTCCTTGAATCACTTCTCCCTCCACTTTTCTTCATTCTGGAAGCTGAATCATTATCATAATTTTCTCAGAGTTCCCAGAAGATCAAGGCTGTAGTATTTGCCAGGGTACCCCGTGTTGGGGGGTATGTGACATGTATGAGTTACTATAACATGTTTACTGTGGACTGAACCTTCAAATGAAAGGAAGTTAATCTCCGTGCAGCACAAAGAGCTACTGCTTTTGGTCTCAGGTAACCTACAGAACAGTCATAAATAAATCCATTTCTTAAACCTCTTAAGATTTTACTTTCATCATTTTTCTTTTGCCTTCCTCTTATTTTGTGTAATTATAATCTGATTCATTTGAAGATTTCTCCTTTTTCAAATCTGAATAGCTCTATCAGTTGTTCTAGTGAAAGACACTGGATCTGTCTATGAAACCTACATAGGTATAGCGATACAGCTGTATTCATGTAGCAGAAAAACATAACATTTATAAATAGCTGGAGACAGCCCAAGATTAAAAAATTCACATCCAGAATGAAATTTCTCCTAAATTTTGGGGGGTTTCATACAGGATTTATGATCTGGGGTGTTTGGGGAAAGGGTTTCTCACATGGAGGCCTTATCAAATTCAGCAGTTGCATATGATTTTTTTTTCTTCAGAGTAATGTCTGTCAGCAAACAATTCATCGTAATAGATTTGTTTGGGAAAATTACCCATTCGTTTTCCTCCACAGAGAGGTTATTTAGATTGTCTCAGTCAGGAATATGTTTGCTAACTGCGACTGTTCAACAAATACAATTGCAAGTACCTTAACAGAAGACCTAACATAATATTGAAATTATTTCTAACTCTGCCTCAGATGACTTTGTTTCATCCCAAACTAGCAGCATTTTGTTAATGGTTTTCAATTATGAACCTCAAATTGCATTCCTTAAAAACTTTTTTTCCATTCTCTTTATATGTAATCCTTGGCTTCCAAGAAAATATACATCACTTAAGAAACAAAGTCTGTTTAAATACATTAAATGGTCAAAAACTAATGTTCACTTCATTGGCTTAGCTTTACTGCTTAACAGAAGAACCCAGAGGGGTTTTGCAACAAGACAAATACTTTCATTTCTTCTTTAGACTTCATCTCATATTTGGCACCACATCAGTGCTTTTTAAAAGAATGAATATTACGGTCAAAATGTCTTCTCACTGGAGAAAAATGTTTTCTCAGAAAAATCCCAAAGAGGACAAGAAAGGTCACTTACTGGGTGTAAATATCCATGATAGATAAAAATATCTTTTTTTTTTTTTTCAGTTGGAGCATTAAGAGTAATTTTCAAAAAAAACCCCACACATTTTCCACAAAGTTTGTGCTTTAGCTCACTGAGTGCAGTGTGATAATGCTGAAACCCCATGTTAGCCCTGACTGATGATGTTTGAACAGAGGAAAAGACATCATCTGTCAAAGTCAAATCTATCATGTCTTTTACTGTATTTTATAGCTGGTTCTTACACAACAAATAATCCAAAGCATGCACAAAGAAAAGCTGGGAGCCAGCATCATGAAATATGATCTATTTTCAAGAAATGTTTTAGAATACCATTTTCAGCTATCCCATGTCAATGACTGATTGCTTGTTATTGCCTATGTGACTAATGATAAGCATGATGAGTTGATGCAAAATTTCACACAACTTACAGCTTGCATTGCTTGTTTTGTCACCCAGAAATATCCCTGCTTATTGTACCACTCACACAAGAATTTATTTGCAGCATGTAATAGTAGACTTAAAAGCAGACATTCCAGACAATTATTCTTTTTAGTGATAAGTCAAGGTTATTTTACTTGATCCAAAATAAAGAACTTCCTTGCTCAGAAATGATATATATGTGACCTGACCTAGAGCATACCAAGTCAGACAGCTGAATGATGCAAAGCAGATGATGGAGCCTACACATGCATTTGTATAGAAAAAGCTACACTAAGACAAAAATAATGAAAGTCAAAAATGTTTAAGATCTAGGTTCCCATTCCTTAATTTGCTGCAGTGTTCTCCTCAATTAATGTAACAGAAAGTGCCCTTCACTGAGTTTTCTAAGTGAGCAAATGGCGTAAAATGCACTTGACTCCAATGTGTATCTATATAGTTATTATATTCATATAGTAGCTCAAAAAAACTCATATTTAAGGCAATTGATATTTAAATGCTGTTTAAGTATTAGTGAAAGTATCATATGCAAGATCTAGGTGGTAATTATTTCAGCTGCAGCTGGTAAAATCACAACAACAAAATAGGATCCTGTTGGGGCACTACACTTTAAAAATTTATACAAATAAGAAACAGCCAGAAGAGGAATCAAAATAAGGAATTTAGAAAGAATGAGTTTTGTGGGATGATTAAAAGAATTTTGCCATTTTAGTCTAAGAAATAGAGGACTATAAGAGACACAAGAACAGTCTTCCAAGAAGACAACTGCTCTCCAAGTGCAGAAGGGGCAGGACCAGAACAAATCCGTTTATTTTGCTGAAAAGAAGATAGAAGTCAGATGAGATGGAAAATTTTCTAAATGACAAAAGCAAGCAATCAGTGCAAGAGAAAAGCCAGGAAGGTGATGGTGTCTGCTTTCTGGAGGTTCCTTAACAGAAAATCAAAAAACACAAGTTATTCAGGGAAAATCCATAAATATCTTGACTCTGCACAGCAGGTTGGAGTAGGTCATCTCAGTCAATGGCATTAAAGCTAACATTGTGTGTTGCATGGCCAGGGAGGAGAGAAAAGTTGCAAGCCCAAGCACTAAAGCTGCCAGTGCACTCGTTGGAGGTGTCCAGAAGGAGCATCAGTGTCGGCCCAGTTCAAGTCAACAAGACACGAGTAGCTCTGCCTGGCCAGACCTGAAGCCTACCCTCCACCATGTCCTACCTCCAGACACAGTCAACTGCGGTACCTGGAGAGACATGTAAAAGGTGGATGAACTGCCTGTGTCCTCAGGGCACCAACAGACCTGACTTTCCCTTCCCAGTCCCCAGGGGCTCCGCCACCCTGCCCACAGCCCAGGACTCCAATTCACCCATCCCTCCAGAGCTGTCAGTCCCTGCCCCAGTGATCCCACAGCAGGGCTGGTCTCTAGCTCCCCACAACCCTGCCCTGCCCAGCCACGGGCCCCACTGAGCTCCCCATCTGTGGAAGCCCCTGGTCCACACAGTGCCCTGACACGAGCATGCAATGGTGGCACTTCCCCAGGCCACTTCTTCAGCTTCCAAGTATTTTGTGTGTCAAAGACTTTTTCTGAGCAGTCATGGAGTCATAGAGCTGGGAACAAAGAACAGAGGTTGTATTTGGAGGGGATGAGACCTTTGGGAGGCAGCAGCTAAATATTTGTAATTTATGATTGATTACAGGCTAAACGTGAGGCCTCTCTACAATGCTGCATCCAAAGGGCTCTTTGAGCCCTGGATAAAGAAAAAAGAAGAGCTGGGAGTGAGGAAATCGTTCTGTCTTTATGGGCAGCTCTGGCAAGATCAGTTCTGGAATATCAAGTTCATTTCTGGTATCTACATTAGAAAAAGGGTGTTGAAACTTGGAGATGTCACAAAGAGAAGCCACAAAAATAACTTGAGACTTTAAACAAGTACCTTATTGAGAATGTTTTAAAGAAGTCCATCTCTGGCTTGTCAAAAGGAAGATACAGGAGTTACCTGACATTATTCTTTAAGTACTTACCAGATGTTAATAATGTGCTCCTTAGCCTACCAAAGAAAAATGGATCAAAGACCAACAGTTGAAACAGAACTAGGAAGAGGAAACATATCTTAAGAGCTATGGGTGATTACTCCTTGGAAAAATCTGCCAAGAAAAATGAAGGATTCTCCATTTCTTGGTGTCTGAAAATCAAAAAGGAAAGCCTTCCTATAAAATAAACCCAGGTGGACAAAGATACTTACTGAATGTCTAAATGGGTGAAATCCTGCATTTGAACTATACAGTCTTTCAAAATATGAATTTATTTGGCCTGAATTTGTGCATTTCTCAATAGGAAGCAGTCCACAATTAATGTTTTTTCATTTCCTTTATTTGTACTTCAGCTGCAAAAAAATCTTGATCAGCTTTAAGGGCATGATAGAAAGAGTTAGTAAAGGAACAAAACGATATGTTAAATCTACCTGTTAAACATGTTTCTATACCAGGATTGCAACTACTTATCAAAAGTAAATTTCCTATATCTTTGGCTCACATCAAATGACCAACTTCTTAGCTTAGGAAAAAGTGATAACAAGTTGTCCCATATATAATTTGTAATTCTGAACCCCCTTAATTGACATCTGTGTAGAAAAGAAATCTCTACAGATATATAAGGCAGACACATCTGATAATCTCTTCCACTCTGGCTGTGTTTCCCCTAATGCAGCTAAAGCCTGACCAGGTGGAGGGCTGGAGGCTCTTCACTTTTTTGATTGAGCAACCTTTCTCTCCCTTTGATATAGTGTGTCATACCGTGATGAATGCAATGGCAGCCTTCTCTAAAATAACTCACTAAGAGACAGCCAGGGTCAGCAGAAAAAGCTCAGCCACACATTTCACTCACTAGATGTAAGAATTTCACCATTTCTACAGGCATCAGGGAAAAAATGGTAGTTCCTGAATTTAGTTTACCTTCTCATGGTCATTTGACTACCAAGTGTTCAGGACGGTGTAGGTTGTTAGCAATGTGAATAGCGTGGGAATGCTGGACAGGGTCAAGCAGCCCATAATGGACTCCTCCTCAGCTTCAGCAGTGTTATTCTCCCCTCTGATCTTGATCCAAAGAATGTGTGCAGACACTTCTCTGCTCTCACACTGGAGCTCTGTGCAGGAAAAGAGCTCCTTTATATAGAGCAAAAATTTCCCTCCTCTTCCCTGCCTACCCTTTCCAAACATCCTACACTCATTCATGACAGTGACACCTTGCTATCCACACCCTAGCCATAGGACTCCAAAATTTCCAAAATGTCCAATGGAACAACGTTGTGATAATAAACATTGGCATCATTTACAGGTAACTTTTCCTAAGTAGAAAAGAAGATACGCAGCCTCCTTATGAACTGAACTTAAAATAGCATTGATCCCAAGCAGCAAACTGTGTTAATTCAGTGCACATAAAGCTTTGTTATATGAGTGATCAGGCTGAGAAAAGAATGCAATATTCTTATTAAATTATAACATATTTATCTTATATTCCATTCTGAGGAAAATGTCAATGTTAATTTACATTAATATTATTTAATTATAATCTAATCCATATATGTCCAACAAATGAATTCATTTTCTGGCTCTGCTGTGTGTAGGTATCAAAGGTTAAATACCTTTGAAGATATAGTAGAGAAGTAGCAATATATAAAGTATCTGCATTTCCAAGATGTTTCTTTCATAAAGTGCACACACACACACTGCTAATCTCAAACATTTTCACAAAAGAAATGGACTCATTAGTGAAGTATTTCCAAAAACATTGCTGAAAACTTGACCCAGATTCTTTGTTGTCTTTTTTCGCTGTATTAATCTCAACCAGAATATTTATTGTTCATTGAATAAAAGACGAGAAGGGACAAAGAAAATTGAAGTATTTGCAATGTAAAAGTTAAGGTTTTAATTTTGGCAGGTATTCCTCCAAAACTTAAATCAAGTTATAAATATCTGGGGACCATAGAAAGTCTGGTGATGCCATTACTCTTCCAAAAATGTTCAGAACAGTGGTGCAATCCTAAACAAATACGTATGTTTGGTGTATGAATGAAGACTACTTCTGAGGATCCAAATATAGCTATTAATTTCTGATTTTTCCATTATTGTTTCAATCTTGAGGAATCCCTGGCAGTCTTTCTCTTGTTATGTTTAAGCTTTAGTGAGTGCTAGTCATGCAGTTATTTTTACTCCCTGTTGGGTTTATTGTTACCAACATTTTTGTGAAACATTTTGTAGTCCGACATGACTTTTTCACTCTCCCAATTCCTTGTTTCCCTAAGGAGATTTTACTGAAAAAGTGCATAAAGCACCAGAACTGTAGCTTTGCACACCACAGCCCACCTTTCAGCCATCCCCTCCTTCCCATCCACAAAAAGCAGTATAGACAGATGTTGAAATCACCCAAACACAAAGCTAGTGGATTCCATGTGCTATGAAGATTCTTAAAAACACTGTTTTATTCTCTAGTGTGGGAAACCCCATGACCATGCTTGAGAGGTGTGGGTCATCATGCCCTAAAATTAAGAGATCACCCATGAAGTGAGTGGCAATGGGAATAAACTAAGCAGTTCTGATTTCTAGCCAAGGGTTAAGTTCTTCACTGGTGTAACTCCCTTAGTTGCTCCTTTACAAAAATCAAGACAGATTGCAGACTTCGTTAAAGTGATGTTCACCGTGAGCTGATAAGTAAGTTAACAAACAAATTTTTAACTACAAAAATTATTTGCTGTGAGAGTTGTTCTTGCACAGCAGCACAATTCCCAGTCAGTACCTCACACGTATATTAAAATCCTTAGCAATTTTAGAATTCAAAATGATTTATGCCAATGTTGTTTTGGGTGGCAACAAATTACGACTTCACTAAGTGAGAAAACATTTCCTGCTGCTATCTCTTAAAGACTGCCTGCAGTGTTTAACTATCAACTGCTAGCATCACACAGACTGGAAGGTGACCAATGGAATGTGCGAGGAGAGATTAGAATGAATTTTTGACGTGTGTTTTCATTTCATAAACTCTAGTCTCTGCAGCCGCAAGTTTGTCATTTGTTATGCGTTTTTTTTCAAAGGCAGTTTTGTCTTATCTGATGTTGAAACTCTTCCTTGAAGCTTTGAACGCTGAGGCATAAGAAAGAGAAATCAGTTGGAAATTTGTTCATGTCTACCTCTGTGCTTGACATTTCTCCACTGATAAGGTACAGCTAAATATTGACTTTTTAGTTAAGTTCAGATTAGCTGTCTGCTCCATGAGCATTGATTGTAAACCATTATCATTTCCCCATTTGTGGGCTTTAACACAAAAAAGACAGAAAGAGAAAAAAAGAAAGACAGAAAACAGAAAATGGAAGGGAAAAATGTGTAATTGGCTGTAAAGGTGTCATTAAATTTTGCTGGCAAAAAATAGAAATGCTATTGATGTTTACCTTTAAAAAGCCATCCTTTTCTCATTCTAACAGACACCCTGTTCAACTCATTTTTGACCCATTCAAGGAAAATGTCAAGCCAAGATTGCCACCAGGACACAAAGCTGGGAAAGATACAAAAGATTCTTCTATCACTAATTAAGTAAATACAAAACCTGGCATTAAATAAGCGCTATTAGATGTATTGCTCTATAGGGTCTCAGTGGTACTGCTATTTCCATTTCATTACCCCAGCCCCCATCCCAACCCAGGAGAATAGTTTGAGTATGTCAAAATAAGAGCAGATAAGAGAGCAGGATGATGTAACTGTTTTAATTTTTGAACAGCCTTTGACAAAGTCCCTCCCGAGAGGCCGTACAGGAAACTAAGAGATCGTGCAGTAAAAGGCAAAGTATACTTATAGATAAGAAATTGGCTAGGAGAAAGAAAACAAATGGGAGGAATGAGTAGGAAAATTTCCGCTTGGTGAAAGTCGATCAGTGGGGAGCCTTGCGATTCTGCTCCAGAGAGGCGGCACAGAGGGGACATGGCAAGAGAGCTTGTTACTTCAGCTGCCTAGGGATGTCCCTTTGGATGTCACAGCCAGCTGGAAGAGATTAGGGCAGCCCACAGGGCTCGTGCACACATGGATTTATTCTGAAGCATCTAGTGCACACTCACTTCACACCATTCAGTTAATCCCATCTAATTTCCAAGTGTAGACAAGTATTTAACTTCACTGGGGCTAAAGCTGGAACGGCACTGGTACCCTGGCTGCCCCAAGCAGGTAAGATGCCTGCTGTCCTCAGGTGCCAGGAGGAGGGGAGGGAAAGGGTGACAGAGAAAGATCTGGGTCAGGGAGTCAGTTAACATTAATGTTGACAAAAGCTGTGTCTATTCCCCCAAGACCATAACCAGGCCTGACCTGAGCTAATAGTGTCAGCTAATTAGAGCATACATACTGGCTTTTATAACTTGAACCTGGCTGGGCAGTGCAAAGAGTTAAGTTTGAAACTTTAGGTCCAGCACATCACATCTCCATGTAACCTTAAACCAATAAAGGACACTCTCCCAGTAGGTGAAAAGAAGCTGCCCTCAGTGGTCAGAACTGGCCGATGGCTGGGCCAAAAGTAAAGGGAAAGAACTCCTCTGACATCAGCAGATACCATGGATTTAACAGTAAGTTTAAGGATCCTTTCTGCTGGGAACTATGCCAGCAGTGCCCAGTCTTGAATCAGGAACTCCCAGTGTTATCCTATATTCCCCTTCTTCACTGTGCCTGGGTACACAGTTCACATTTCAAATCCTATGCCTGTGGGTGCATTGCAACAGTGATAGCTTAGCTATATGAATTCAATTAAATTAAATACTTTAACTCAACATGGCTTACTTGTAATTTCAAATACCAGCACCTGCTAAAAGAGAACTCATCTGGAGGCATGATTTTCTCTTGTGAGTTTTGATTCAGAGTAATAAAGGGAAGGGAACCTCAGAATTACAGCGTTATAGGCTTCATCACGTCATTTGGTAGAGCACAGCGTAGTGGAGCCACTAGTACTTCAACCTTAAGCATAATGAAAATGTGTCATGGGAATATATAGCTTGGATATGGTACAGCAAGTGTTGTTATAAATACCTCGTGCGACATAACGTGCAAACACGATGGAAATATGAAAACCAGGTGTGTGTCTTTGCATTTTATTTAAGGACTCTGTTCTTTAGATTTTCTTAATTGCCAGCACACAACATCTTCCACAGAAAGAGTTTGCAATATTTCAGTTTTAATGACTGCCTTTTCTATTACTATAGCATGAATGTCAGCAAAAATTCCCGAAACTTGAAAAATAACTGATTACCTAAAGTCCTTTCTCCCCTTTAAAACCAAATGTTGCACCTATGCCAAGTTTCAGATTGATGCATATTTAAAAACAAAATTATAAATCCTCAGAAAGATATTCACAACAGCAATGCTGATAGGCTCTTAACTCGCACCTACAGTCCCAGAAATGAATGTTGTGATCTCATCACATACCACAGGTCCAGCTGGGTTTGGGCTAAGTCAGTCTGTGGGTGGGAAACCTCAGTGGAGTTTTAGGAAGTAGTATTAAAGATTAAGAGTCTATTTACCCAGCAAATCTTGCTAAGGTTGCAGTACAGTTCATTACTTTCAGAAAGCAGGAATAACATTTTAACATTGCTCCTGAAAAAGGATGCAGGACAACTGTCAGCCTTTAACTACAATCATTCTGTGCAACCAGAAATAAGTAGCATAATTAGAACAAGCTGAGGACCTCTTATGGCAATAGGAATCTGTAAAAAGATGTGTTGATGCTTAAAGAAAGTCTTCATCTTGCTCTGACTACCCACATTATGCAAAGCCTTTTTTAAGCCATCGGTCCTCCCTGGTACTGTGTTCATGGTTGCATATGCCTGGGAATTCTGGGGCCACGGCGAGTGACTTTATACTCCGGAAAGCCTCTACAGTTCTCCCCAAATGATGAATTGTGGTGGGACTTGTCAGGTCTTCTGAGCCTAAAGAGGGAGATTTGTGGAAAAGGATGGCAGAATTATTAGTATGCAAGTGACTCAGCCAGCATCCTGCTTGGAAGACAATGAACTGAATGAATGTGGCATCCTCTTATCACTGTCCCTGGCTGGGTCAATAATCCTCAAATTACAGCATCACCAAAGTCAGGTGAGAAAACATTCTGTGTAGATAAGATGTAAAATCAAAGTGGAGTTCAAATTAACTCCACAGTGAAGATCTGTGGAAGTCAAAAAGGATAGATACTTCTATGCATGAAAACTAAGTAACAGTGTGAAAAGGATGTACACAAAAAAAGCTGCAAAATACACTTTCTCTTTAATAAAATTGGTCTCTAATATTTTTACAGTGCTTGTTAAGAAAAGGGGATCGGTTCCTCACCAGAATCATCTGAAAAACTCTGCATACTACAATGGGATGCACAGTCCCTCTTTCATACCTGCTGAACCTGCTTTACAGGGAAGTTAATGGGTCTTCTGATATCTCAGATGGAAGTGTACATGGCCGTATTCAGCTTGGCTGCCATTCACTTGGCTATCATTAACCATCTTCAAAAGACAAGTATTTGGTCTAAGCTGGTCAGCTAGACTCCCTCTGTACACAGAGAGAAAGAACATCCTGAGGGCAGCTCAATTCTTTGTAGGACAGATATCAACATAAATTGGAAGAATTTTCCTCTGCAAGCACTTAAATCCCTATGTTGCTTATAAAAGGAGCCTAAATTATTACCTTGACTAGAAATATAAACTTTATGTAGCTAAAATTAGATGAAACAAATCCCATGCTAGGTGGTTGTTCTAGACATTGTAATTGCTCTTCTCTGTTGACTGTATAGGATGCCACACTGTCCTGGAAAGTGCCCTAATTGCAAACTCTGTGCCTATAGCAGTAGGGCTGCTAAAGATTTTCCTTTAAACATTTATTTTCCTTAAACCTGTTCCTTTTGGAAGGAAAGAAGAAGGGATGGAAAGAGGGAGAGAAAAAAGAAAAAGAAAGGAAGGAGGGAAGTAAGTAAGGAAGAGTCTGATGGAATAATCTCATTTCAAATATTTTCCCTTTTTCAGGTGAATAGAGGAAGTCTTGGCTGCTCTAAGTCTCTCCTTCTTCCCTTTCTCCTCTTATTTTCCTTCTATTCTAGAGAGAAAAAGTCAGAAAATGTGGCCTGAACCTGGAATGAAACAAAATTATATTACTTCATTTCATGTACGTTTTAAATTGCTGTATTTTGCACAAATCTGAATGCAATAAACTTTTAGCTGTATTTTTTAAAATCCATGAAAAAAGTACCATTTTTCAAGCACCCTATTAGGTGACTGATGTTTTCAATTACCTTTCCTCTATGACCACTAAAAGCTCAGTCAAGGGCTTGCTGATGCTAACAGAAATCTTTCAGGTTGTCACAAAAAGGCTTTTCAACCAAACCCTAAAGGCATTATTTTTATCGGTATTTGTCAAGTTCAGCTCAAAATGTTAAAATTAAATGAGAGAACTCCAGGTCTTCAAGGCACTAACTTGAATAAATACCAGAAAATTAAACCAAATTCAGTCATGTCTCCAGCAATTCCACTCGAGCCAGTGGCATTTCAAAGGTTTCAGATAAAGAAAGAATTTGTCCCAGTCACTGTTTTGCAGTCAATTTACAGTCAGAGTTCATTGACTTCAGTGGAAATTCCACCATGATAACCATGACAGAGCTGGGAATGATTATATACAGTTAAGATATAAAGAGCTAATGAAGCATGCACGAATCAGTTCAATATGTTGAATATTCTCTCAGGACTGCTGGTTAGATAATAACTTAAGTAGATTAAGAGTTATAATCAGGATTCTTCTTTGTCTCTATCTTTTAATTAAATAATGACTAACCTAAGCTAGGAAGGTGATGATCTACAAAGTTAATCAAAAGACAATTTAAAGAATAAATAAAATTCTAGAGATGTTTTCCCACCAAAAGTGCTTGCCCTTTTGTCCTGCGTTTTTCCAGCCTTAACTATAGCAAGCCCGTTCAGAAATATGTGGAGCTGCCAACCTCCTGTCACTTCTCACTTATTGATGGTCAATATACTGATGTAGGCATTTCAGATTTGTCAGCAATTACTGGAGATAATTCACATTACATATATACACACAAAATTAACAGTATTGACCAAACATTTTTTTTTTCCATTTCTTTAAAGATAAAAAAGCACTGTCTGATTTTTGGAGCATGCGAAACAGCATGGAAAATACTGTAAGGGACTGTTGCACCGTCTCCTAGCACCAGGCTCCAGACAGCTCTTTAGCAGCTGAGGAATTATTCTTAATTATATTCTGGCCACTTCATCCCATTCTGCCATGTAGTAGCCCTTGACTTAAATAAGAACCTGGACCATCATATCTACCTGGGTTATTATCAATGATAGTAATGGAAATGAATCACCTCTGGTAGAGCTGCATCAGTGCAAATTAATATAGAATGTTGCTCAGGATTTAAGATATTGTCTTATACCCCAAAAGGACAAGGTGCTGGACAACATTCAGGAGATGCATGGTAGACGTTTTCCTGTTTCCAGGCACTCACAAAGAGTCGAGCAGCTCTTTCATGCGTTAATCCCGCAGGCAGTCCTAACTCAGAATTTCCAAAGACTTGCCATCACAGTGAGATGTGGAATTATTATGTGGTTATCTAAATGGAGTGCCATCAAATGCAGGGATGTTCAGAGAACTGGGAAACAGCCGCTGTAAGGAGCAAAACAAAATTATTGAAACAGAAAAAGCCACCAAATGCAGAAATAACTCAGTTGTAATAATATGTTATCTAAAAATATTGAGGCTGATGGTAATAAATACAGTCATAAGAACTGGGGTGACATTCAACACATTACAGGATTTAAAAAAAATAGTCAGGAAGAAGCAAGAAACATGACAGACAAGGAACAGAACAAACAGAAGAAAGTACTGCTACCCCTTGTTAGGGTAAAAAAACCCCAGCTTTTTATGATCTCACTGCCAGACACTGCTTTCAAGGAAAATTACATGGTTTATATGTGATTTTTTTGCATATTTTTTCTGACCAGTATTACAGCCTTCCAATCTCTGCCTTTTAAAAATTAAAGAAAGCAAGTTGCATTTTGCAACAATCACATGAACTCTCAGAAGACAACCGGTTGGTGAATTTCTTATTAAACCAAGATATTTTTGAAAACCAGAAGAAAATGTGTATGTTCATGAGAGCATGAGCTTTGTGAGTACCGTGCTTTCATACTTGCTCAGCAATATCTTCTTCCTGTCTTTCCAAAGACTCCTCAATGTCTACCAGCCCAATTTGTGTATAAACATTTGCTGTTTCAAAAATTTATAGTTAAATTGAAAATAAGTTTGTGTTACCAAATAGGGATTTCCTGTTATAACTTCTCGTTTCGTACCAATGTCTACTTTAAAGGAAACCTGGCATGTTTCTGAGCTTAAAATCCTTACTTTTTTCCTGGAATGAAACCAAAAGTAAAGCTCTAATCCTTGTTATTTAACTGACAGATGACTGTCATTTTGGAAAAATCCAGATAACTTTTCTGACAATCAGGTCCTTCACATAGACATGTCAACTGCTCTTGCAAGGTCCCTTTATCTCCTGCAATTTGTGTCTCATAGCAGCCTCCTGTCTCTCAAAAAATAAAAACGTGTTGGACTTGGTCTTGTTCAAAACTTTCAAGGCTGAAAATTTCCCTTTCTTTTTTCACTTGCAGTTAAAAGGCTAAGCAGTTGTTTTGTAATTTGTAATGTGTTTTGCAATTACATGAAAGTAAAGCCATTTTAGTGCAGGCTTTTCATTATTAATGAGGATTTAAAATCTTTCAATAACTGCTTTTTACATTAAAAAAATCTGATGAGGCCACTTGTGAGAGAATCATGGGGGTTTGCTGGTCTTTATCTGAGACAAATTCACTATCAGAGTAAGTTCACAGAACAGTGATAGCAGGACTCCACCCAATGACACACTGTCCTATAAGTTCAGTTCCTTGTTCTTCATGGACTTCTTTAGAGGTTTGCCCTTTAAAATGAAAAAAATGAACTGTCATTGCAAAACTTTGTTGAAAGAATTAGTTAAACATTGGGCAACTGAGTATTAACTATAAATGTTAACTAAAAGAACCCTTTTTTCCAATTGTATGGTGCATTGGAACAGTTATGGCAGGATATTTCTGCCCTGTTCTCTTTTCCTTCCAAATGACTTCAGAGTTGATTTTTCCATGGTTATTCTTTTTCTGTTCTTCATTATTATTTTTTAAATGTGGGTCTTACCCCTTTCTCTGTTTTACGAATGCAAGAGGGGAAAATATGTATTTTCCTTAAAAAAAGTTTGTCTCATTTTTAATGCAAATTACAGCAAAAGGACCTGTATTAGCACTCCATTATCTGAACTGAAAGAGGTCCAGGATACCATAGGTAATGGAAAGATCTAGGAAACGTAAGTGCTAGTTAACCACAGATCCGGCATAAGTGTAACTTGGCCAGTGCTGACACAGAGCTCATAAGCTTGTCCTGAGCAAGTTGAGAGCTCATACAACCCATGTCAAAAATGCCCCTGCATTATGTCTTGCTGGGAGCAGGTCCTTAAGGTATCTGTAGGTTTGGATGGAGAAATGGTTACCAGAAAGCATCAAGACAATAACAGGAAAAGCATGTGCTGAGACAGTAAAGCATGGAAATATCTCAAGGACTGGGAGTCTGAGAGCCCTGCTGAATATGCAACGTGGTCCCTGCTCCAAGAGGACACACCACTTGTTCTGCGCTGGCACTGTGTCCTCACTCAGCGCTGCGTAGGAAGCCACAATTCCCTCTCACGGTGTGAGGAGGTGTGGAAGCAGGTCAGTAATGGCCAGTATGAGGTTCAGAAGGTCTGACACTGAGGGGGAAAGTACCAAACAGCTGTGTCTCTGCTTGGTGTTTCCAGATCCTTGATTCTGCACAAAGGCACCCCAGACCTACCAGGATGAAAAGTCCAGTCTGTGCTGGGTGCAGAAGCAAGAATACCATCCCAGAACCTAATCTGGGCATGGGAGAGGTACATCCTCCTCCACATAGCTCTGTGCCTGAGCTAAGTACCAAAATAAGACACTACTTTCAAAAAGCCTAGGCAGCAGGCAAAAGAAATGTGTTGTATAAGCCAGTAGGCATTTCAAGGATGTGTCAGTGGTACATGCTTTGCTAAGTGCATCAAGAGTTGCCATGTATTTTTATTAATTCATTATGGTTGATCTAGTTATATAAACAGGAAATGGCAATAGATTAGCTCCTGGAGACTGTTTCATATGGGATTACGTTTAATGCTGAAATTCCCGTCAAACTCTTAACTTTTAAAATACTGATAACACAGTACATACTGTGCACTTTTTTGAACCCTTGAGCAATGCATTCCCAGCAACACACTCAGAGCCCTAATAATCAAGATTGCATTTAGAGAAGCTTAATTTTCATGCTATTAATCTCTCCAGTGGTAAGAGTAATTATTCAGTAGTCACCAAGAAGCAATCCCATAACATGCACAGGGTGCCAGTATGTTAGCATGGTTTGAATGACCACATAGTGAGAAGAAATGTTTCTCTCTCACCAGCAAATTATTATGCAGGTCCTTAAAAAGACTGTGAGTTGTATTTGCTGGATATAAAATTCTCTCTGCTATAAGGATCTTGTCGTTTCTGTTTACCCCAAATGACCTCCAAAGCTTCCTATTTTCTTTAGTATCATCTTTAAGGTCTCCCTTCCAAGATTACCTTTCCTTTTAGGACTCTATTTCTTTTTTTTCACCATGCACCCTTGTCCAGCACTCCAGTCTACTAAGGACTTTTACCATTACACCTATTTCTTAGCCCCAATGTCTCATCTGAAGCCTTTTTAAACAACTCCTCCTGTGTACCGTGCAGCCCCCTTCAGGTGGGTAAGGCAGAAAGGCAGTATTTGAGTAAGGTAAAACCCACTGAGTGCTATGTAATGACTTGTCTTAGTGTTGAAGCCATTTCAATTTCCAGGAAGGAAAGATAACTCTTTTATTGTGACTTTTCTTTGAAGAAGATGCATATTCTAACCAATTAATACCTTCCATTGAAATAGATGCAGAACAGTGAAAGACTAAAATGGTTTCTTAGATGACGTCCTATATCTCTAAGTGACTAAACTTACAACCTAAACGTGGTACGTCTACCTTATTAATCATGTATCTCACTGTCTCTTGTGTTTGTTTCCTTCTGCAGTCTCCTGTCATATATTTTGACTATCCTGAAGATAAAAACCATCTGTTCTTACTGTATCTAGTACATCCTGAGTCATAGAATCATAGAATCATACAATCATTAAGGTTGGAAAAGACCTCTAAGATCATCAAGTCCAACCGTCAACCAACACCACCATGCCTCCTAAACCAGGCCTTGGAGTGCCACCTCTACACCTTTTTTGAATGCCTCCAGGGATGACGACTCCACCACCTCTCTGGGCAGCCTGTTCCAATGCCTAACCACTCTTTCAGTAAAGAAATTCTTCCTGATGTCCAATCTAAACCTCCCCTGGCACAACTTGAGGCCATTCCCTCTCATCCTATCACTAGTTTCTTGGGAGAAGAGTCCAACACCTGCTTCACTACAACCTCCTTTCAGGTAGTTGTAGAGAGCGATAAGGTCTCCCCTCAGCCTCCTCTTCTCCAAACTAAACAAACCCAGTTCCCTCAGCCGCTCCTCATAAGACTTATTCTCCAGACCCTTCACCAGCTTCGTTGCCCTTCTCTGGACACGCTCCAGCACCTCAATGTCTTTCTTGTAGTGAGGGGCCCAAAACTGAACACAGTATTCAAGGTGCGGCCTCACCAGTGCCGAGTACAGGGGCACGATCACTTCCCTACTCCTGCTGCTCACCCTGTTCCTGATGCAAGCCAGGATGCCATCAGCCTTCTTGGCCACCTGGGCACACTGCTGGCTCATGTTCAGCCGGCTGTCGACCAGCAACCCCAGGTCCTTTTCTGCCAGGCAGCTTTCCAGCCACTCTTCCCCAAGCCTGTAGCGTTGCATGGGGTTGTTGTGACCAAAGTGCAGGACCCGGCACTTGGCCTTGTTGAACCTCATACAGTTGGCCTCGGCCCATCGATCCAGCCTGTCCAGATCCCTCTGCAGGGCCTTCCTTCCCTCGAGCAGATCAACACTCCCGCCCAACTTGGTGTCATCTGCAAACTTGCTGAGGGTGCACTCAATCCCCTCATCCAGATCAAATAGAGTCATGATTCAGGCTTGCAGAAAACTTTGTAAAACATTTCATAAACTAATAATAATAAACAAAATAAGTACTAGATTTGGAAAATATTGCAACATGAGAACAGTCTATACTGTTTTAGAGAATTTGCCCTCTGCACCCGATAGGCAAAGGCCTGAATACTCTGACTCGAATGTTTGTTCAGCCACTGTAAATTTGACAAGTCAGCTAACACATGAAGCCTAGATACCATAACTGCGGCCACTCAGTGCTAACTGCTACAGGGATCTTTTTTTTCCTTCTGCCATGTAATTTCAATAGGCAGCCATGGTGCCTGCCCCTGACTGCAGAGGCTATCTGATTGCTGTTCCTTGCTCACTTGCTTAACCCTTCTAAATCTTATTTCTAATTATTATTCCATCATTTACCTCAGTCTGTCCTCCAGTTGGTCCATCTCTCTCCATATAAACTTTGACTATTCCTAGTTCTTCTTCCCCATGTGCACTCTCAACTGCTTCTTCACCAGCTCCTTCAATTCCAAGTTGATCAGAAATATCACGTCCACCAAGTCAGGCAAACATTTTTCCTCATCAAATGGGAATGAACTCATGTATGCAGCATACCTGGACTCTCCTCTTGATTTTTTAAGGGGCAAAATGTAATGAATAAGCCTATGAATCACGTTTGGAAGATGCCAAATTCCTGCTGTACAAGCATTCTTGAGGGCCTGAGGGTACTATTATATTTGCCTCAGGGTTTATGAAGATGGTGAGGAGCCAGGTTTTGAAAGAGGAATTATTAGCTGCAATGAGCTTGCCACCTCTGAGATGGATGTGAGTGATCCTGCAGGAGTCAGTACTGCATGCACATTTTCTGGCTTCCCAGCATCCTCCAAAGGGAGCCAGACTCAGTGTCTCCCTTGCAGAACAATGCAGTCTAGGATAATATAGTGTGAAAGGAAGGCTCACGGCATGCTCTGAGGAACCGAACCACCACAGCTGTAAATATTATCTTTGAGTCATATAAGCACACATCATACTCAGTGTAGGTGTGTTCTCTGGCTCTGAAGGCTGCATTGTCCTCAGAGAGTGCTCAGAGTTATGTTAATTCCTTGTACTACAGCTATTACTAAGAAATATTTGTCTGTTTTAAAGAGATATTGTATGAACTGGAATTATTTATTTTGGTCTCCAGGACAGACAACTGTTGCTGTTGTTGCATTTTTGTGCTGAGAATTTCTCTCCACCGCTGATGGGAAACACAAGTCTCCTTGGGCAGGTAGTGCCCCGGGCTGTGTGCTGACCAGAGGAGCTGTCAGAGAAGATGACTGCTGTCAGTAGCTCTCTCCATGCTTCACACCAGCTTACCATATCAGGAGGGTGGTTTCTGGTAATCTGCATCTCAGTGAAGTTAAGGGAAAGCATCTTGAGACAGTCTCCATTTGCAGAAGGCAACTGCTGCCTCTGTCTCCCAGGCTGGCCTGGCTACCATCCTGCTTTCTCTTGAATCCCTCTGAGCTTAACCCTTCCTTGTCCAGCACTCCATCATTTATCTCACTTCATCCCTCATCAGCCTGCCTCTTCCAACTCTCTCCACATAAACTTTGACTCTTCCCTAGACCTCAAAATCATTAGGCTTTGCAGAGTGTGTACGCAGCTGTGTTCACGGTCAGATCGGAGCTCTGCCTGACAGCCAGTAAGGCCAGGGTGAACATTAATGTGTAAGCAATGAGGAAACCATTGAGTGTGACCTTGAATCCTAAGCTAACATGACAGTATAAACACAGTCCCAGTTATTGCTTATATGCTCTCTGCCTGTCTGAACAATCTCTCTCTTTTTCTCTCAGGCTCTCCCATTCCCCCTCACCAAACTTTCATTGCTTCCTCCACCATTCCTCACTTTCACTATGTGATTGGAGACCTTTTAAGCAAGTTGAATAGAGGTATTCAAACAGTACAGAAAGGCCACTAAAAAGTACCTGGTCCTGAATGGCTTCACATATGTCCATGCCATAATGAAGTTCAGAGTCTGTATTTGGATACCCAGAGGCCTCTGAAATTTTTAAATTAATTGGTCAGTGATTCCTTAAAATCATTTCAGTCCAGCCCTCAGTACTCACCTGTGTAAGAGAATTGTGAATTCCTGTCCCCAGTGTCATGATCTTGCCCAGTCGTCCTAGCTGAATAACCAACACATTAATCAGCACTGGTTCCCAAAAATATTGACGCAAGCGACCTTTGCAGACTTACCCATGGCAGAGACAGAGTTAGAACCCAGAAGATGCCTCAAATTCTGCTTCACTTGCTTAAGGAGAGTAGGGGAAAGCACTATTATACTAAATAGTTTTTCATTAAATAGTAAGGGTTTTGTGTCCTGCTTTGCCTTCACAAAGGTTACCAAATTTCAACATATTCCCAAACCATTGCCGTCACTCTTCATTCTGATAATTGTTTTACAGGCAGGAAATCCCATGATTTATTAAATTAGTTTTTAATGAACATATAATAGCAACTAACAATAAATGAAACTAAAGAAGGCAAGAAGGAACCATAATCACAGCCATCAACTCAGTCTAAAAGTGCCAATCCTGATGCTAATTTAATTTGAGATTTAAGAAGGTTACAGCAACTGTATTACATTAATTTCCATTTCCACTGCCTCAGCAGTCAGCTAGCATTGGACAGATGGCATCATAACCAAAACATTTTTCTTGCCCCTTATGTATACTTCCTCCAGTAATTTACTTTAGCATGCCATGGCAGGTATGAAGAAAACAAAAATCACAATGTCTATTAGGATTGTATAAGACTGGCCTCAATTAGCCTGGTCTCAATTCTTTTTCCTCTCCGTTTACAAACCTGGCCACCTGTGACAAAGAAGTGTAACCAGCCATTCAAACTACAGTATGCTTTAGCATTTAGATTAGGGTAATATGCTGCCCTTTTTATAAGCTACTGAATAGAGAAAAAACATGTTCTAACTGTACTGTGGCTTAGTGGGTACACGAAAGAACCAGAACTAATCCTAGTTCTGGTGAAGTCCAAGAATACCAGGGGCAACAACCTAATGTAGTATTCGCCAAGGTAGGTGGCCTGCTGGATCAAGCAATACAAGTGAATTCTTTACTGAGAAGGAAAAGGAGAGGCAAGAAAACATAATCAACACTCAGGAATGTATCTCGAGAAGGAGCAAGATGCCTGGCATTTTAGAGGATGCAATGGAGGGAATAAAAAAGTAGGCAGGGAAGGAGACTAGGATGAGGAGACAGGCAGAGATTTATAAAATGGGAGATCTATAAAGTTTATGTGATTCTCAGGTTTCAGTTGCTAGAAAACGATGTCTGCAGCAAACATTTCCCAAGAGTCTGCAAAGTCAAGCACTTGGTATGGAAACTGAGATACATAAGAGTATAACTTCAGAACATCACTGAGTCAGAACAAAGACCCTGTCAGCACAGTGTCCTGCACCTGACAGTGATTAATACCAGTTCCTTAGAGAAAAAGCAGAAGAAAAGACAACAGGCACAAAGTGACCTCTACCTACTATGTACTTCCTGCAAATAGTTGCTTGGGAGGAAGGCCTTCCTGAGACAGAGGAAAGTTAGCAGTCATGAATGGATCTGCATCTGATTCCCTTGTTAAATAGACTGTATTTGACTGTCCATAAGAACAATTTCCTATTTTCATTCTGAATTGCATAACAATATACACCGGTTTAAATTTTACAACCTTCTGTCTGAAAATATCAGGGGGAGCCGCCTCTACGCTTCATGAATATCAACTTTTTAGTCCATCTTACCATAAGGAGCAGGCTTTCCAAAAATCACAACTCAGACAGAGACTTCCAGAGCACTCCCACCATAAGAAGGGTCAGGTTTGGTACCCTTCCTGCGCCTAACGACACAGGACTTCAAGTCTGGCCGTGTTACCTTCTCCTCCTCTGGATTTATGTCTGGCTCACTTCTCCACCTAAGTGAGCTCAGAATCTTCTGAAGCATACTCACACTAGCCAACTCCCTCTTCTGTCCCTACATGACAGATAAAATGGCCGAGTGACTGGAAGTTCCTGCTGAGCTAGGAAGAGGCAAGCGCTGTGTCAAGGAAGGAAATGAACACATAGTTTTATCTCTCTAACAAGAGAGAGAAATAGCTGAAGTGAGTCCAGAACAGGAGCATGCAGAGAGATAACAGTCTCTTACGATGATACTTTTCCTGGGGCAACTGTCAATTTAACTGGTGAATCTATATATACACACTACACTACACTATGGTATACCTGGAATAAGAACATCCCAAACCCTTCACTCTTCACCACCACCCTCACAAACAAAGGGCTTGGAAAGATATGGCACCTGGATGAGTTCAGCCTCCCTCCTCTGCCACCAGCAGAGCATATGTTGTGCTCAGTACAACTCTAGAAAGAGTCAGCTTCAACTCCCAACCACTTGTCTGGGTTGTGAAGTGAACAGTCAGGTAAAACTGAATCACAAGCACCAAGTTGGTCACGGTTTCCTGCTAAGTTGCCTCTACTGCTAGTCTGCTGCAGGACACCACAGACCTTTGTATATTAGCTGGCCATTCAAAGTCAATGATCGAAGATCTAGCAAAAAATAGAAATAATAATATAAAAATAATGGAAATAATTCTAAATCCATATTTTTTCTCTAAATTAGATGTTTTTTCCCGTACTTTCAGCCACTGATTTTAACATGCCGGCAAGCGTGACTCTATGCCAGCAAGCTTCATCATCTCCTTCAATCAGTGCTTTTAAAACATCGTAGCTCATCTCGGATTGTCTACTGCAACTTCTACATAGGCTAACTTCCAATAGCATCAAAAAGGTAATCTAAGCAGCATGCTCCTCTCTTTACTTTTTTACCACTCCAGTGAAAAATTTGTCTTTTTTTTCCTGCACTTTCCTTGAGGCTGTTAGACCGCTGAATGCTACACCAACCAGCATGACTTCCAACACCTCATAGTGAGTCGTTTATGTCTGAGTGTTTGTTTCAAAGCAAACAGTGCTGTAAGTGAGTGGTGCCCAGGCTCCCCGCAAAGGCAGGCCACAGGACCTAACTTGCCGCTTCTGCAGGCACACATATGCAGCATGCACAGCAAAGCCTGCCTGTCTCAAAAGAGCCATATTAACGGCACATACCCCATCAGCTGTGTTGGACACACACAATATGAGTCTTCTCCTTGCCATGCGTGGAGCATTTCACCTTGTCATGACCCACTCCTGACTGACGTCATTGTGAAGGCACCTCCATGTGAGCAGGGAATCACTATGGACCAAATGAATAGCACAGGCACGCTGGTCCCCATCACTACACTTCTGAGGCCCACAGCCTCTCCTGCTCCCCAGTCATGCCACCGAACACTCATCTGCAGACTGTGTGTTGGACACCTTTTGCCTTAACTACAATGAGTATCTCCACTCTCACCAGCATGAGAATTGGGACTTACTGAAAGAAAAAAAACGATCATGTTCTTGTAGAATTAGCTTTTTGAGCACAGATGTATTCCCCCACTTTACTGAATTCCATCATATCCCACCTAGCAAAAGACCTGAATCTGAAGGCTCTCTTCCCATCAAGAGCTAGGAATGCCTTGGGGTACGCATAGTAGTCAATACGGGCAGCAACCAGAGCAGACAGAGGTCTTACACCTGGATCCTGAGCATCTGCAAGCCCCATAGACTACAAATCTCATTTCTCATGTCTCCTTAGAAGTTTAAATTTACCATGTGTCTGCACATAATTAAACACTCCTGATTTCAAATGCTACAGTATAATAACCATTAGCCCATGCTAGATTTCTTTTATAGCAACCACCCTCAGATTTGGATAGCATTCTGAAAAATGGTAGGCTAAATAGTTTCAGCTATCTTTACAAATATAGTGAGAGGAAAAATGAAATGACATTTACAAGCAAGGGAGAATTTCGTTTTCAATAATTTCAGGAAAGGCTATTCTTATGGCAGGGATTATAATAGGAATAGGAAATGGTATAGACTTAACCCATTTTCATTACAGTCTTAAGACTGCAATTTTGTGGTTGTAACCTAATGTCATGCCTTTGCTATTAGCAGATTTTCTCCAGAGTCCAGACAGAAGTAGACGTGTTCAGAAAGATCCCAGGAATATCCTGTTTTTCTGGCACCAATTTAAAATATAATTCTCATTAGATTGGTGCCTCTTTTTTAATTGTGGTTTTTTCTAGAATTAAATCTGCTTTACCTTCAGAAGAAATGCTGTTACCTTTGTTTTAAAAGACACAGAAGTGCCCTTTAGATCTTATTGCCAGAACAACATTCTGTCATTCATATCTCAAAGTTTACTTTGCAATATGGCGATCACCTACCTACAAGTCTGATATTCAAATTTAACAGAAAGTAAAGGAGTGCTGCTCCTGGAGCACCTTCAGGTCCACCCTATTCTTCACATCCAAAGTCAGCAGCAAGGATCCCTGTGGTTTCAATGGGAGCAAGACTGGGTCCTCAGAACATCAGCATTCAGGCCCAGGGAACAGGTCTTTCTCTGTATTCTGAATGGTGCCAAACACAATAGTCATGCCAAGTAAACACCAAACACCAATAGCAATGAGGAAACCACATACAAGTGTTGTGGCTTTTATTTGGTATATTTAATAAAACAATATTTTTCCACATATTTAAGGCTGCCTCCAAAAAAACCTAAAATGAGGAGGCAGCTCCATGTCAGAGGGAGCACTGAAAGATTACCCTGCTTTAAGAAAGCATGATGAGGCCAAGACAGCCCCTGTATGTGGAGGACTACACTGACTTCTCCCAGTCATTACAGAGTGCCGACCGCTTTCCCCCCATACCCATCCCTCTGTGGCATGGAACTGAAGGGATGTCCCTACTCTCTGCCTCGCTCGCTTTGTCCCCAACAGAGCAATGGAAAGGGAGCGAGACTGGAACAAAATCTGCACCTCATACATATACAGCCCAATCTTCCTCAAACTCCTAAGCAGATTTTCAAATGAGGTGGGAGAGCAGTGTATCTGTTCAGTGTCAGGCAGAATTTTGCCCCTTGCATTTCTGGGTAGGATTTTTTGTTGGGTTAGCTTTTTTTCTTTTTAAGCCAGTAGCAGATGGCTCACCAGTCTGATTTCATCTGGCAATTCCTCTGCTCCTGTATTGCCTTCATGGACCACTCCACAGCCACAGTATGGGGCAGTTTCAGAGCTTTCTGATGCATAATTATCACAGCTCTTCAGAATCATAAAATGATATACTGACAACAGCAAGTTATTTTAAGTTCTGGGCTTATTTCTATCCAAGATTTTCTTCTACATTCAATTTCTTCCTAAGCTGTGAACCATTCAAACTGCACTTTTCATATAGCTGAAAGCAGATTTGATTAATATGATTTCTTTGTGAAAATCTGAGAAGATTAAGGAGCAGTGATGTAGAGAACATATGCCCTTTCTCAACATGACATTCTCTAACATTATACAGGGGTCTGCAGATCCTTCCAGTCATTATATTGTTCCCACTAGTGGTATCTAAATAGAGGAAAATCTATCATCAGGGAAGAATTTCATTTTTTTCATATTATAGTTTCAATCTCATGTGCAGGTCAACAAATCTGCAGCTGTGTATCGATTTCATTCTGTAACTAGGCAGGAAAGGCCACATTTCAAGGGAGCATTTGCAGATTGTTTTTCCTTTGTGTTCCGGGGTCTTTTTGTGATGGTCCCTTAGAAAAAAATTAAGATTGGCCAGATGACTTCTATGCTCAGTGAAGCAAAATGCCAAATAAATATGTTTACAGGCACATCAGTTAACTGTTCTTTCTCTGTGTATCCCAGAGTGTTACTAACCATGGAAACACTTTCCAAAATCAGTGGGGGGAAAAAAATCAGTCTGGTATTGATTGAATATGGTTTCTCATCTGTCTCATGACCTTTTCCATCATATATAATTAGAAATGGAAAGGTGTTAGCTGCCTGCTTGCAGTACCCTCCAGAATACAGATACAAGGTTTGGTTCAGTGCTGTGATAAAATGAAGGCACACGGTCCACAGATTCTAGGGTATGGCAGTGCCGGTATTTGGTCCTCAAAATAGGAAATACAGACTATGCCAGCACTTTCAAGTTGATGCAATATAGTATCAGTAGGTCTCTTAAACGTTTTGGTGTAATATCTTGGATTGGATTGCACGTTGTAGAGGATGCATATGATTTGCAACCATGTACGGCACAGGAACACATCAAATCTGTCGATTGTATGATACTATCTTCGCTACTTGCTGCTGCAGGGATGTTTCTATGTCAACCAGTCAACATGATTTCCTAACCAGTGTTTAAGAAGATAATTATTATGTCTGTTTCTAAAAGCATTTATATGAGTCCCTTGTGGCGAGTCAAGCTGCTGTTTCTGAAAGTCTAAAACTTTGGGCAGCCGTACTGATCATAGGCTCTGTGCAAGCCTAGTGCAATAGAATTTCTGATTTTGACACCTACACTTCCTTGCTTTTGGCTGGATTTAGAAGGTTCGCATGAACGTCATTATGAACTGACCCTGAACTCATATATACATAAGGAATTATACCACAGAAACATATGCCTTTCCCAATGCGAAAATCAGAGATGTTGGTTGTGGGATCACCATAGAAAAGTTAAATATATTGCACTTTCAGACACAGCTCTGTTTCCACTTTGATGTGAAAATATTCTAGCAAAGCATCAGAAAAGCTGTTACTGAAAATCAGTGCTTTTGGATGGGTACTTCCTTCCCGTATGGGGTAGGCTTGTAGCTCAGAAGAATGTGTTCGTTGGCTCACTATTTGTAGCTCCTGTGCAAAAGCGTTTAAGAAACTGATTAAGGACAGGTAAAATAGATCTTCAGTATTTAGGATGCTGGATTAGTTCAGATGATAAGCAGCTGTCACCCTCTTATGGTTAGTTGCTGGTGTCTGTGTGGTTTCCAGTGGGCAGCTGTCCATACTGCATAGGACACGACTAAAATTGGCACAGACCCAGATGAGAAGCCATTACAGAGTCCACATGATGGGTGGCTGAAGAGACTGATCCAATCTTTGAGACTGTCATCCCCTTTAGAAATCTTTTCCCATAATCTGCGTGAGGCCATGGACAGTATGACATCTGACTGATAATTCTGTGCCTTTCAAAAATCATACACACAAACACATTTTTCTAAAACAGCTGACATTCCTTCCTGATTTCAGATAGCTGCTCAAACCTCTGAGGACTCTGATGGGCTGGTGAAGTATCTTGCAGCTTTCTCTAATCTTGCTTAAGAAGAAAAATAGTATATGCATTTCAGTAGTTTGTAAAATGTAAATCTCTCCCACTCATTCACAGACCATTTCAACTCCCTGCTTCGGTTTCTGGCTTTTAAGCAGGCCCTGTTTCTGTTCTAAGAGAACAGCTTTATTCAGTCACCATAAATAAGAGATTTGTACATTTAGTGGTATGCAATTGCCCCGGTTGTGAATCAATGCAATATCATTTCTTTTGGCATCATTATAAATTATTTCAAACATAGCTGTGAACTGAAATAACATTTCACAGCAGAGTATATACAGGTAGTATTCTAGATAAAGTTCTTCAAATTGTTTTCACCAGAAATATATCTGGGTAGTAAAACAATAATATGAGTATCAGTCTGCCAGCAAAGTTAGAGTACACAGACAGAACAGTTTTTCAGTGCGGATGAAACATGTATGAATGATGATTCATCGCATCTATAAAAACAAATACCCCCCCGCAAAACAACAAAAAAGAAAAACCTGAGTTAGTGTTGTTTGTAAAGCCCCAGTCTTCTTATAAAGGAGGAAAAAAAAAAAAAAAAAAAAAAAAAAAAAGATGGTTTGCCTGCAAAAGACATGATATAATGCCACCTTCTGGTTAAAATGTGAAGAAAGATAGACCAGCTTTGTATTGAACATTTTTATCTATTCTCACATGGGTTTAACTAGATCATTTTGTGTATGAGTTCACAATAACCATACAGTCGATTACTTGGACTGGTTCCTTTGGCACATCACAGTATCTCCACTGCTGAACTTTCTGGAGCAGTCCAGCCTGGACTAAAGGCAGAGTCTTGCTACTCAACAGTTAAAAGTTCAGTGCAAGTTTGTATCTTAAGACAAGAATCTCTCTATTTCACGTGCTAGCAATGGGATTTGACCTCCAATTTTAACACACTCACTTTTCATAGACTATCTGATTTTTTTATAATGTTTCCTTGCAATGAAGCTGTGTCACGGCAAGTTCAGGTTGGACATTAGGAAAAGGTCCTTCACTGAGAGGATGGTGGGTCACTGCAACAGGCTCCCCAGGGAAGTGGTCATGGCACCAAGCCTGTCAGAGTCCAAGGAGCGTCTGGACGATGCTCTTAGTCATATGGTTCAGTTTTAGGTAGTCCTGTGAGGAGCAGGGAGTTGGACTCAATGATCCTTATGGGTGCCTTCCAACTTCAGATATTCTGTGATTCTGATACTATGATTTAATAACTTTGGCAGCAATAATGTTTTAAAATTAGGCCTTTGTGAATTTCCTCTTGGGATCCTCATGTGTTATTAGAGTCATATAGCTACAAACTCTTAACTCTGCAACATGCAGAGACATTTTCATAACAGCTTGGAGATAAAAAGATTTAAATATTTTCCAGTTTAACCAAAATAAGAATCATTTGCCCCTGGGAAGCCCAGCAGCTCTTTTAAGATATATTCAACACCCCACATCTCCAGTCCTTTTGAACTGCCAGGCGCTTTAAAATAGTGACAGGACCAAGGTAAAGATAGTACTACTGCTTATTAAAGTTAATAGTTGGAAGAGCCCCTGAACACATACACACACACACACAACCCCACACCCCCACACACACACCCCTTAACAAATTTCTCCAATACCCTTCAATCCAGGGGCAGAGTTTGGCCATTCCCTCCCACTTTTGAAGAAACTCTAGGACTAACTTCAAGATACTGAAGTTCTCCCTAAAACCTTCAGCTATTCCAGGGTGATTTATAGGGCGGGTACAACCCTTGTGTACCATTTTAGTGTCCCATCCCTTCTCTCTCAGGCTGCATGGTCCTATAGCACACTGTGGTTTACAGAAGTCTTCTCTAAGGAGTTGAGCAAAGGGAAAAGCCCAAAGGAGACTTGAGCAAGGTGGATTGAGTTGTTGTTGTTTCCCACGTCTGATTCACCAGCTCATTCGGGAATCCCACTTTCCTTTTCCATATTCTCCGTATGCACCAGGCAACAGGGAAAGTGGGAGAGGTACGCAGGCAGAGGCAAATGCCACTGCTCCAGAGGAGTAGCACAGAGAAGCTCCACGAACGCACCAGTATGACCCAGCCCACAGTTATTGCAACATATTTCTACAGCTTTAGATTTACAAATATCAGAATTGCCCCTGATGGGTAGTAAATTCCTGAACAAGAATCTGAGCTCTTTATATGATATGAGAATAAAGCTGATCAATGAAGAGAATTATTGTACTGTAAAACTACATCAATGTGACAGTTACTGGATATTTATTCAACTGATTTTCCTCAAAGAATTTTAATGAGGATTTCACACTCCACAACCACATGCTTTAGATTCTGTCAGTAAAAATGTTAAATGCTTCTGTTAAAGTAATGTGACACTGTTTTTACTGCACTGCTCCTTGCAAGGGAATGATATTTTAGTGAGATGAGAGCATGGCCACTTTTCTTCAGATGTCCTGGGAATGTTTTCAACTACTTTATGTTGTATCTGAATCCCTCAGTATGCCACTGAACCCAGAGAAAAATGACAATGCCAGCCCCATAGTGGAACAGTTGTGGAAATTCCTTCAGCTTTCCCTGTGTAAGGTTCCCTGTGCTCTCCATGTAGCTGGCAACAACATTGTGCGTAATGAACAAGGAATGCTTATGGTGGGATTAAAAGTGGCGAAATCAATCAGTTTTATACAGAAAATTCCAAAGTAAAACTAATTTATTTGCAATTATGGCCACCACATGTTACTGATTGTTACTATTACAGAAAAATTAAGCTTTTGGTTCCCAATGCTTAGATTTAACCTCATTACTATGGCAGTGGGATCCAAATAAGAAGACATCATTTAAGAGTTTGGAAATTCAGTTTATATTCTGGACTCGGCCACTGATCTACACCGCAGCCTCCAAGGGCTTCATTTTTCTATGCTTCTCTTCCACTCGTCTTGCAGATTGTAAGTAATGTTTTCAGACCTGTGTCTCTCACTATGTGCTTCTACTATGCCTTGCTTAATGAGGTGCCAAAGTCACTGAAGCCTCTAAGCTTAACTATACTATACATAATAGCATAATAACCCATAATGCACAGAAATCATCCTTCACAAAATGAAAATTAGAGTTTGTCATTCCAGATTGCCATTACTTTCCTATGCTGCTGACGTGGGCTGCTCTGTAGCTGTTCATGGGCATGTCCTAGAACTTTCAGACAACATGGCAGTGTTTTGTGCAAAATGTGAAAATATCTTTCAGGTAATTTGCACTAAATCATTCACTGCTGTGGTCATTTAAGTATTTCCATGTATATGGCATGGTCTTCTTTTTCTGCTTGGATGTTTAGGGTAAATAATCACAAAAAAGTAAGTAGAGCTGTGTGACCTCCTTGAACACAACAATATACATTTAGTTTTAAGCAATTAGTGTTTCCATAGATGCTTATGCCAGACCACTGCAATTTATTGCTCTGTGAAGCAGAACTGAAATTTCAAGTCGGGGCTTTACATTCCTTCTTGGTGTAATTCTACTACATTTTATGAGATTACACCAGAAATTAATATAGTCCAGCAACAGAAAATTACTGTCTGCCACTTTGGGATAGAAAATGTGTTCTGAAAGGAAAATGTCTTTCATATGGCAGACTTTAATGTCTCTCAGTCATAGTAACTAAAGTCTTGATCACGCAGACATTTCACATCGATGGCTCTTCCTCATTCAGTCAGTTCCACTGACACCAACTAGATAACTGGGTAAAAACAACTTAAGGGAATAAAACCTGCAAGATTTTTCCACTCCAGCAATAGGCCATACCTTTTAAAAAAGGCTATCAGGGAAAAATCACAAATTAAAATAGGTGTGGGTGTTTGGTTGAAGAGAATCCTCACCACCAAAAGGGGGAGAAAAATAAAAGTGAAAATTCTGAACTTTAGTAAGGGCTGAAAGGGAAATCACACTGACCAACAGAGAAGCAATTAAAAATGCGAAGACCGTAAAGAGCAAGAAGTGTCAAAGTAGATGATGATTAAATATGGCAATATGTGTTTTGGAGCCGTTATAAATGAGTCTAAAACTAAGAGTAAACTTTCTAGTGTAAACTATAATGGTGATTCAGAAGCCTTATATGAAACCAAGCTCTCCAAACCTCTCTCTAGAAGGTGTGCTGCCTTTACAGGGACCCTCAGCACCCTGACGAAGGTTGATATGCTCTAAAGCTAAATCTGGGTGAAGACCTAATGCAAATATAGAATACGCATATCACAGAAAGCAGCATAGGATTGGGCCTTTTAATTAAAAATTGCTTAGGACAGACATAGGTTGTGTATGCTTTTCTTTGGGAGGTAGCTGTCACACTGTTGGCACAATCAAATAGCAATTAGTAATAGCAAAGGTTTCAGGTATTGGTGATCTGGGCAAATACCTCCAGCTTTTACTACAAGGAAAATAGATGTTGCTGTATTCCTTTGCATGGCATAGCAAAGGCCAGCCCTCTCTGTAGCTCTAATCACAACCACCACATCCATGAATGTAAATGAACAGGCTAGGGGCTGAAGCACTGCCCTGCCTGCAGAGAGTGTGCAAATCACCCTCCTGGCCTGGACATGACCCGAGGGATAGTGGGCTGGAGACTGGATGGCAGGAGTGAAGCCACCCTGTTTTGAGTGGGAAGAGAGTGAGTGCAATGTGTGCAATGCCATTTGCTCTTGGGGTGAAAGGATGGAGTTTGGCCTATTTTATGTACTAGCCAAGGGGTTTTCTGTGAGTGAAAACCATCTCTAATTAGCAATAGCAACATACCAGCAGTAAACCAGCACAGTATCCAGCTTACACAGTGACTGACATCTGCTGCTCCAGAGGAAGGTGGAAAAGGAGACTCGGCTCAGCCAGAAGTGCCATGCATTGCATGGGGGAGAGAAAGTCCTTGCTAATAGTGTCTGCGGGGACTGACGCATTCCTCGGGCTTACACCACCTCACATACCTCCCAGGTGTCTAGCTAGGAGAAAAGGGATGACAGCTCTGGCTCATGGGGATTGACTCTCTCATGGGGGAGCTGCCTTCCCTCGCAGCTCTCCCTCGAATCAACTTGCAAATAAGCATGTGGGAAGCTGTCTCCTCTGCATGGCCAAGTGAGATTAGAGACAGCGTTTCATTTGTGCAGTCCTTTTGGCAAGCACCCACTGAAGTGAATGATTACACAAAAAGTCAGTTATTCTTCTGTTAAAATAAACTGCCTTTTTTTAACAGGAATCAACAAAGCAAATTTTCCATGAAAAAAGTTTGTTTCCATAAAACAAATTTTAGTTTAAAAGCATTTATCAGCACTGAAGGACTCAAAGAAAGAGAAGAACTAGGGAAGCCATAGCCAGTCAAAAAAGAAGAAAAAAGAAGGGGGGGGGGG